>CM076573.1:88321132-88778506 GCA_034641835.2 Pinus albicaulis
GAAAGGCCTGCATGATTTTATGAATGCATACAACACGGTGCAATTGGAAAAATCTGACACTAAATTCAAATTGTTCTTGGATCCATCCCATTTTGGAAGGATATCCAACCGATAAAGGTTCAAACTGAAAATAGTATTACAACTTCTAAATGGTTTTACTATGCAAGACAACTCTATGAGTAGGATCCCAAGGTTGAACCTCCTCCCTTGGTCAACACTGATATCGAACACTTCACGATGCAAAAGGTAGAGATGGGTATCAAGAAGTTGGGCATTGGAAAAGAAAAATACTTAGTTGAACTCCAAGCAGAGTATCTAAAGTGGGGCCTAAATATTCTCGCACCTCACATTACAAAAAATTTTAACAACATCATACAAAAGGGGTTCCCCACAAATTCGACAATAAGTCTGGCAATACCTCTTTTCAAGAGTGTTGATGTCAATAATCCCTCCAATTATAGGATCATAATGATAAACCCCTTGTTTGCAAAGTTATTTGGAAGCATGCTAGAAAATAAAATCAGCAAGTGGGCAGAAGAAAGAGATAAGCGTGCTAAAGGGAAAGCAGGTTTTAGACCTAAACATTCCACAGTTGATCATTGTATAAATTTCAGGCACATCATTGAAAAAGTTTGGGAGAAAAAGGAAGAAGCTTTTTGTTGCTTTGTTGATTTCAGAAAAGCATTTGACACAGTTCCTATGGATAAGCTTTGGCACAAAATGGGGGAACTTGGGGTTCCTAGAAATCTGAGAGAAATTGTGCATAGATTGTATGAAGAGGTGAAAGTCAAAATTAGAACTTCAGTAAGCATTTCTGAAATTTTTAGAAGCAATATCGGGGTCAAGCAAAGTTTCCCATTATCTCCCACCCTTTTTGGTTTATACATCGACAAGTTTGAGGAGTGGTTAAATTCGTAAGTGGTTGATGGAATCTATTTGGGCAAGTTTGTTATAAGGCTTCATTTGTATGCACATGACCTTATTTTGATTGCTAAATTTTCTCTTGGTTTGCAAGAGCACTTACTATCCCTTGAGCATTTTTGTAGAAAGGTAGGGATTCAAGTCAATATTAGCAAAACAAAAGTAGTGGTTTTCTCTTATAAAAAACATAACCAACATAAGTTCTACTTTGAAGGCAACACTCTGGAAGAAGCTGTGGATTACAAATACCTCAGGATTGATAACCTTGGGGGGTTGGAAAACATTTTATGCTTTTCAAAATAGGTGTAGAGAGGCATATTTATGGACTAGAATACCACTCAAACCCTTTTTGGGCTTCTAGTGATTTTGGTGATTCTCCATTATGGGACAACAATACATTCAACATGCAATTGAAACAAATTGAGAAAAATTAGAAGTGTTTGATTACAAACAAATTCAAAATTAAAAGTGCAGTTCCTTATGCTATCTTGTTAAATGAAATAGAGGTTGCTCCTATTGAAACAATTCCTATGGTGCGAATCATAAGGTATTTAAAAAAAAAATGAGCAAAGGGAAGAGGCAAATGACCTAAGGTTGTCTTTAATGACATATTGTGCAAAAGAAAGAATACTTGGATGCAACAAAATAACAATGGTTTAGTAAATGGGGTATTTTCTTGAACATGTGTCCCATAAACAGTAAAGAGATAAAAGCTTTTGTTATGGATAAGTTCTACAAGCATATTTGGGATAAGGAGCTAGGGAGAAAGAAAAAGTACTATACCGATGTGTTTATTCCCACTCATAATAATCAACAAAAAGTGTACATATAGGCCAACCTTTCTTAGAGAGCCAAAATTCGTACTACTCAGTTTAGGACTAATTCTCATCAACTCCATTGTGAAATAGGGTGTTGGAAAAGGCCAAAAGAAGTGTGAGAGGAAAGAGTATGTATTTTTTGTTCTTTCGTAAAAGTGGAAACAAAAAATCATTTCATTTTAGAATTTGAGGCCTTCAAAGACAACAGGGAAAGTTATGCAGATATTCTAGTAGCTAGCTCTTGGTATAATCTATTCAACGAGGGGTTTGTCGAGAAGTTGGGAGCATTTATTGTCAGGCTTAACAGGAAAATGATTGAATTCATCAACCAAATGAAAAAGCAATTTGTCCCATTGGCTATATTTAACCTCGTGGACGTTAAAATAATTTCCTTCCTTCCTTCATTGACACGACCAACACATTCGCGTGCTGCCAACAAAGTGTAATCACGTGGCATATTTCTATAGGCTCCGAGCAGTCGACAAAAGTCCTCGGAGAAAATTGTTGTTAAAAACACCTCTGATGTAAATATATGGATTAAAAAGGTAAGCAATCATGTTGCTAATTCATTCATGCCATGGGCTCACTGTCTCAACATTTTCCTCCCATTCTTCCTTCCTTCCTACCACTCACATTTCTATTTCCTATGATCCTTTGTTTTTAATAACATTGGTTTTTCTTCTTTATTTTGTATAGTTTTTTTTATTAAATTATATATTGTTGAAATTATAATTTGAACATTTCATAAATTTAAACTTTTAATTATTTAAAATAAATTATATTTAGTTTAAATGGATAGAATTTCAAATATTAAATATTATTATTGTAAATTAGATTAATTTTAAAATATTAAATTTATTTATATAGTTTTTAATAGTAATGAAATTTTTTGAAAAATCTGTAACTTCTATAGATGGGCTACCACTATTACACTAGATACAATTATTTATAAATGTCGCTAACAGGTTGCTTGCAACATGTTTTTGAAAACTTAAACACAGGTAGTTGAGAAACAAATTGTTCACCAAACCACTAGAGCTAAAATATTTTGACTAAATTTATTTAGATATTAATAATAATTTATTTATTTATTTTAATTTTTTAAATTTAAAGGTATAATTAAAAAAGGTGTTGTTTAATTACGTCGGAGGCGTTTTCTTTATGAGATTGGGTGGGCAAACACTGTTCACCCAACCCAATCAGAAAGCTTCCTCATCGCCCTTCTAGCGAATGATATATTGACATGTACCCACAGAGTATTGGGTGAGTAAGTTGTCTTGTCCATCCTCCGATAGCTCCTGCTCCATCTCCTTGCAGCAACCCTTCGAGGACCCTCGAATATGGAGAGAGCTCTGGATAGAGATGGAAAAGAACAGTGGAAGGCAGAAAAAAAGATAAGCATTCCTCACAGTAGAATGAGAACGCGGGAAATTTATTAATTTCTGTTTGTTGCAAGGATCAGGGATAAGCGCCATACTCTGCCTGATCCTGCTCCATCTCCTCGCAGCAACCCTTCGAGGATCCTCAAATTTGGAGAGAGTCCTCAGCTCGCTCCTGCTCCATATTCTTACAACAACCCTTTGAGGACCCTCGAATCTAGAGAGATCCATGGATAGAGTTGGAGTAGACAGTTGAAGGCGGAACAAAAGATAAACATTCCTCACAGTAGAATGAGAACGTGGGGAATTTACTAATATATGCTTGTTGCAGGGATAAGGGTCGTCCTCCTCTTGCTCCTGCTCCATCTCCTCGCAGCAACCCTTCGAGGACCCTCGAATCTGGAGAGAGTCCTTAGCCCGCTCCTACTCCATCTCCTCGCAACAACCCTTCGAGGACCCTCAAATCTGGAGAGAGCCATGGATAGAGCTAGAGCATACAGTGGAAGGCAGAAAAAAGGATAAACATTCCTCACGAGAGAACGAGAATGCGGGGAATTTACTAATTTCTGTTTGTTATAGGGATAAGGTTTATTTAGCATTTACAATACAGAAAGCAGTTGGAAGAACGAAATAGAAAAGGCGGCACTAGATCCAGCTGAATAACTTATAAGCATATGTTTCTCTTACAACAGTTTTACTTATTATAATGATTTAAAGCCTGCAGGAGGATTAAATTAGGTAGGACGAAGTCGAGTCCAGAACTAGATAGTTGTCCTATCTCATTTATTTTAAGCAGAATTAGAAGACAATATTCCTGAACGTGTTCGGGGAACACAAGACTTATGATTTTGATTTTATGTAGGGAGGAAGGAGCATAGCTTAAAAGGTCTAATGTTTTATGGGATTTTTCTATGGCTAAGAACTACAGGGTGTAGGTGAGTAGAAAATGAAAACAGAACTTATGGTCATTCAAGTGGGACACAGTTGTTTAGTCAATTCACTGTCTTGAATTGATAGCATAAATTATCGACCAAGGCTTGTAAACTGATGAGGTATACTTGCACTATATGTGCCTAAATATCCTTATTCTTATTTCATTGTTTTCAGTATTTTGTTGATGTTTTTGAGTTTTGTTATGTTTGAGTTTTAGTATGCTACTCTATGTTCAGAAGATGACATCAAATCTATGTCAAAAAGAAAAGAAAAGGGAACCTTAGACTCAAAACAGAGTTTAGTTGTAAATTCTGTCCCTAATTAGGAAAATGATGAAAAACAGAGTATTCTAATCCATGGATGTTCTAGCTTGCAAATGAACATGAAATGTAACTCAAGACATTATATTTCAACCTGGTCATTTTAGTTAGAGGTTTGTTGGAATAATTTGTGAAAGAGATTGAACTCCAATGTGATGAGGATCTTCCTAAAAATAGACAACAACTTAGAATATTATAGTGCAATATTATTCATATGATAGAGATATTTTGGAATAGCTTGAGAAGAAAATTGCTATAATATGCTAAGGATCTCCTATGAATATTTAAAACTACTTATGACAATACAACTAGATCTCGTTCATTAGCTAGAGATTTATTGGAAGATTTTATTGAAGGAGATTAAATATAATGTAATGAGGATCTTCTAAACAACAAGTAACCCACAGAATTACAATTAAGTATTTTCTGTGATTTAGAGATTTATTGGAATAATTTTGAGAAAAAGACTATTTGTAACAATATGAGGATCTTCTATCTAATTGCAAAACAGGAAATGCTAATTAACTCAACATAGTACAACCAAATCTCATTCGTATAATACTGATATGTTGGAAAAGTTTAAGAAAAAGAATGGTTGTAGGATAATGAGGATCTTTCAGTCTAAATGACAAAAACTAAAGTGTTGGTAACTCGGGACGTCACAATTAAATCCATTCATTGAATAGAGATATGTTGGAAAAACTTTGAGAAATACTAACTATAACATCATGAGGATCTGTTAGTTAAACAAACAATGTAAGACATGATATTAAAAGATATGAACTCAGAAAAATGTCTAAGTAAGAAATATAACAAAACAGAATTGAAAGCTACTTATCTAGAAAGCATGTGGAAGCCTCCTTGGATAGCAGGGGCCCTCTGCTATCAATTTGGCATAAAAATATTTAACTCCTCAATTTTGTCTTCAATACAACATCAGAGTTATGCTTCTTCTTATTATCAAAAATACTTTGAAACAGAGTATCACAGTATTGGTAAAATAAGAGTTAACTGTCTTTCTCGATCTCACCGAGCTAAATTTATAGGCAATTACATAACTGATATTGAATGAAAGTAGGCACAGGTGTATTAAGTCAAAATCAAACTAAAACTCCTTTTTAGGACTCGTGATTTGCTGAAAGCAAATCAAGAGTCCTTATTCTTATAGAGATCAGCTTCTCGGACTTTTGGTTTGACCACGTGCATAAGCATCTCAAGTTATTGACTCAGCCTTCGTGGATGACAAGGAATGATGTAGGAAAGATTTAGAATCTAACCATATACGCATTTTCTTCATATGACACTTGTAACATGTTCAAACACCAAAATGGCTACGGAACGTGTGACTGGTTGCAGAATGACTGCATTCTGTAGCTAAAACTGCTCAGAAATCATTAAGACAACAAAATCATAAAAGTACAACAAGTTAGTCATTGCATGTATTCGTTAAGTGATTTTAATCATTCTTATTGATCTTTAGGTCTATAAAATGACAAAAGGAATGATGAGATGAAGTGGAATTTGGCAAAGGAGAAGACACTTTTAGGGCTCAACATACCCCCACTGCAAAACTTTTAAATGTCCTCATGCAACTTCATCAAAACTTTATTCCATTTGTACTAATACTTTTGCAAGAACATCTAACCTCCTTTTTTTGTTTCTTCTGGTAGTTAATGCCATCCTGGGTTTTCTCATGAGTGTTTTGAACTTTAGATTAATGATTTCCCTGTTCAATTTCTTGTTTCTTTTCTTCAACTTCTTGTTCGCTTTATATAATCCTTCCATTTTCTGAGAGAGAGTGTTGTTAATGCTGCCTTTCAATTTGACCTGCTCTCTTAGGATTTTATTTTCATTCTTGATATGATTATTCAGTATCTCCAATTCATAATTGTCTCTTTTTAAAATTTCAATTGGAGGTTCTTGTGGACTGGGGGATCTTTCTTTGTTCTCTGAGGCTTTTCTTTCTAATGATTCCACATAGTCATAAATCTGCTGCTGAGTTGGATCTACATCTGGGTTCTTCTACCAGGTTTTCTTCATATTGGTATACAAGAGATCTGTCAACTGGTGTCTGGATTGGAGTTTCTTCTTCTTCAATGTTTATGATTTCAGTTCTTTTAATGCATGTCTTTTTCACTATGCCTTTAAGCCTGGAGCTTCTTCTCAATTTGGGTGGATTTTCATCTTTTACATCCTCTCCTTCAACACATTCATTTGTTAACTCCTCCTTCCTTTTATTCTTGAGTTGTTCCCTGATTTTTACCAACTTTTCAGAGATTATTTCATCACTATCTTCCTGTGTTAATACATTAGGCTTGATTTCAATAGTTTTTACATCTTTTCCTCTCCTACTTCTTCTCACAGGTTTTTCTTTATACAATGTTTCTCTTGGTTCTTCAAAATGGTTCCTTAGGAGGAATTCATCCCAATTATCTCCTATCTTCTTCAAATGAAACTCAATTAATATTTTAATTAAGCCATGATGATGTAAGGTAGTTTCTGAGAACTGAAGCCTTTTCTGGACATTTGAGGACATCCTTTTCAAACTATTAAGTAGGAAAAAGGGCAGATTTATTTCTTCATCTAGAAAATTCATCATGAGTCTAATATGATATACATACAAAGTGCCAAATCTGCCTTCACAGGTTATGAACTTTTGTAAAATTAATAGCATATTCCTCCATTTATTTTTCAAAGCTGAACTAGGAATACCTTTCTTAAATACTGTAGTGTCCATACCTGGGTTTTTTAGCATTTGTATCCAAGCCTCATTATGAAATTCTTTGTTTTTAAACCAATGTTCTCCCTGTCTTGGCAGCTCTGTCGCTTTTGCTATGAATGACTCTGTGATGGTGAATTTGATATCCCCAATCTCTACCTCTGATCCATTTAACGATCTGGAAAATGACTTTGTGATTTCTTTGTGGAATCCATTAAACTTCTCTATAAAGCTTAGCCATCCAACCTGTTGTAACAACCCTTTAATCTGAGGGTATCCTTCTAAATATTTAGTTCCAATTGGCTCTGACCTTACAATAAGCCCCATTTCTTCTTGATAAAGATTACTTCCCTTCTTTGGCTTCAATTCACTGCTATGTTTCTATTCTTCTGTCCAAAGCAAAAGTAATTGCGAAAGGTTGTCTTACCTTAAAAAAATGACTTCTTTGCAGATGAGGATTGGCTACGGAAAGAAATAGCAGTGAGTGGATGTGAACGGAATAGGGTAGTGGTAAATCATGAGGATAATCGGGTTTAAGAGTTTGATATGGAATGAATGACCACGAATAAATCTTATGAAGATTCTCAAAAATCATCAATGAATGCTATGATCTGATGACGTGACCTAATAGGTCACTTCTAGGTTCTGACCATTTAATTTTATATTAATGATGATTTGTTATGGAGCGGGATGAAAGGGATTTGGTCAAGGAGTTTTTATGATAGGTATTGATCAATTCAAATCATAAAATAACTTTGGGAAAACATATGACTTAACCACATTATACCTTTCATGATTTGCTATCAAAAATAATTTCACACAGTCTTACCTTAGCCCTTTTTAAGTTTTTGCTGTTGTGATGTGCTTTGTCTTTCATCTAAAAAATATTGATCTTTTAGGCTCCATAACCTTCTTTGAATCATCATCTGTTTACTGAAGTAGATTTTGCAGAATCAATTGGCTACAGAATAGGTTTGGCTGCAGAATAGGTAGCTACATAATGTACCTGTAAAAACTCTGAAATATGGAATGGAATTAAGTGAAATGTGAATGGAGTGAAGTATGGATAAGGTGAGATATGGATGGAGTGAATGAGATGGATCATGAAGTATGAAAAGTGAATCTGCAACTTATGATTTTATGATACTTAATTGCAGAAAAGAACAATTTTGAAAATCTAAAGTGTTAGAAAAATTCTGATTTTCACCTTAGATTTTCTGTATAAACATGCCAATCAATGATTGGTTTTCATGTTTATATCCTTTTTTTATTTTTTCTTTTTTAATATATATTTTTATAATTGAAGAAAAATACAATTAAGTTAGTGAAGAAGAAGAATTCTTCTTCACTAACTTCATATCAATGTTATCTTGAAATTTCTTGACAAATTCCTCTCTTGAAAGTGGTTTATGATACAATTTTAGTCTGTGTCCATTTACAAGAAAAGCTACCTTTCCTTCATCTATTGTCCTGATTTTTAATGCTCCATTTTCAAATATTTTCACAATCTCATATGGCCCAAGCCAATGAGTTTGAAATTTACCTTGAAAATCCTTGAACTTTGAATCAAATAAGAGGACCCAGTCACCTTCTTTAAATTTCTTTTCCTTGATGTATTTATCATGCCATCTAGTCCTTTTTTGTTGGACTATGCTTGTTCTCTGGACTGCATCCTGTCTGATCTCATCCAATTCATTAATTTGCTCCAGTCTGTGCTTCTGTTGGATCAAGTCCTAACTGGACTGCCATTTTGAAAGTTTGAATCTGAAACTCTATGGGAAACAAGACTTGTTTTCCATAAACAAGTTCATAAGGAGTATGACCTATTGTGTTTCTCCATGTAGTTCTATAGGCCCACAAGGCTTCAGTAAGCCTTTCTGCCCAACTCTTCTATGTAAGTGAACAGCCTTTGTTAGGATCCCTTCAATGACTTTATTGGTAGATTCCACTTGGCCATTTGCTTGTGGATGGTAGGGAGTAGATTTTTTGTGTCTGATTTTGTAATTTTCTACCATTTGCTCCACCAACTTTGATGTGAATTGAGCTCCTTGATATGTAACAATTTCTCTTGGGACACCAAAACGAGTAAAAATATTCTCAAAAAGAAAATTAACTACAGATGCTTCAGTAGCAGAAAGTAATGGTTTGGCCTCTACCCATTTGGTAACATAATCAGTGAAAACTAATATATATTTCTTTTGTCTTGATGGAGGATTAATAGGTCCTACAAAATCCAAAGCCCATTTCTCGAAGGGTTCAATGTGTACCTGAGGTTGCAATGGCATCTCACCTGAAGGAGAAGGTTTCCCTACCCTTTGGCAACTGTCACACCTTTTAACATACTCTTTAGCATCCTTAAAGAGGGATGGCCAATAATATCCTAAATGAAGGATCTTATAAGCTGTCCTCTTATTAGCAAAGTGTCCACCACATGGTTCTTCATGACATGCCTTGAGAATCTCAGGCATCTCATCTTCTCGAACACATCTTCTGATAATAAAGTCTGGACCTATTTTATATAACTCATTAGAAATCTATGAATATTTTGCACTGTCATAAATGATCTTTCTTTTATCTCTTGTATTCATAATTGAAGGAAATTTTCCTGAAACTAGATAGTTAGCAATATCAAAAAACCAAGGAGTTTGAGTGGTAATTGCAAGATATATTCATCAGGGAATTTATCTTCAACTGGAGTATTGTCTTTAATGTTTTGTAGTCTAGATAGGAAATCAGCTACTGTATTTTGTTTCCCAGGCCTATCTAGAATAGTGATGTTAAACTCTTGTAAAAGCAATAACCATCTTGTGACTCTGCCATTAGTAATTGATTTGTTCATTAGGTACCTAATTGCAGAATGATCTGTGTGAAAAAAAGTTTCATAGCCTGTTATATAGTGTCTAAATTTATTTATGGCATGGACAACAGCTAAGAACTCTTTTTCAGTTACAGTATAATTTGACTCTGAAGGAATCAAATTTTTACTTGTATAGTAGATGGCATAAGGAATCATGTCTTTTTGTCCCAATACAGCTCCTAAAGTTGTATCTGAGGCATCTGTTGAAATATGAAAAGGTAACTTCCAATTAGTTCCCCTTAAAATAGGTGCTTCAGAGATTTTTGTTTACAGGGTTTCAAAGGCTAACTGGCAATCAGGATTCCAATTGAATTCACAGTCCTTGGTAAGTAATTTGAAAAGTGGAGATGCTATCTTGGTGAAGTTTTCTATAAATCTCCTATAATACCCTGTAAATCCTAGAAAACTCCTAGCATCTTTTTGACAACTTGGAACTAGTAGTCTGGAGATGACTTCAACTTTTGACTTATCAAATTTGATCCCATCTCCTGAAATGTGATGTCCTAGGACAATCCCTTCAGTAAACATCATAAAACACTTTTCCTGACTTAATGAAAGATTTGCTTCTTTACATCTCTTTAGAACTTTTTCCAAGTTTTCTAAGGCTTCTTCAAATGTGTTTCCATAGACTGTGAAGTCATCTATGTATACCTCTACATAGTCATGTATTAGATCTGAAAATATTCCTAATACTTCCTTTTGGAATGTTGCAGGTGCATTGCATAATCCAAATGGCAATACTCGGTAGGCATAGGTACCCCATGTTGGAGTTCCCATGTTTTGGCCAGATTGGCAAGACCAAAAGATGAGACAACATCAGAACCGCTTTGGGGCTAGGATCTAGCCCTCCTGGACCCGGAGAGGGATCTCTCCATAGAACAAAGAATGATATATCTTTGAAAGCTCAAAATGAGGTATTAGGCTAGGTATGAAGCACAAAGGGGGGTTTTAAATGATTTGGTTGGTTGGTTGCTGGGTTGGTCATGAGATCATGGACTGAGAGAGAAATGGAAGGAAAGGGACAGAGCAGCAGGATGTTTCAGCAAAGAGGATAGGTCAAGAAAGTGCCATCCATTGGGCTATGGAGTCATGAAAGGTAATTACATGCAACAACTAGCCAAATCTTTCAGAGGGAAAGTCATCTAATACTAAGGATCTTTAGATTAGATGGTGGGGTGGAACATTAAGGAAAGAAAATGAAAGAAGGAAAGCACCCAATTTCTGTCTATAGATCGAGTCAGAGGTCATTTAACTCCAGACCTGCTTGGACATACTCAAAGGCAACTTTTGAAGGAGGGACAAAGGGGCAGCTTATAGATCGGACCAGAGGTCATTTAACTCCAGGTCAGCTTTAGCATGCTCCAGGGAAAACAGAGATAAGTTTAACAGAGAGATCTTAGAAAGGCCAGCTGATCGCACAAGGATCCTAGTGGACAGGGCTAACTCTAATCCCCAGTGTTCCCAAATCTTCCAGCTTAAACCCAACAAGAACATCTAAGAACAGATTCATTTAATTCATACATCAAAGAGCAGGCAATAACATCCACTACATTGGTTAAATTAACTGAAATCAATTCTTAGATCACACATTTAGCAGAAAACATTGAGGGCAAGGAGAGCAAAGACACAGGGTACCTAACAAGGGTAAATCCTATGCCATTTTTTGATGCGAGCCCAGAAGAAAATGAAACAGTATGGAAATGTAATGAACAGAGTAAGAAAAACATCACCAATAGTAATAGACCAGGATCCTGTGAAATGTGCTTTGATTAACTGATGCAAAACCAGTCACATACATTGAGCTCGATGGCTATTACAATCCAGACTTTCTCATCCCAGCCTACTACATACAACTACTCTGCTACTTTCTCCAAGAACTGTTCTAACAATCAAAACAGAATCCCTCTAACTACAACGACAACAACCGAACAACCCCCTCTACAATATGTTCTTGGGAATTATTATAGGAGAAGATGACAATAGGAGTAGATGAATATTAAATGGATCTCATTAAGACAGAGTGGTGGAAAGGTCCAAGCCCACTCTGCTTAATGGCAGTTTGCATCACTGTAAGTACTCTGTAAGCCGCTTGGGGAGTCTTTGTCAGGTCGATATTGACCCCTTGATGTCTCTGAAGTCCTTTCTGGTGTTTGGTGTTCTACGCTAGCCTTCTGGAAATGATAAACTGGATGAGAAGGTCCGCAGGTCTCTCCATACCTCCATAACTGTTGTCTGACCGTCTTAAAGAAGCTTCTGTCAGTAAAATATATTTAAGGGCTCGAGGAGGCATGGAGACTTCTGTAGGAGGTGTCCTTTTGGAAAAATGGTGCTCTGCATGACATTAAACACAAATACAGCTTTTTTTCATGTGCTTTGGTCTTCGACTGTGTCCTTTCCTTTGAATGCGGGGTTAAACATTAATTACATCAATAATAGGCATCAACCCCCTTTGAATCTCTTCTGCTGGTCTGCTGGCAAATGCTGAAATGGCCATCTATGTGCTATCTGCATAATAAAATAACCTATTACAAACCCAGGCAGTGGTGGAGAAATGTTGCGGAGGCCGGAGGAGTGGTGGTGGAGTAGTGGAGAAATAAGTGCAAGACCTCCGATGCGATTAGGAAAAACCCTATGCAAAAAAGAAAACAATACAAATTTCCAATTTACAAAGGGAAAAGCCTTATATTATATGAAAAGGCAGAAGTATGGTACGGTGGGCCTGACGGGTCAATCGCAATCGGAGATCGGGAGCGGGGGTAATCGCAATCGCAATCGGGAGGATGTGCGATGCGATCAATCGGAGGGGAAAGCGATCGGAGGGAAAGTTCGATCGAAGGGGAAGTGTGATTGGAGTGATCGAGAGAGGAGTTGCGATTGGGTCAATTAGAGCGATGGTGCGATTGGGCGGATTAGAGGTCGGAGCGATCGGAGGTGGACATGCGATGCGATCAATCGCATCGCAAATTTTTGCGATGAACCGATCGGGGGACTTCACATAGAAGTTGCGATTGCGATCCAAGCAGGGGTGCGATAAAGCACCAGCCGTCCGATCTAAACGGTGGATCAACGGTGTAAAATGCGTCGCAGGTCTTATAGACCTACGCCAATCGCATCGGAGTTTTTCTGTTGTAACAAAGGAAATGTGCCCGCCCGACACTCTGATTGCGATTGGCGCTCAAGACTTAAGCGCTTAGTCCTAGCGTTGGGGCGTATGGGGAAGTGGTTGAAAGGGGCTGGCGGGAAAGGGGCTAAGCCCTATTATAAAGTCGAAAGTGGGTTTTTGGCCCATTTTAAGTGAATTTTGGGACTAAGGAAGGGTAACGATAGAGGGATAAAGAGTGAATTAAACCAAACAAGGGGTATGGGTAGAATTTGAAAGGGGTTTTGGGAGGATTTAGAGGGTAATTGGGGAATTTAGAAGGGGAAGAAAATAGGATGAAAACAACGGCTTAGAGGGAATGAAATAAGAGGGAAACGGAGGCCTTTGGGCATTTCTTCACAAACATAGAGGCTTTATAATAGAAATCAGCAGAGGGGATTTTATCAAAGGACCAAAGGCACAAGGAGGCTTCAAGGATGATGTGTTTTCAGGGGAAATGAATTCCTTGAAGGCTCAAGAACATTTTAGCCCCCTGTTTGCTTGTCAAAAAATTTATGGGGGGCTAACACCCCAGGGACAGGTAAATGTGGTTTTTTCTTGATCCTCAAGTGCTACTTGAATTTTATTATAACCACTGAACCCATCCAAAAATGAAAAGTACTTTTTGCCTGCTAATGTGTCTAACAAAGGTAACGGAAAATGGTCTTTAGGAGTAGCTTTGTTTAATTCTCGGTAGTCAATACATACCCTCCATTTTCCATTCTTTTTGGGTACAATCACCAAAGGAGAGACCCGCTAACTATCTAAAATGGGATAAATAAAATTGACATTTAACAATTTCTGCAATTCTTCTTTAACAATCTCCCTAAGGTTTGGATTCATCCTTCTCTGAGGTTGTTTAATTGGTTTACAATTTTCCTCTATATAGATATGATGAGTGCAAGTCTTAGGATTGATCCCTTTCATGTCAGTGTACTCCCAAGCATATGCAGCAGAGTGTCTCTGTAATGTTTTGACTAGCTTTTCTTGTTGAAATTTCTCTAGGTTTTTGTTTATGTTTAAGGGTTTTCCTGGGAATATTTCAATTGCAGTGCTGCCAAATTCTTCCATGGAGTAAAGAGACATCTGTCTTGATGATAAGAACTCAATGTTAGATTTTTCTTGAAATTGTTCATATTTAAATTCTGAAGAAGATTCATAATTTTCCAAAGTAGAATCTGACTATCTTCACTAATTTCTGAAATAATGAAGAGAGGTTGTATATCTTCTTCATCATCAATCCACTGAGTATCATCTGATTCTGTGATTGTTCTTGCTGAAGGATACAAAGTAAATTTCTTGGTTGAACTTCCATCATAGATGTACATATCACCAGAACTACAGCTAATAAAAGCATCAGCTGTAGCTAACCAAGGTCTTCCTAATATAATAGGATGTCCTCCTAGATCATTTTTAGGAGTTAGGATCATGAAATCCACAGGATACTCCCAAGAATCTAAGGACACTGGAATGTCTTCTATTATCCCATCTGGTTTGATCACAGATATATCTACTAATTGTAGCAGTGTGGGTGTAAAAACAAGATTAGGAAGTTTTAGTTTTTCCATGATTTCCTACTCATGATATTGATTGTTGCTCCTAAATCAATAATTGTGTTCTGGATTTCAATTCCATTGATGTGTATTATAACAACCGGATTTCCTGGGTCTAGATACTTTAGAATGGAAATCTTACCCATCATTATATCTGCTATTTTTCCTACTAGTTGTATTTTCTTTATCTCTTTTATTCTTTTTCCTGTTTTTTTCATACTCAACTCCTTTATTGTTTTTGCTAAGATTGGGATTTCCTTGATAGCTTGTAATAATGGAATCTTAATACAAACATTTCTTAACTCATCTAGGAAATCATAGTTAGGCATCATAATTTGTTTCTCTACACCCCTATCAATTTGTAATCTTTCTGGAAAAGGAGGTGTAGAAGTAGATGTTGATGGCTGCTCTAATATAGGAGTTGAAATTATTGGTTCTTTCTATTTTGATTTTTCAATATTTTTGTCTTGAAAAGATGTGCTTCTCTCGAGACTTTTATTTACCCGTAGAGAATCTTCCTCAGAATTGTTTTTCTCTTGTATAATTACATAAGGTTTCTTCTTTTCAAGTATTCTTCTGGACCTAAGTTGAACATCATTAAGGTCTAAAGGAGTAATCAAATAGGTTGGGAATTGTTTACCTTCTATCATATATGTATTCTGAGGGTTTTTATTGTTAGGGTTTGGTATTGGCTGTGCAGGCAATTGATTTGCTTTTTGAGGAAATGGTAATGGAAGTGGTGGATTTTGATTTTGGTTTTGATGTTGTGGATTCTGTTGAGGATTTTGTAGAGGGGGGAAGTTTGAATATGTTGGATGCGGGATAAGAAGGTGGATATTGATAATACTAGGAGAACCTTCCATAAGGATTTTGTGTTCCTTGTGCCCAAGGTTGAGATTGATTTTGAAATTGGGGCCAAGGTTGCTGCCAAGAGTTCCAATTTGGTGGGGGTTGATTATACATTTGATTATTAAACCCATGTGTCTGAGGTCCCTGCCAAGGTCTTCTAGAGACAAAGTTAAGAGATTCTGTGGAATTTGTGGGTGTTTCTTCTTGAAAGACTGCCTTAAGACCAGGGAGTGAAGGACAACTCTTGGTCTCATGTTTTTCTGAACAAATTGCACAAGTCTCTATTACTTTTGCATCTAAAGGGTGCTCTCTCAAGGCATGCTTCTTCCTACATTTGGGACAAAATATTGCTAAGGAATCAACTTCGGCTTTTTGCTTGCTTTGTAACTTAAGGGTGTCTATTTGTTCACTAAGACTCCCTAGAATGTCAGATTTAAATTCATCAAGCATATTACCTATTTCTGCCCTACTTACTGTTCCAGCGGCAGATTTACTTGCCCTTGCAAGAGTAGGGTCTCTTGGTCCTTTTAGAACTTTAGATTTTCCTCTTGAAAGATTGATACATAACTCAGCTATATCAGGTAATGGAAGCTGAGATATGTCCCATTTTCCCATCATATTGAGGATATCTATCCATTCATCCCTAATTGTTTTCAACAAGAGAGCTTTCAAAGTTTCTTAATCTAGGGTTTTCATTTTGCCCTCTTGATGTTATAATTGAATCTTTCGAACAAATCTTCTAGATTTTCATCCTCTTTTTGCATCATCTTGAACACTTCTTCCTTATGGTTGACTGGTATACAGTAATCCAAGTATCTCTGTAGAAATGTTCTCTTCATATCATCCCATGTCCTAATAGACCTATTGATTAAACTCATAAACCATTTTAATGCTGCTCCTTTCAATGTTGAAAGGAACAGTTTAAGTTTCTGAGCATCTTGTAGATAATCATAGGTTCTACATAGAACTTCAAATTCAAATAAGAAGGTTTCAGGATCCTCACTTTTTAGTCCATGAAAGTTTGGAAGAATAGAAGGTGAGATATTTTTCATAGTTGCATTAGTCTCTTCATCTACTATAGGGAATCCAAAAGGACTTCCAGTTCCTCTTCTACCTCTTCCTCCTTCTGCATTTCCTCTTCCTCCTTCAGCATTTCCTTTACCTCTTCCTCTATCTCCTCCTCTTCCTCTACCTCCTCCAAATAGTGTATGTTCTCCATTAAAGACTTCTCCTTCCCCTTCTTCTGCCATGATAGACTCCTCTGAACTGATATAGGGTTCAGTTGGAAGAGCTAGTTGTTCTACTGGTTCTTCTATTAAGGGTATATTGAAGAAATAGTCCTCTTCTTCCTCTTCACTAGGGATTTGTAATTCTTCTGTTGGAATATATTCCCCTGTGGAAGTGAAAAAGGTTATCCCTTCTGTAGGAGTCCTTGGATCTTCTTCCTCTAGAATTGCTTCAGTGGATGAAGTGGGGGATCTTCCTGATGGGATATCTGATCTTGAGACTTTTGGAAGCCTATGACCAGTATAGTATGGAATGTGAGTTTGAGTTGGAGATGTGCTACTTCTTGGTCTTGGTGGAGTGAGTGGAGTTGTGGGAATTAAACTTCTGCCTCTTACAAATCTACCCCTAGAATCTCTTTCTCTACGCATATCATTGTTTTTTTTTTGGGAAATAGGAAATAAGACTACCTAGTTATACCTCCCCGGCAATGACGCCAAAATTTTTAGTCAATTCAGTGTCCTAATTGATAGCATAAATTATAGACCAGGGCTTGTAAACTGATGAGGTATACTTGCACTATATGTGCCTAAATATCCTTATTCTTATTTCATTGTTTTTAGTATTTTGTTGATGTTTTTTAGTTTTGTTATGTTTGAGTTTTAGTATGCTACTCTATGTTCAGAAGATGACATCAAATCTATGTCAAAAAGAAAAGAAAAGGGAACCTTAGACTCAAAACAGAGTTTAGTTGTAAATTATGTCCCTAATTAGGAAAATGATGAAAAACAGGGTATTCTAATCCATGGATGTTCTAGCTTGCAAATGAACATGAAATGTAACTCAAGACATTATATTTCAAACTGATCCTTTTAGTTAGAGGTTTGTTGGAATAATTTGTGAAAGAGATTGAACTCCAATGTGATGAGGATCTTCCTAAAAACAGACAACAACTTAGAATATTATAGTGCAACTTATTCATATGATAGAGATATTTTGGAATAGCTTGAGAAGAAAATTGCTATAATATGCTAAGGATCTCCTATGAATATTTAAAACTGCTTATGACATTACAACTAGATCTCGTTCATTAGATAGAGATTTATTGGAAGAGTTTATTGAAGGAGATTAGATATAATGTAATAAGGATCTTCTAAACAACAAGTAACCCACAGTATTACAATTAAGTGTTTTCTGTGATTTAGAGATTTATTGGAATAGTTTTGAGAAAAAGACTGTTTGTAACAATATGAGGATCTTCTATCTAATTGCAGAACAGGAAATGCTAATTAACTCAACATAGTACAACCAAATCTCATTCGTATAATAGTGATATGTTGGAAAAGTTTAAGAAAAAGAATGGATGTAGGATAACGAGGATCTTTCAGTCTAAATGACAAAAACTAAAGTGCTGGTAACTCAGGATGTCACAATTAAATCCATTCATTGATTAGATATATGTTGGAAAAACTTTGAGAAAATACTAACTATAACATCATGAGGATCTGTTAGTTAAACAAACAATGTAAGACATGATACTAAAATATATGAACTCAGAAAAATGTCTAAGTAAGAAATATAACAAAACAGAATTGAAAGCTACTTATCTAGAAAGCATGTGGAAGCCTCCTTGGATAGCAGGGGCCCTCTGCTATCAATTTGGCATAAAAATATTTAACTCCTCAAGTTTGTCTTCAATACAGCATCAGAGTTATGCTTATTCTTATTATCAAAAATACTTTGAAATAGAGTATCACAGTATTGGTAAAATAAGAGTTAACCGTCTTTCTCGGTCTCACCGATTTAAATTTATAGGCAATTACATAAGTAATATTGAATAAAAGTAGGCACAGGTGTATTATAAAGTAAAAATCAAACTAAAACTCCTTTTTAGGACTCGTGATTTGCTAAAAGCAAATCAAGAGTCCTTATCCTTATAGAAATTAGCTTCTCGGACTTTTGGTTTGACCACGTGCATAAGCATCTCCAATTATTGACTCAGCCTTCGTGGATGACAAGGAATGATGTAGGAAAGATTTAGAATCTAACCATATACGCCTTTTCTTCAGATGACACCTGTAACATTTTCAAACACCAAAATGGCTACGGAACGTGTGACTGGCTGCAGAATGACTGCATTCTGTAGCTAAAACTGCTCAGAAATCATTAAGACAACAAAATCACAAAAGTACAAGTTAGTCATTGCATATATTCCTTAAGTGATTTTAATCATTCTTATTGATCTTTAGGTCTATAAAATGACAAAAGGAATGATGAGATGAAGTGGAATTTGGCAAAGGAGAAGACACTTTTAGGGCTCAACAACAGTCACGAAGAGGAGCTTCACAAAACTACCAAATGTTTTTCGTGGATTTATTAGAATCTTATTAATATCAGGATTTTCAACTTTCTCTGATATGAATCCTATTAATATCAAGATTTTCAACTTTCTCTGATATGAATCCTATTAATATCAACATTTTCAACTTTCTCTGATATATAAGTTAACTCCCTGTGTATGGCTATGTGCTGGGCGATTTCTCTAGTTTTATGACTTGAATAATCTATTTGAGGGCATAGAACTTTTCATTATTTCAAATTCCCAAATTCTCTGGCCAATCACTTTTTTTTTTTTTTTTTTCATTTTGTTGCCTTGAGGTATAGAGATCAATTCTCAAGCATGTCAATAGAAGCAACATCAATATGCGCCACGGTCTCCATGGTGGGTTCTCAGAGCACCCATTCTGTGGGTGTCTGTCTGTGTCCATTCCTGGGAAAGAAGCATAACATGGCCTTTGCATGTCCCATGACTCCATGCAATCCTCTAACAAAGCATGTCAATGACTCCCGACTTCGGTGGGAAGACTTTCCTTCACAAACTCCATGCATCCTCTAACAAATCATGTCCATATTTCATTGTATTTTGATTTAAATAGAAAAAATATTGATGGGTCTATGATTTTAACTCTCGAAAGTCCATATTCTGGATATCTATATCTTGATATCAGATGCCTCAAAATCCATGGAGTTTACCATGATCCTAGTAAATCATTTTCGCCTTCTGCTTACATACCTTTCCTTTTGGAAAATCCACATCCAATTAAGGGTTCTCTTCTCAGATTTTCTCTTACAAATCAAAGCTCTTTTGCCATAACATTCAAAACCCATCAATCTGCTTCAGTTATTCAATGGTTGAATCCAACACAAACCGCAGGGAAAAAATTCTCCTATGTCTACACCCAATGTCAATCTATCCATGCTAGTTCTATATTCCCCTGTCGAGATACTCCCAGAGTGATAATTTGGTACTCAACTATGCTAAACATTCCTGAACAAATGGGCTCTATAATGTCTGCTACCCATAAGGGTCGAATGGCTCCTTCCATAGGAGAAGCAAAGGGAGCATTCCTTGATAAGAAGTGGGTTATGCATGGAAGAATTGTTGAGCATTTTTCAATGCATCAGCCAATACCTCCATATATGTTTGCATTTTATATGGGGAATATTGTTTCTAAGGAGGTTGGACCTAGGACTAGGATCTATTTTGAACCTTGTCATGTTCTGGAAGCTACAGAAAATGAGTTAAGGAACACAGAGGAGATGATAAAGCAGGGGGAAAAGCTCTTTGGTGAATATGAATGGGAGAGATTTGATCTCTTTGTATTACCCACGAGTTTCCCATATGGAGGAATAGAGAATCCCAGGTTGGCTTTCTTAACCCCCACTGTCATCGTAGGGGATTTGAGTGGTGGGCAGGTTGTGGCCCATGAGCTTGCACACAGCTAGACCGGAAATCTCATCACCAATGCCACAAATAATGAATTTTGGATAAATGTGGTATATTACATATAGACCTAACTATATCTTACCATATGCTCTAGAAAATACGTTGTTGAAGATCTGAGTTTTGAGGGTTTAGGGTTTTAAGATTTGGGAAGTGTTCTTTTGCAGGGTTTTACGATATATGCAGAGCGAAGAATTGTGGAAGTTGTACATGGCGAGGAGTGTGTTGCTTTGAATATTGGCTTAGGCTATTCAGAATTGAAGGATGAGATGCAAAGATTCAAGGATAATATGGAATTTACCAAATTGAGAATAAACTAGGACGGGGTTGATCCTGATGATGTTTACTCTCCTGTCCCTTGCGAAAAGGGTTTTCAGTTCATTTGGCGTACTGAGCGTCATATTTCACTCACCCTTTTTTTTCCCTTTGTTGTTGTTTTCTGTATCCGTATGTTGTTTGTTTCCATTCCATTCTGATCCTCCTATGGTTAACTCATGATTTTAATGCTGAGTGGGTCCGAAGCTCTGTGTTTTTCGTCTCAAACAACTTTGCAGGTCTTAGTGAAATTGAGAAATATAAATTTTTATTCATTGGAATCTAGTGCCCTCAAATCCATATCGTTAAGATCCTTTTATTCTCAAGCCACGCTGATACTTCCTATTATTTTTTGTGGGGTATCTGTTTCCAGCCAAAGTTGTCTGAGAGTCAATATAGTTCTTGAGAACTGAAATATGCCTTAGGGATTTGAATTATTGATGTGGAGTGTAAAACATCCTTGTTTTACCGTTCAAGTAACAATGTAAATATATGATCCATCTTCATTTCTTTCCCTGGAGAAAATGATTTCTATTATCACCCAACCAAAATTTCCCTACATCCCAACTTACTTTAAATGATATGCTTGATCAACTTGCACATATAGGACAACGCAGGAACAGTGAGGGCTAAGACATGTCTAGGGATTTAAACTTTGGTGTGGGAGCTTCAACTATTCACAGAATGCTAACGCATGGACATGGTGTGCACTAATATACGGGTGTCAAGCATGTGGAAGATTTTGTGTGCAGACATTTTGCACAACCCTCTAGAGATCACCAGGACAAGCAAGGTCTCACTAATGCAACCTCAATGACCACTATAAATTTCCCATGTCTTGACAAGACATGGGCATATATGAATTGTAGGGGTTCATCTATGACATAAATCTTATCAACTAAAAATCAAAATCAAATTCAAAATTTTGCATGGAGCGCAATACCATTTTCTGTTCAATTTTCATTATCTGAAGTTTGTCTTTTTGGCAATGCTTTTGAATGTACTTAATCATACATAAAGCAAAGACAGTTCCCTTTCTTTCTTAATTGTTGCAACAGTGCAAACTCAATCAATTGATATCTGTACATTCATGATTCCTGGGTGCAGGTTGGGCGCCTTGTCTTCGATGAGTTTTTGAAGAAGTATATCCAGTATTTCAAGTTCCAATCGATTGATACCAAGACATTCCTGGCATTTCTGAAGAATAATATTCCCGACATAGAGAATGAAATTGATTTGGATGTTTGGGTAGATGGGACTGGACTTCCTCCAGATGTCATGGAGCCCATTTCCACCATCCATGACAAGATATTATCTACATCACAGGATTTCATTGGCAGATGAATCCTTTCTAATGAGGAAGTGAGCAAGTGGCAGGGTCATGAGTGGCAGCTTTACTTGGAGAGTCTACCCAGAAAACTTATACCATCACGGTTGTGCAACCTTTTCAAATTATGTATTCTTTCCCTTTTATGATCTTTTTTTTTTTTTTTAAATTTTAATAGTTGAAAATACTTTTGCTAAAATGATAGAAGGCAAAAGCAATGATGATGTGTACAATATAAATATTTTCTATTTGCTTGCAATTTGAGCACCAAAATTTTCTTTTATTTTTTCCTTTTGTTGCCTCCACCTTGTTATCCTAAAGCTAAAAGTAAGTATCGTAGTTATCCCTTACTGAAGGGTTCCTGTAATTGTTTGTTTCCATTTGCTGATTAGAATTATTTGTGGTACATAAGGTGGAATGGAAATATGAATTTCTAAAATGTTTGTTTTGTTTGGATGCCCCAATATGCAGTGCAATGCTATTTCCAAAATGCTTGTTTTTTTGGATTCCCCAAACTTATGTAGTGCAGTGCAGTGCTATTTCTAAAATGTTTGTTTTGTTTGGATGCCCCAATATGCAGTGCAGTGCAGTGCTATTTCTAAAATGTTTCTTTTGTTTGGATGCCCTAATATGCAATGCAGTGCAATGCTAATATTTAACTATTTGAAACAAATTGCAGTGCTAATATCTAATGTTGTTTCCCCTGTTTTGAGACATAAGAGAGTCAAAGCCCTAGAAAATCAAACCATTGTTGTTATGTGCATACTTAACTGCTTATATTACTTGAATGCAGATATCAACTCTAGATGGACAATTTCAATTTGGCACGCGCAAGAATTGGGATGTCAAAGTGGCTGTTATGCGGAATTATGGATTACGGATAAAACATTCTTCCCTAGATGTGGTGCTCACTTAGAACAACGGTTAAAGACTTTGCAGCTACTTTTCCTAACAGTAAATAGACACACAGAACAGATCAAGAAAGCGCTTCCAATTCTCCTTCTATCGCTCTTATTGTAGCTTCAAATCCAAGCTAGATCGCCAAAATATTTCCTGCAAGAATGAACATTAAATAGCAAAGAGATAGCAATATATAGATGCCTATTCAAGTTATTCAGTTAAATCAACGAAATATGAACCATATACATCAGATAAATTCATAATATGAAAAACAAAAGCTTATACAGATACATATGTGGGAAAGTAAGCAACAATCTTTATTAATGGATAGAAGGGGAGGTTACAACCTAGTGATTGATTTGATGTCACCATCTCCAACAACATCCCAGCCTCAACATAATGCACATCTCTCTAGCAACATGTTACACAAATCAACTCCTCAATTGAAATTCCACCAGCATTTCTCTACTTAAATTATTCCTTCCCAAGCACTAGGATTTATGCTCAATTTATAGAGGAGCTTAAGGTAGTTTTAAAATCAATGACTTTATAATAATCGACAATACATGTTTCCAAGCTCAGAGGTATCAAATGGACACATGGATTCGAAGTTTGACACATATGCACTCTTCTAGAAGATACTGGCCAAGTGGAGATTCCGGAACAATGAGAATTTCGCTCCCAAATGACCAACACACCCTTAAGTGTCGGGAAGTGCTTTGTAGAGCACCTTTGAATGGAGGTACCTGCATGTGAAACACACTTAGCCCCTTTAGAGATTGTGTTGGTGAGCTCGTAGGTGATTTATCATGTTCTTCAAATCTTGGAAACCTTGCAGATGGAAGTCATGGATGATTTGTCTTGTTCTTTGTCTTAGGGCATGTAGCAACTGAAATGATAGGGGATGATAGACCCTATTCATCGGTCCTGGGGATGATGTACGGTTAACCAAGTCATTGGGAATGGTGCGCAAATTGACCTATAACAGTGGCATTCTTGACAATTGTTGCATATTCTGGTTACAAGCCTCTCTTTCAAGAGATCGATAGATGTCTTAAAGAAATAGGAAGAATGAAGTATCTGAGGCAGCTCTATCCAGGTTCGTTGCAAAGCGACTTGGAAGAAGGGTAGAGTTTTTCTAGAAGAGTTTTTTAGGAAGCCATAGACTTCTATCATCCAATTGCTTAGGGGGCGTTGAGACCATTTTGACCAAATTTACATAGAGATGTATAATCAGCATATAAATGAAGGAAGAAAACCTTTATCAACTTTTTGTCCATTGTAATGCCATTGGTGTGTGCATTAACAAACTCTATTAAATATAGTAAGTATATACGTCGTTCTTTGCATCCGCATGACTTTTAATGTGAGAGAGTGGCGCGGTTGTTTAAGGACCCAAGCTATGCTACAGATTTTAGTTTACCGACTATTTTCCTATCTTGGGATTAAAAGCTAAATATTCAAATTTAAACCATTGGGATACTAACCCAAAATAGAGATTGTGATCTTCTATTCTATCCATTTTGTTATTATATTTTTTTTAAGGATATTTTCAATCTCACGTGAGACTAAATCTGGGCCTTTTGAATCAACTTACTTGCATGGAGTCCTGACTTTGGTGGGCAAAGCTTTATCGAAAGTCAAGTGAAGAAAATATCAGAGCTAAGGAGAATGTGTGCAGAGAGGGGCGTGAACCCATGGATTGAGGTGGATGGTGGTGTTACTCCTTCAAATGCCTACAAGGTTATTGAAGTCGGGGCCAATGCATTGGTGGCGGGATCTGTAGTATTTGGAGCAAAGGATTATGCTGAAGCTATTAAGGGCATCAAGACCAGTAAGAGGCCAACACCAGCTGCAACATGAGACCCGTTTTTAATAAGTTGACGTTTATGCAGTATATGGTTCTGATTCTACCACCAATTTAGCAGATTGATCTCTTGTTCTGCCCTGAAACAAGCCGAAACTGATGTGAAGGGTTATTAGTTTCCTTTTTGTGGCAAGTGTAATATTATTTATTATTTTTCATTCTCCATATAACTTGCAAAATCACACAAATAAGAATGTCTGTCAGCTTACAAAAGTCTGCAAAATTGTAGGAAAATTTTATGGTGGCATCAGGTTGCTGATCTCAGAGGGGCTCAGCAGTGGTTGTTGAGCTTACAGGTAGGACGTCCATAAATGCGTATCATGTACCATACACGACAATAGGTGATTTAGGGGCTCTGGGTAGTCTTTGCATTGAGATTATCACATCCAAATGGACATGCCACTTTATTTCCTGGTACATTATTCATTCAGATGGATTTTTAGTATCCATATGGGATTTTTTTTTACTACTTATGAGGTAGCTAAGACTATCACATTCAAATGGACATTGGTATTCCTATCACTTTAGTACATGTTGGTTTTGCAGGCATAATCGATGTTGGTTTCATGTTTTGGTTTATCTAAGTAAGATATTTTGGTTTATCATTCAATTAATATAGATAGTATATGTATTTTAATCATTAAATAATGTATTTTTATGGATTTTACTTTATCACAACTGATAAATTAGAAATATACTATTTTGATATTAAATTAAAATATATTATTTTTAAATTTTGATTTGATTAAAGATAAGGCTAAAATATCTTATTTTTTAGTGATTTTTTATAATTTGAGTATCTTTTTAAATAATAAAGTGTATTTTTATTTTGAAAAATTGTTGGTATTAAGATTTTGTATTTTATATTGGAATAATATTTATGAATTAAATAATCATCCAAAATTTATTATTAAAAGATGTTTAAAGGGAAAAAGAAGAAGAAGAAGATGTTTATATTATATATCCATGTTAACTTTATAAGTGAACAATTTCCTTTTCAAAATTGAATAAAAATTATGTGTTATAATGTGATTTTGTTTTAGTTATAAAAAAATTAAGTGTAAAAAAATATTTTTAAATTTTTTATTTTATTTTAAAATAATTGAAATTTAAAAATAAAATTTTAAATTCATATAGTAAAGCATAGGACGTGCTATAATTTCCATATATTTCACTTAATTATTGTTTTCTACATTCTCTACTTTCGGTGTTACTTTGCACCTTTATGTGCAAATGCTAGTTCTTATATGTTTTGGAGTTTTTGGCTAGAATTCAACGAAACATTGTTTTAGTCAAATCACCAATTTTTATTATTTAAAATGCATTTTTGACTACATATATAGATTCAACACTACGAAAAACTTATAAAACATTGAGATTGTGGAAAGCTCACAACTTAAACACGTGATTCCAACACATTCCTACTAAACAAATTAAATTAAATAAAAATAAAAAACATACCTAAAACATCTAAAATATAAAATACAACATTAAAAAATAATTATAATAATAAAAGAATAAAAAAATCAAAACTTCGGAAATAAATTTCTATTAATTTATTAATATATCTTACTCTTATACTTCCGTAATGTGACGATACACTATAATTTTCAATTAGATTCTTTTTTTAATCATTATTTCTCTAATTTTTAAACATCAACCATTACGATGTTGTTGTTTACATCCTTTAAGACCAAGACAAGCAAAATATATACAACAATGGAAGGAATTACATTAAGTATTTTTAAATGTCATTTTTATAATCAAATATAATAAGGGAAAATGGATTATTATGATTTTTATACCTAATGGTTGTGAAGAATACTTAAATGATAAAACTAAATAAAATTACATTTATATTATTACAGATAAGGGATTTATATTATTAAGAAACATTACTTATTCTGACTTTTATATTTTATAAATGAGTTTATTTCAAAATGTTTTAATTTATTTCGAGCATTAATTCAATTCAATTAATATATATATTTTTAATTAATTATATCTATTTTGTAGGTTTAATGTATAATATTATTGAAAAATATTTTTAATTAATTAATTTAAAATTTAATAAAAAATTTAATTATATTTTATATTAAATTTTTAGATATTCATTTATTTTAAAATATAAAATTTAGTTTTATGAAAGTTTAAATATAAATTATATTTTGTTAACTTATTATGATGTCACAAAATATAATTGGAAGAGTTTATTAAAAATAGAAGACATTAAAAAACTCTTTCAATCTCTATCAACATTGTCACTATGTTGCTATTTTAAGATAACACACAAACTTGCAATCCATAGAAGGAAAAACAAAAACATCACTTATATTTCTCTCCATTCCTCTACCAAACCTCCACCCAAATGGCTTGAGTAGGGCTTCAAATGTAACCCTATATCAAACTTAAAAGTAGTTAAGGAATAAATAGTTGTACATTCTTAGAGGTTGTGTCCTTCAAATCCATTTTATGGCCTCCCTGCCCCTTTCTACTCGAGCCTCCTCCTCCCTATCATAATGACGAGGTGCAATCCCTCCTAAAGTTGTTGGGGATGGCCTCCCGATCGGGGTGTGTACCGGATGGACGACACTCCCACAAACATTATAACAAAGGCATCAAAGTACATGCCCACCACCTTCCACATGGGTGGCAAGGCTGGCACGACGTCCCTTGGCATGAAGAAGGGTGTTATGGGGAAGGGGGATCTTAAAAGAAGCCATTCAAGGCTCGATCAGTTGATGGTTCGCTTGGTCTGCTCCGGTGGTGGTAGATTGGGACTCCCCGTTCACAGTGAAGGTGGAAGGTCAGCTCCAACGCTCCCTTAGCATTTCGTAGCGGTGAACTTCTGGTATGTATCTTGTCTTACCCTCCTTTCTGCCTCTCTCACCATGGTAGTCGATGGAGTAGGCAATTGTGGTCAGTCTGATTGGATGATGAAGGGATATGTTAGTTTATGGTTGGCTCCTTCTATACTGACGTTTGACAGTAGGGGGACCTCTGTTAATTGGGCTGATACGACCTCTGGTTTTGGTGGGTGTGTCTTGTGTTGCTTTGTCCTCTGTGGGAAAGGTCTTGTAGCCTGCACTTGGTCATGTGTGAACCAGGGTAGTTAGTGGGATAACTTGAGAGAATTTGGGATTCCCAAGTCGAGGTCGACTGAGTCAGGTAGGGATGCAATACCTCTGTCTTTGTATATGCTAGGTCTTGACTTTTTTATTTTTTCCCAAACTGCGCCATGTGGGTACATTCTGGGCGACCTTTCCTCTGTCGGTTGGGTGGTGAATCCATTGAGTCTTAACCATGAATGGGTTGTTGTTTGCTGTGTCTTTTGGGTTGGTGGAAAGGGTCTGAGCGATAGTGGGTGGGATGAACCCTTGTCAGGGTCTGGGCTTTCCGTTGGCTTTGGTCGGGATAATTATGAGAAGAATGTATCGGGCCCTCCCCAGGTCATCTGGTTGAAGTCGTGCCAATGCACCCAAGTCAATAACCACGATGTCGGGCAACCCTATATGGGAGGCTCAACTTGCTTACATGTCATGAACGAGACTTGGGTTCGAGATAAATACCCCCTACATGTCTCTTGGAATGATGTTAATTATTTTTGCGATGAATGGAAGGGAAGCTCGACTCAATTTCTGGAATTACGCTCCTCTGTTACTACTTGGACAGGTAGCCAACTTGGAAACAGGGCCCGTCGGTTGGCTTACCCTCCAGCAATTTCTCATCCTCTACCCAGCTCACCTGCCAGTAAGAAAGTTGATATGCCTCAGTCCAAGAGCCCAACTGCGAGAGGTCATGGCAGGAAAAGCAAAGGGAAAGAGCACGAGGGACGCCCAGTTCTTCCTCGGGCAAGCCGAGAGGTAGGATACACACTGTTAGTCTCATTCACGATGACGCGAAGGCATATCATGAGAACATAGCTGAAGACATTAAAAAAATGATAGAAAAATGGGAGGCAAGATTAAACCACCACATAGATTTAATGGAGACAGAAGCTAAATAATGGAGGGCCCTCGTGCCCGACCTTGGTAAAACTCGTAGCCGAGCAACACAATTTAAAAAAACCCTCTTTCTCTATTGGTCCATGAAAGGAATCATGGGAAAAACCCATAGGGGCTTCACTCAATGAATCTCTAACATATCACGTGCAATCACATAATATTGAAAAATACCCTTAATTTGACTACATACTGGAAAATACCTATAAAAATCACATTATTTAACTCCTGCCAATATAAACCCAATACACCTTCCTAATTTAAAAAACCCATAATTTCAATATATATTGTAGGTATCCATTTTTTCATTAACATTTTTTATAACCCTTTATATTTTTTCATTAACTTTGAGCTCCATTTTTTATACCTTCCAATATAAAAACCCTTTACCCCCTATATATCTCCCAATATATGATGTCATTTTTTCCTCATTATATATCCCCCCATACGAACCCACGTGCTATGGTATTTCTCCCGTAGTGAAGCCCCTGTGGCAAGGCCATGGAACAAATCTCCATGAGGCTGGCTACGATCGTTTAGGACTTTCCAGATTACAAAAAAGAATTTGATAAACTCAAGTTCTAGCTGCAGAAGCATGATGGGCACCTCTGACACATCGAATACCACCTCCCATGCATCCTTAACTTGATTGAACTCTTAGAAAATTTTGTCCCGGACCCAACACCGGTAGAATCTGCCTCGGCTGAGGAAGGAAATTAGTTTATATGATGTTATCTACTGTTGGTTTTTGTACCTACTGTTTTTATGCATATAACATTTAGTTTTATATGTTTAGAAAGTCATGCCAATCGGCAAGTGGATGATAGAATATGTATGAACATCCAGTCATTTATAGCTTGTTTTGACAGACTCGTAACTTATTGTTTTTGGATGGCATACCACGCCATCCAGTGGCCAACAGACTTGGTTTCCCGCTGAGGGCAAGTTGAGGCTACCTAATAGTATCCATCTGGTTGTAACTTGTGGATTAAAATTAATGAAAATGGAGGTAATACTAAAATTACAAAAAAATAAAAATAAAAAAATAAAATAAAATAAAATAAAATAAAAATTGTTGGGGATGGCAAAGAAGGTGGCAACAAACAAGTTCTAAGGTTCATGTGAGTGTAGAAAGGTCAACATCTTCATTTTGGGAGAACACTCACCAAGCCATCCAAAAGGAAATACATATTGTTGAATGAGAACCTCGTGTAGAGTAACATTTCATCTTGGAGGTGGAAGTGGAACAAGAGGTTAGACATTGGATTTTGGAGATAGGAAACACTCCCACTAGGTGCACCTGCTATCTCCATACCATAGACATATATTGGCATATCAAAACTATAATGGATAAAGTTTTAGTGGAGTGGTTTGAGGCACAACAAGATGTTTTCTTTTGAATTTATGAATTACAACTCCAACTCAAGAAACTGAACACTCAGTCTCTCTAATGGTAAAGAAGTTGGTTGATTTGGAGTTCTCCAACTCTGGGAAAGACATAACTAACCTTGATCTTATCTAGGTAGACCCCTCTTCTAGTTGAATGTTTAAGTTTTTAATTTCTACATATCTTTTTTTAGATGATTAGTCAACAAGATATCCAATATACTAATAGGATTAGTAGCCCTAGTCTCTCTTTAGACTATTTAATTTGTATACCCATGTCATAAATTTTGGACTTGTTGTTTGGCTCATAGCCACATATTTGTATTACTAGTCTAATTTCCCTGTTAACAAATTAGTAACCTTATATTAATCATATTATATCTTCAAAAAAATAAAAAAACTCACTCTTTTAATGTATCTTCTTTAATTGTCAAGTGGGTGTAGCTTGGATAGTAGGGAGGAGTTACTCTTATCCTCCCCACCCAGGTTCCAGTCCCACTGAGATTGACATGCTCACTCCATGGGAGTAATTTCTACATGAAAAATAACCCTCACCTAGACATGGGTGGGTTTTTTGTGAAAGTAGCTAGTATTTAAGTCAATTCTCAGACATTGGTGGGTTTTTTTGTGAAAGTAACTAGTATTTAAGTCAATTCTTATACACAAAATAATAATATATATGGGACATGGGTTGGGACATAGGTGGGTTTTCCATGAAAATAGCTAGTATTTAAGTCAATTTTTATAAACAAAAGAGCATTCTTCCTTCTTGCCTACCACTTACATTTCTATTTCCTATGATGCTAGTATTTAAGTCAATTCTTATACACAAAACATTCTTCCTTGTTGATACCACTCACATTTCTATTTCCTACGATCTTATGTTTTCAATAACTTTAGTTTTTCTTATGATCCTTGTTTTTAATAATTTTAATTTTACCAAGTCAATTCTTATACAGAGACTAATAATATATATGGATCATGGCTGGGTTTTATGTGAAAGTAGCTAGTATTTAAGTCAATTCTTATACATAGATTAATAATATATATGGGTTGAAAATGTAAACGACCATGTTACCAAATCATTCGTGCCATGAGCTTACCATCTAATGTTTTCCCATTCTCTCTTCTTGCCTATTGCTCACATTTCTATTTCCTATGATCTTATGTTTTTAATAACTTCACTTTTTCTTATGATTCTTGTTTTTAATAATTTTAATTTCACTAACTTATAAATGAAATGACCTTTTTCAATGGAATTCACCATAATATGACATACAATTTCAAGTAAGAATGTGATTTTTGTTGTTGTCTAAAATACAATTTTGAATGCATAAATGGAATCAACACCTTAAAAACCCCTAGAATTATATAGATTAAACAATTTAAACTCAAATTTTTAAAAATCTGTGTAGAATTTTGATTAAAATTAATCAGAAAAATGCCCTTAAAAGGGTCCTTTCTTGTATAAGTTAGAGTACCCTTAAATGTAAAAGTTTATTAATTGTTATTATTATATATTAGATGAATTTAAAAATATTAAAAATAATAATTAAAAAAAATATAATTATAATTAAAAAAGTGTTATCTAATTATTATAGGTTTTAGAGTTTTTTATTAGAATCCACAAAATAGATTAATTTAAAAATATTAAAAACATAAATTATAATTAAAAAAGGTGTTATCTAATTATTATAGATTTCATAATTTTTTATTAGAATCTCCAAAATTATTTTTGGTCAATTTTTTATTTTTTATTTTTATTTTTTATTTTTTATAAAATGTGTTTTTGACTACATATGGATTCAACACCAACTCCACAGATTGTGGAGAGTTTACAACTCAAACTTGTGATTCAAACAAATCTCTAAATTATGGGGAGTTTACAACTCAAACTTATGTTTCGAATAAATCCCTACTTGCTTTTAAGCAAATTCTACTAGAAAATATGCCAAAAAAACTTCAAAACTTATAACATATAAACTACAATATTTAAAAAAATACTAATAAATGAAAAAATTCAAAATCTTATAAAGTTGAAAAGCCAATAATACTGACTATATCTTGTTTTTATGAATTTATATCTTGTTTTTATGATTTGGTAATGGAATGATATATTATACCAACTTAGATCTATTTTAACTCTAAATTTAACAATCATCTAGAGGAATCAAATCTCTCAACGTGCAAATCTCTTTGAGTACAACATTTGAGAAAAATTTTACACTTAAACACCTAACATTTGAGAAAAAATTTACACATAAACGCTTAACATTTGAGGAAAATTTTACACTTCGACACATCATAGATCCATAATTAAAATAAATATAAGCTATATATATATATATAATTTGAACAATAAAATATTTTAATTAATAATTATAGTGAGTAATTTTTATTTTGATGTAATTATTCTTAATACAATAATTTTAAATTACATAAATTATAAAACAAATCAGATATTTTCAAAATTTCTATAATTTTTAAATATCATTATGATGTAAAAGTCACACAAACAAAAAAAAATTATACCATAATAAAACAAATTATATGATGATGTGAAAGTTACACAAACAAAGTATATACAATAATAAAAAATTGGGGAAAATGAAAATGACAAGACAATTATGAAATAATTAAATTATAAAATTAAATAAAATTACATCTTTTTATCAAGATAAAGAGTGTTATAAGAAACATTACTCATCCTAACTTATATATTTCATAAATTAATTTATTTCAAAATATTTTAGGTTAGATTAATAATTAATTGAATTAATAAAAATGATGATGATGGTTATCGTTTGTTGAGACCAATGCGATCTATCAGACCTTAAGAGAGGAAAAAGAATCTAAGTTTGATTATTCAAAATCTTGGTTTTATGGTCAAAGAGAAGGGAAATAAGTGCTCCAAGATCGCTATAGGTGGGTTGGCTTAATAGGTCGAGAAGATTGGAAGTGTGACAGATGGTAGAGAATTGAGAGTGAATGTGAGTAAGAGTCGGGCAGTCTAAAAGGAAGTGCTTTTCATCGTCCACCTGCTTAGAATCGCAGATCTAACAGATTCTATCGTTCCAAGGGGTCTTGGGAATAGACCACCGCCCAATCTCACTTTGAAGCTCATGGGAATTAGTTCTTATCTTAGCGATGTTCATTTTTTTCTTATTGCTGGACAACACAGAGAGATAAGTCTGATTATCAAGGGTGGGGTTGATCACTTCCTTTTACCCTCTAGCTCCTAATCTTCCCACAACTTGTCCTTAAAATTGGAGGTAATAGTATTTTTGATATTATCTTTGTTTCCCATACTAAGCTCCTCCTTAATTCCCCATGGTTGAGCCAGGACTAAGCATCCTTATGCCATCCGCGCTTGAGGCGAAGGTGAGTGTTCTGACTACAGTTAGAAGCAATTTTAGGGAGCCTTTTTGATTCCATGTTGTCAAGCTTCTTCTTATACATCAGATATGTAAACATAGCCGTACTTTCAATGGGGGACAAACCAGATTCGATCAAGAGGATAAGATATGGAGTATGAATTGCTTTTGAATCATCTCAATCTTCCTCCATGACTCTCTGGATATACAACAACCCCAAACTTCACATCCGTATAAGACAACAGGGGTGACAAGGGCCTCAAAGAGGAACCTCTTTTTACTCCAAATGTAAAGATCAACCGACTTACAATTGTTTTCATGCTCATAATAAGCTTTCTAGACCCCAATAATCCTTTTCTCGATGCTATAATTCCAGTTGAAATGATAAGGGAAGTCAATGCCCAAATACTTATAAGAAGAAACCTGCTCTAAGCACTGGTTATTATACATGAAACTACCATGGGTGATCTTTTTGGATTTAATAATCATGACTTTAGTCTTGTCGGTATTAACTATCATACCCATCTTTGGAGTAGTAGTCATGAAGAATCTGGTGGTGCTTGTCAAGGTCATCATGGTTTTTTGCAAGAAGAATGATATCATCAACATAGAGGAGAAGAGTAATAAGAACACTAGCAAGCTAGGTGCCTTGCATCCAGTAAATTCTAGACACTCCTCTAACTTAAATATATAGGTTAAATAATTATATTAGTTTTAAATTTTTAACCTGAAAAATGATTTTAATTAGTTAATTAAAATTTAATATTTTTTTAATTATATTTAAATTTTATATTAACTTTTAAATAATTATCCAATTAATTTCTGTATTTTTAAAATATAAAATTGAGTTTTATAAAAAAATAATTATAAATTAAGTTTTATTAGCCTATGTTATGGAATATTAGTTGCAGAATCCACGGGAAACTGAAGATTTAGAAAACTCTTTCAATAACCATCCACACTGCCAGCCGGCTGCCATTTTTAGATAAACATGCAAACCTGCAATACAGAAATAAAAGCAAACACACAAAAAACATCACTTGTATTTGTCCCCACGTTCATAATTCCCCTACCAACTATGCCGTCCAAATGGTTTGAGTAGGTTTTCAAACCTAACCCTATATCAACCTTAAAAGTAGTTAAAGAATTGATAGATAGCTGTACAGCCTCGGAGACTGTGTCCACCAAATCCAAAGGTGAACAAACTTCCCCACTTTTTGGGATTTCATCCACACTGTTCTCGAAGATTGGTTGTTGTGCCCTAGCACTTATCTACTTCATGGCTTTGTATCCAGATATGGACTGTGGGCCACTTCGCTTCCTTAAAATTCTTGCCGATTTTTATTGGTGGCGATGCAGGAGTCGGGTAAAAAATATTGGTGCACGCTTCTAAACATTGTCAAATTATTTTCTTGCACAGTAGCAATTATTTATTTTTTAAGTTTTGTTCTTTGAATCGCATAAGTAGGGTCTGATCAAATTTTTTAACAATTTTAAGCAAAATTGAACTTTTATTAAATTTAATGGCAAAGTTTCCTCCAAATTTACCACCCACCGATAAACGATAACCAAGGTGGTTTTTGAAACCTGCCTTTGCTTTGACAAACATGATTGGAAATTGCCATCTGGTGATCGGTGCAATTAATTCCTAGAGAACGGAAATTGTTAGATTATATCTGGTGGTGGGGATGTAAACCCAAAGGCTGACAAGTACAGATTGCACCGCGTCTTTTCCAAGCTGCTGTGCCCCAAACTTGAAAGTCTTAGGCTAATTCTGTGGGTGTTTTTTTGGGTACAGCGTGGAGTAGTTCGAGACTGGCTTGGTCGTTGGATTTGCAAGCTTATAATGTGCTTTTCACCGTTTATTTTCATGTGGGCTCCCTGATCAACTACCCCTCTTGGAACTCCCCACATATTTTTTTTTCTTAAACCTGCAGATTTCGATTGGTTCCATCATCCGGTTACAACTTTTTTCTAAAGTTGTGGCATTTCGAGTGTAGAAGAGAGCAGAGGATTGTCAGTGCAGTTGAGAGGAGGAGAGACATGAGTAATAACACGAACAACAGGTCCAGTTCCAGAACCCTTTTCAGCGGCAGCGCAGAGGACAGAAGCGATGCCATAGATTGGGAATTGAGGCCTGGAGGTATGTTGGTTCAGAAGAGAGATGACGGTGATGCTGCAGCTGGGCCTATGATTAAGGTTAAGGTTTCCCATGGCTCATACCAGCGTGAAGTTTCGATTCCTGCGCAGGCTACTTTTGGTATTTATTCTGCTCACCTCCTTATTTTTCTTTGTTTTTTTAAGGGTGCTTTCGAGAAACACACCCCAATGTCCGATTCTGCATTGCATATCATGGACTTCCTGCGGCTTAAAAGCCACGTCTGAGGGAAATATTTATTCAGTCAATATCGCCCAGGACATGTACCTGGGCTCATCCTTTTCTATATGCTAGGTGGGTGGGAGAGAGAAAATGGACCCCAGGTGGCCTAGGCCAAGGCCCTATTGCAAACTTTTGGCCATTTCACTAACCAAATCCTATTATGTTTTGTGAAAACATTGGATAGACATGGAGACGACCAGCAACTTTGAAGTTTGGATGTGAAATGACACTCTAACACCCTCTCTCAATCTATACCGGTCATTCAGACCTCGAGCTGGGGAATTCCTAGGCACAATCATGACTTCGAGGCCATGTCAAACTTATAACAGGGTAGGAATCAAACCCAAAGGTACCTGCCTTTGGGCATTTGGCTGGTTGGCTCCTCCACCATTGAGCTACATGCCTTTGTGATGATAGGCAACACAATGGTCTGGATGTGGATTGACATTCCAACACACCTTCTCAAACCACATTATTCGTTCAGACTTAGGGTTTAGTATTCCTAGCTACAACTAGCTGGGAAATCCCAATTGCGTTGATATTGCGTGAAAACATTAGACAGGCTAGGATTCAAACCCAGGCTGGTAGTTTACACTATGCTTAGATACATAGCCTCATGATGATGGGCAATGTGGCGGTTCAGATCTGGATTGATACTCCAACATGTGTTTCAGTTTTCTTTTGTTTTTATATGTAGTATGACTATGCTCTTAGTTTTTACTTTTAGCCCATGTCGAATTAGGCCCATATCCGTGGTTGTGGTAGTTCTAACCTATGTGTATACGTCAAAGAGATCTGAAGATAGTGCTGTATAAACATCCTATAATGTATCCTGATTGATTCTATCTGTGTGCGTATATATATACCCAGGGGACCTCAAGAAGCTATTGTCCCAGGAGACTGGTTTGGAACCTCAGGAACAGAGGCTTTTGTTCAGAGGAAAAGAGAAGGAGAATGATGAGTACCTGCATATAGCAGGTGTCAAAGACATGGCAAAGGTGATTCTGATGGAGGACCCTGCCAGTAAAGAGAGGAAATTGGAGGAAATGAAGAGGAATCAGAGCATTACAAAATCTTGTCAGGCAATTTCTGCAGTCAAGGCTGAAGTGGACAAGCTTTCGGTACAGGTATGTATATCATAAGGTTTTATTAATTTCGACTTTTGCCTATGTTTGAAGGGCCTGCTATTCATTCAAAAGGAGCATGTTCATTCCGGCTTTCAAATCTTATTAAAAACACGTGTACGAAGATTGTTGCAAGAACATGGAATTTATGAGTTGGAAATGTTTTTCTTTTTCAGGTTTCTGCGATAGAGGCAGCTGTGAATGGTGGAACCAAGGTTGCAGACAATAATTTTATCGTGGTAACTGAGATGCTAATGATCCAGCTGCTTAAATTGGACAGTATCGAGGCAGAAGGGGAAGCTAAGGTGCAAAGAAGAATAGAGGTAAGCCGTAATCATGGGTGGCTGTCTTAAATATTGTGGAAATTATGAACTCTTTTTGTGTGCATATGCATCAGTCAATCTCAAGGCTGGGACTCTGGGTCCAGCATTCAACTAAAGCTTCCTAATTGTCTTTGATTGTGAGGGCTCGTGGACCGTCCAAACTCTTCAAAACAATTTATATTTTTAAGTGAAATGTAAGGGCTACTTTTCAGCATTTCTTCCAGCATTCACATTATCCAGCTACTATGTAGTGGCCTGATTGCATGTTTTTATTAACTAAGAATGGGTTTCAAAATTCAGATTGCCGTGTGATAGGGTTTATTTCAGGAAAAATATGAGCAAACCAGACAGACAATTTTAATTAAGTGGAAAACCTCATGTATAGTTTTAGAAGGAATGCAAATTGTAATCCTTTTAAAAATGATATATAAGGACAACCTCATGACAAAACAGCCTTTACCCCTACCTAATGTCAAATAAGGCATCTACATGAGATCTTGATGAGCAATTGAATGAGCTGGACATTGTATCCCTACAGAATCCAAAATTGAGAACTTATCAATTCTAGTAAGTCTCTCTTTAGTAAAATCTTTGAATGCCCTGGCATATCTCTTTTACCACACAAAGTTGAGTGTTCAGCCTCAGTAGTTGGGCAGGTACATCTCTTTGAAATAGGGCACATATATGAGATCTAGATTCTCAATCAGATGAGCTGATGATTGTATCCTTGTTGAATCTGAAATTGAAAACGTATGAATCCTAGAAAGTCTTTCTTCAGGCAAATCTTTAAACACCCTAACGGATCTCTTTGCCACACAAAATTAAGAGTGTTCATCACATTACTTGCCATATAATCTAGCTGGATTTGTGAATGCAATATTGAATTATTTCCAAGAAAACCAATTTAACATATTTGATCAGAGATGGTTCATGTTAAATAATCTGCTTTGAAGAAAAAAATGCTGTAATTATTTTAGTTCAATTTATCATGATTCGTGAATGCCTTTGTTACCGACTGCAGTAAATGACTTGCAAATGAAATGGTCAAAGACATCTGCAATTAGCTTAAGTTACCAGGTTCTTGCAGCAAGTCATACTTGAAAAAAATTGTCAGGACTTAGAATTTTCTAGCAAGTGCTAGTTCATTGTTTCACTGTTAGTACACTGGTTAAATTGGTGCTGCAGAGACAAGACTATCAACTATTCCCACTGACATCCATCACTGTTGAGATCAATTTAGTGTATAATTAATGTCTGAATTGTATGAATGCTGTCTGCTACAACTGCAAGGTGCAGATTGATTGCGGAAAGGTACTTCTATTAGAGCACATTTCCAGGGAAATTATTTAGTTCATGGATCTTTTTGGCAAAATCGAGTTTGCTGTTATTTTACTTTTCAACACTTTAATGAACGAGAGACAAATAAACAGAAAGCCAGAGATAAGTTGCTCCCCCCAGTCTTGTTGCAACAATTGGACAGATCTATGATCAAATGGACTGGCACTTCTTCCAACTATAATGTTCACCAAAGATGCAAAACTAAAATCCATGTTGCTTGCATACATGGATGGACATCAAACTTTCCATTACATGTCATTTGCATGATTTTAGTCCCAAATTTGCATGGCAAACAAAGATATTGCTAGTTCTATGTGTTACTTCACAGACCCACACTTAAAGATATTTAAAGTCCCAAAACAAGTGCAACCCTATAAGCAAGTAGGAAGGTTGCTCGTTGTCACTGCAACAACTCTTCCTCTCGCTTTAGTCTGGCTCTCCTCTTGTTCAAGGGGGCATTTGCTAGAAAAAATGTGAAAGATATGCTTTACAATTAAATGGGATGGTGGATTGCCAAGACCAGTGCCTATCCAATGATTGATGGAGTCAAGATGAACAAACAGTAGGGATTGAACAGTGTGGAAGAAGGCATGGTTAAGCTGTTACACACATGCTCAAACTAACCATATGGATTTACTTTAACATGCCAAAGATTAAAGGAGTACACTTCGAAAGATGCTCATCACAAGTAGTACAAAAGTCAGCGAAGTAATAATGTGTAACCATGAATTATTAGGAGGGACAAGCACAAATGAAATCATAAATGAAGTAGACACAAGTGTGAAGCTCTCTATAGAATGATCACCAACAATACATCTGTCTTCAAGTATAATTTCACCCAAGATCAAGAGAACTTAAGTGTGTTGCACTTAAACTTGAAACCCCAGCTAGGGTAGCCCGAAAAATCGAGTGAACAACCCCTAACTGAGACATTAAGGCAATGGAGATTTTTCAAATTAACTGAATAATTACAAAAATACAAAACGAGGGTTTCATTCAACCCTAACATCCCCTTATTGGAGCAATGATGCTCTTCTACAAAGATTATTCCAGCAGATTTGTATTAGTAATTTCCAGCCATCAAATCTACCCAATGAAACAAAAAAAATTGATGAAGAACTTTACAGAAAATGCCCCTTGACATCTTCCTCCCAACAAATCTTCAACCAAGTGTGGAGGGGATCTCCCACAACTCCAACCATGCCTCTAGCAAATGAACCTAAAAAAATGATGAAGAACTTTACAGCAGATGCCCCTTGACATCTTCCTCCCAACAAATCTTCAACCAAGTGTGGAGGGGATCTCCCACAACTCCAACCATGCCTCTAGCAAATGAACCTCCCCTCTATTTTATATCTTTCGAATCAAAAGCTAATTTATAAAATAATATTTCTGTTTTTAGAAGGTCCTATAATCGTCCTTGAATGTAGCACTCATTTTTGCCTTTTGAATGACTAAATTGGGTCTATATTGCCACTTGTCATCTTTCTATTTCATCGAGGTCCTTTTAAAGCTTGCATTTATTATTTATTTGAGGGTCAACAATGCCACATAGCCTCTCCTCGTGAAAAGATCTTTCCTCCAAATATTGTATAAAATGCCTCGAACAAAATGTTCTCACCCAAAAGTCCCTCTCAAAGGTGAAACATGCTTCCAAATGTCTAGAAATGGCCTTGATCAATGTGTTCTTACTCCCAAATAGCTCAAAAGGTGAAATATGCCTCTAAATCTGTGACAATGATTAAATAATGCATCCTTGGCCCCAAAAGTTTTCAAAGGGGGAACATGCCTCCAAACATATGGAATATGCTTTGTATAATGTGTAATTGCCTATAAAGCCACTTTATCATGCTTTTAAAGCCCCTTTTGCACCTTATGTCCTTCTTGCAAGGGGAAGATTCATGATCAAGACACCACAATGATCCCTTGAAGAAGAATGCTTGTCACAAGTGATCTCCTTTGACCAAAATAATGCTTCAAGCTAGGGCATCTCTTCATTAGTCATTCCTTTGTCACTTGTCATGCAACTCATGCCCTAGGCCGCCTCCAAGCTAGGGCACTTGCTCTCCTTCATGTTCATGACGTCCCATGCAACAGGGCATTCTTGTTTTAGGCTGTATTTGACCCCTCAACTCACCATTTATCATGTTTTGAGATCTCCTCAAGTAGGGTGTTTCTGATTCAGGGCTTCATTCCTCAGCTGTGTCAAGTGTGCCAGAGTGGATATCATAGTGCAATGTGCCTACATCAACATGTTACTTTCGCTGAACTCGAAGGGTCTTCTGCTGTGCTTGGTGAGAGAATAAATGCCCATCAAAATGTAAAATGAACCATGAATTTTTAAGGGGTGATTCTAGTGATGGAATGATTATCAAAATAATGGCTCAAGTTGGAAGGGTATAGTGAGTTAGAAAACATATTTCTGTTGTTATTTCACCCAGAAGCCACTAATCTGGTGTTGTGAAGGTAGAAGAGCATAATGAGTCAGAAGACATATTTCCATTGTGTTTTCACCCACAAGCCACTAAATAGTAAATTGTGCTTGTTGGCCACTGTTTTTATTTAGCAGAGTTTTGGCATGTTACTGCCCACTGGTTACGAGTGCATCCTTTCTAGCTCATTTATGAATATGGTTATTTATTAGTTGAAGAATGCTCACAACGATGCTTTTTGTCTATACCTGATATTAAAGGGTACCTTTTTGTCTATACCTGATATTAAATGGTACCCTTAGCAACAATGAAGCAGCAACCATCATGCAGCAGGGTGAAAGGCTTGGAATGAAGTGAATTTGTATTATATACTGTTTATCTGTAACAGCATATAATGTGGAAGTATCCCTGCACAAATTCCATCCATATACAACGTTCAGCACAAACATGTGGTACAAATTTTCGAAAGTTGAAATTTTGCAGCCTTTGGAGCCTTAATATGTTGATGAGCCAATTGAAGGTACATAAGGTAAATAAGTAGGAAATAAATCATGTTAGAGAGAGCATAGAGTGAACATATATGATGGAGGCATCATATGGGGTTCTGTGAGAATGGTTTACTGGATATTTAGAACTTGGTAGAAGAGGCACATGGGTTCAGAATGTTGTAGGAAGTCTATATCTATGGATTTTATTTTGTTTATTCCTTCTTGGAACAAAGCAATTCCTTTTTAACATCCATGCTTGAACATTTTGATCATAACTTGAATTCTATGTTCCTTTCTAATTCTTCATATGTTCAGGGAGCTTGAGCAAGCTCTTTGGTATGACAATTTTGATTTGCTCATTTGTTTAGGCGCAAAATAACATGTTGTTAAGAAGTGTGCTTGTTTGTTTTGATAATGTTTTGGATTTCATGAAATTATTTATTAAGTCTTATGTTGTTTCTATCCCCCAACACTTTCTAAATATTCTAGGTTACCTCAAAAAATTATTTTTAAATTTCAAGGTTACTCTGAGGCGTATGTGATATATAAACTTGATTGTGATATCCATTAATATTGTGTGCTACTTCTTTGCCATTAAAGGATCTCCATTTGCAGTAATCCATGACCGTCCAAGAGAATCCTTTGGTTAAGATGATCTTAAGCTTTTTGCTTCTAGCTTATGATGATACCAATTTTGCATTTGCATTCCTTTTAAACTAATAATGGATGGAAGCTAAAGGTTCCTTTCTTCCATTCGGCTGGCTTATTGATGGTTACAAAATTCAATTTCTTCTTGGCTTCTTAATTTACCAGTGATATTTGATCATTTTATGAAACTCAGGTCCGAAGGGTACAGAACTATGTTGAGACGATGGATGCTTTAAAGATCCGCAATGCAAATCCATTATGCAGTAACACTGTAGCTGTCAGCACCAAGTGGGAGACCTTTGATTCTGGTGTAGGCAGTTTGAATGCTCCTCCTTCCTCTGCATCTACCAAGATCACTCAGGACTGGGAATCATTCGACTGAGGATATGTCATTAGATTTTTAGAACAATATTTTGCTTTTGGAAAGGAAGCCTACTATTCTTTAGAGACGTACATTGCATCCCTGAGGTGGAAAAGCATGAAGGAATGGACAAATCTTCCCGAATCAGCATTAGAAGTTATTTGTAGATGTAACAGTGAACAGTATCTATGTGGGGTAGTTACTTTGATTACCTGATTCAATCTCTTCTATTTGACAAGATATTTTGTCACGTGTTTTGTTTATGCTTTACTCCATTACTGGAAGTTTGTAGGCTGAATTAGCAAGGGCTAATTGATGGTGCAACTGTTCCTTTATTCATAGCCTACAATGTCATTATGCTAGACAGAGCTTTTACAGTTGGAACACTTATGACATCATACGAACGATGCTTTTGTGCAGTTAGACTTCTGTTTTACTTGTACCTGAAAATTATCTGCGAGTTGTACATAGAGAATTATTTGTATAAAAATGGATGGAATTTGACAATCTGTGTAGCATGGCTTGCCACATCTGAGGTTATAGTTGTTGTGTCTATTTTAATCTCTTTCTAAAGATTCACCAGGTATTTGTACTAACAAAAAATCACATTTATTTTCTTTTACGTGCATCTCTCACTAAGAAATTGACTCCTCAGAGTTTTTGATGCTTTTAATTCATATAATCAACACATTTAATTGGCTTTTTATTACCTTTATTAAACAATGGCCAAGTCTGAATAAATACATTCACTGTCAAATGCGATGGGAAACAGCATTACAAGACTTACATAGACAATTTTAATCCATTGTTATTTTGTCCTTCTCATCCAAATTCATTTTCTGACTAAACAATCTATGACTGTTTTGATTCTTCTTAGAAAGGTGTGGTACATGAGACTGGATGCTTGATTGTACACGGGACTGGCTGTCTGATTGTGTGTAGAAGTTGGAAATGCTGTTCTTTGCCAACCAAGCATGGTGCTTTAAAACACAACTCTTGTTCAGTCTGATTGCATTAATGGTATCTAGTTGCTTAAATGAAATTACTTTATATGCTACCCCATCTTATGTTTTGTATGTCAGTAACACATCATATTAAATCATAGTATACTAAACACTTGCTTATCATTTCGATCTGTATTACACATTATTTGGGAATCAATGCCATCAAACAAGTTTATGGGTGATGGTGGTATTTTACTCGTGTAGAGCTGTTAGATCTGTTGTTGTGTTCTTACATTCTTTGACTCAGAACCTTTATGGATAACATTGTTGATTATGCTGCAAGATGCTGCTCTCATAATGCGTTAATTTCAGCAAGAGGAAATGTATTTATGCCTTTTGGGGCTTTGAGATAATAGATGAATGGGGTTTAGAATTTTTGAGACTCGAGAGTGTAGCTCAAGCAGGAATTTCTTGCACAGGATTTAGTGTGAATGTGCAAGAAGTAGTTTGAGACATTTTTATGATGACCACATTGGAAAGGTGATCACTAATTCTATCTTGTAATTTCACTTGAAAAATAAAAGAAAAATGTGAAAAGTGAAAGTTTAATGTTTTTAAAGCTAACTAATCTTGGGAATTTAAATGAAATGTTATTAACTTAGATAAGGATTTAATTTTAGTCATACATTTCATGATTGAGATAGGTGGCAGCTAGGATTGAGAAGAATAGTTGCTAGAATTGAGGAGGATAGTTATCTTTTCTGAAAGCATGAAGACATTTCATATATTTCATGATTGAGATAGGTGGCAGCTAGGATTGAGAAGATTAGTTTCTAGAATTGAGGAGGTTAGTTATCTTCTTTCAAAGCATAATAGGACAAGATAGGAGAGGCAGATTACACATATGGGAAGCAAACAAGAGAGTTGGAAGAGCACAGAGTGCATTCAAGGAGAAAAAGAGGCAGATTACACACATGAGAAGACAATACAAGAGTTGGAAGAGGGCGGAGTGCATTCAAGGGGAGGAACGAACTGCTAGTGACCAGCAAGTATAGAAGGCCATACAGGCTGTGCCTCTGCTGTAGCAGTCATTTCTTCATGTAGAGGCTGTACATCCTCAGATTTGGTCGATTGATCACACACCCTTAGATCTAGCCATACACTGCTGTTTGAGGTGATTTTAATGAGTGTACAATTGATGATTTAAGCAGCTGCAGAGATCACCCTGCTTTGACGAAAATAATGAAAACTGATTTTATGGAGAAATCCCTATGTATGTGTTCATTTTTTTGTTTCTGCTGTTCATTTTTTCAGCTATTATTTGACTAAAGCAATGTTTAGAAAATTAATTTTCTGCTTTTAACAAATCTGCTTTGAATTTTTAATGAGTGAACATTAGGGCAACAGTCACCTAGTTGAAAAATTTATATGGTATCAGATCTTCTTTCTCCATCTGAATTTTTCAAGTATTTATAGCGATAAATCAACTGTCAGAAAGGACCAGCGGTTAGAGGATTTCAATATGCATTTTAAGAATTAATTTTCAGATCAGGGAGTTTGTGGATTAGATCTCAGTGATGGCATCAGCTAGCTTTAGATTTTAGGACAGACTGGATGGCACCTGAAATTTCCTGTCATGAAAAGTGAGGGTTAAACTCTTTCTAGAAGCGAACGATCTCTAGGATATTGTGAAAAATGTTGTGCCTTTGCCAACAGATCCACAACAATTGCCAGCTCACAATTAGAAAGAAGTGAAGGCCAAGCAGATGATCATGGATGCCATAAAGGATCGTTTGATCCTTCATATATCTGATAAGAGGACAACAGAAGAAATGTTTGATGCCTTGGTTAGCATCTGCCAAAGTGAGAATATAAACAGGAAGATGATATTGCGGAACAAATTTAGATCCTTCATAAATCTGATAAGAGGACAACAGAAGAAATGTTTGATGCCTTGGTTAGCATCTGCCTAAGTGAGAATATAAACAGGAAGATGATATTGCGGAACAAATTTAGATTCATAGAGATAATTGGATCAGATATGATCATGGATGCCATAAAGGATCGTTTGATCCTTCATATATCTGATAAGAGGACAACAGAAGAAATGTTTGATGCCCTGCTTAGCATCTGCCAAAGTGAGAATATAAACAGGAAGATGACATTGCGGAACAAATTTAGATTCATAGAGATAATTGGATCAGATTCAGTCATTAGTTATCTTGCGAAAGTTACATAGATTGTGAATGTAAATGAGAAGGTGATATTGCAGAACAAACGTAGATCCATAGAGATGATCAGATCAGATTTAGTCACTAGTTACCTTGTGAAAAGTTATGTAGATTGGTGATCAACTTGCAGTAGTTGAGAAGAAGACTTTAGATGTGGAGCTCATGAACATTGCACTGAATGGACTCCCAACTTCATGGGAACCATTTGCTAAAGGTATTTGTGCTCATGAGAATCTTATTAGCTTTGAACCCCGTGGGATGATTGTATCTAGGAGAGACTCAGATGGAGTCGAAGGCCAATAAGAATGGTGGTGACGAGAACCTAGCCCTATTTGGTTAGACAAATAAAGATAAGAGGTAAAGGAACCAACAAGGGTAAGGGAAAAGGTGAAGAGTCAACCTCACAATCGGGAAGGAATGACTTGATTAAAATCAAGTGCTTCATTTGTCATAATAATGATCATCATGCATGTTAGTGTCCAGAATCTAGATAATAAGAAGGGTAAAGGGAAGTAGTAGTAGTAGGTAGCAGCCTCTGCAAAAACTCATATGAGTGAGTTTATTGTCAAGTTTGAGAAGGATTTCTTGATGATATCTTGTCTTTCTACCAACATAGTTCCTAGGAATGTGTGGTATGTTCATAGTGGGGTATCTCGTCACATGACCTCACCTCGACAATTATTTTCTAGTATAACAAAATAGGACTCAACAATGCAAGTTGAGCTTGTTGATGATGTCAACTACCTAGTAGTAGGCCCTTCTAGCTTGTGTTAGGTAGCTTTTTAGATTTTCCAAAATAGGGTAGCAAGCTAAGTGGGCTTGATTTTGGGGAAAGCTCCACAGTTAAGCGTGCTTGAGCCAGAGGCGAACTGGGATGGGTGACCTCTCGGGAAGTCTTGGTTACCGGGTGCAAGCCCCAAAAGTGATGATTGACGCTATGTGATTCATTTCACTAGTTTCAATCCCACTTCTTCACCCCTGTGACCATCACCTGATGCAATGAATGCTAAGTGGACTATTAAAAAATCATGAGAAATTAGTCAGTTATGACTACCTCCCATGGAAATGGTCATAGATGAATGACTTAACGCAATTGAATCCCAAAAAATGATATCTAAGATGTCTAAAGAGTTACGAAGGATAAGGGCTTTGCAGGCGAGTTCAAGAATCAATAGGTTATCATCAAGTTGAAGGAATCTAGCTCAGATACAACACGAGTAATATAGATTCTATGGTGAATGTGTTTGAGTCATAGTTGATAACAGTGACAACTTATGTGAGTTATGGCACATGAGGATGGAGCACTTGCATCCACTGTTATTAGAACCAATTTCTTCATCGAATTGGTAGAGCCCAAAAATGTGAACTGGACCAAAACTAGGAAAAAATTCGGACCAAAAAACTGATCAATTAAAAAATACTTAAATATACAACTTTTGAAAAAAAACATATATATTCATGTGCATTCATATGAATCCAAACCATTATGCACAAATATGCAATTTTTCTCATATCTAGCAAGTAAGGGTGCATATAACCAAAATAACACTGAGTGCAATCCATTTTTGAACCAAAGAAACATGAACAAAGAGGCTCTAGATGGCCTCTAGAGTCCAAAATTCATGTTACAACAAATACTTTCATATCATCAAAATCATTGCCCATATTGGGATTCTCATCATTAATATGACCCTTTAAGCATTAATTTAAGATAGACAAATCTTGACATGTCAAATCAATTTTTTTCGAGTGATGGGTGCATTTTTACTAGGGTCATGACAAAGGAGTTCAACAATTAGTGCTGCCAACATCGAGGTACATAGAGGGCTTGGTGCTTTTGATTCAATGCTAGTTTCATACCCTCATACATGACAAATATCAATGGAAGCATTGCAATTCCCCCAATCTTGAAATCCTGAAATTGTTGTCTGTTGGATTTTGAGTGGGATCTAAATTGTACTTTCTCTATTTGAAATCTAATGACGTTTAAACCACTCTCAAACATCTTGAAAAAATTAATGGTGATGTTAAAAATTTAAGTAAAAGGATCCATATGAATCCAAACCATTATTTAACATTACCAAAGATGAATCATTTTACTTAAAAATTTAACATTACTGTTAATTTCATAGCATTAGAAGGGCAATATGGTCAAATACTAGGTCATCCACTCATAAATCATTGCATAAAAAATTGAGTTCAAAGGGTCTTTGGTAGCATTGCACGAATCTAGCCATTCAATACTTAGTAGGCTTGTTCTAAATTGGCCATTTCCAGTTTGTGACAATGATTTGGACTAATTTTCCTTCAAAAATGGTTGGATTAGTCAATTCAACTTGATTTGATCTAGTTCTTATAACACTACTTGCATCAGAGGGTTTTGCCTATTTTGAGGGAGATAGTCATAGGACTTCCCGAGTTTAGTATTGAGCAACAATGAGTATGTAGAAGGTTCACGCTTGGCAAACTTGCCCAGGTTGCTTTACTAAGCAACAAGCATAGGTCTAAGGAGATTTTAGACCTATTGTGATTTGATGTTAGTGGCATTAATTTCAAAAAGCACGTACTATGCTTCCTTCATTGATGACTTATCTTGTAAAACTTGGATCTACTTCCTAAAGACCACGGTGAGGTCTTTAGTAGGTTTTAAGAGTTAAAAGCTCTAGTTGGAAACCAGACATGGAAGAAGATCAAAGTCTTGAGATTAGATGCATGGTAAGTATACCTCCAAGGAGTTTGAGGGTTTTTGCAAGGGGCTAGGACTCAAGAGGGGGTTGACTATTCTGTAAAGCCATAGCTGAATGGGGTTATAGATTGGAAGAATTGATTCATCATAGGGGCATGATTCATGAATAGGACTTGCAAATGTTTCTTTGGATAGGGGCTTGCAACATAGAATCTACATTCAAAATTGGTGTACTTGTAGTATATTGGAGGACAAGACATTAAAGAAGGCATTCTCTAGTGTAAAACCAAAGGTGAGTCATTTCTTGTCTTTGGCTATCTAGTTTATAGCCATATACCAGTAGAAAAGTGGATTAATTTGGAACCCTCTAGTAGGAAGGGTTTATTTATAGCTTAAAATGAGATTGCAAAGAATTATAGGTCTATATTCTAGAGTAGAGAAAAATTGTTACTACAAAATCTAGCAGCATAGTGCAAAGCATCACTAAGCAACCTAGATTGAGAGCAATAATGGGAGAGCTACCATTGTCACTTTAGCAACTACTCCCCTCATTTTTGTGTTTGGATACAATCCAACACAAGGGAGGCTTCTCCAATAGATCTTTGGGATCAATTAACCCAAATTGACTTAAAGCTAAATGCCCTCCAAGGGTTGTACAACAAGGTTCACCCAAAGACAAGTATGCAATGATTAGGGTTTTAGGTGAATTTAAGGTATAATTTCAAGTGAGCAAGTTTGAAGGTTCCTATGGCTAAATTTAGAGGGCTTAGTTTGACCAACATTTGCCCAAATAGTTTCCTAAACACATGCAATCAAGAAATTACACTTTGTTGTTATAAACTAAGGTTTTAATAAACATTTTACAACATGCAAATTTTTTCTAACAACAATAACAAAATAGCCCCAAATTCTATGATAAACAAGTGAAAAATTAGGGCTAATAAATGAGTAAACAAGAGAATAAATTACAACACTTTTTCTTAGCAGAAAACATGTAAAACAACAAGATAAACCTTAGATGTCAGCCTAATTTGTAGCCTAAAAATGCATGTAAGATGATATTTTTATTGTTCCAATTGAATTCATACAAGTTTTAATCATAAAACAATAATAGCTAAGGCAAATAATGCTGAAAATGAATGATTTTGTTGTAACCTAGCCCTAATTTATCCTAGAAAACATATTAAGTTTTTTTTAAGGGATTGACACGAGAGATAAGACAATCAAGGTCTAATGGGGACTAGGAGTGAAAATCTATGGATGTGGATTCAAAGAAACTGAGAAAGACAAATCTGAGTTCCTCACTCTAACATCCTTTTATCTTCTTTGGAGATTGAAAGGGAGGGAGCTAAACCTAGGCTGCCTCAACTTGATAAAAATATTGTGTAGGGAGATTTTAGAGCCGTAAAACGTCAACAAAACCTTGTAGAAAATTTCATCAAACCCTAATTCTTTAAAAACTACAAGATGGAAGAACATAACTTATGTTAAATTAGCACATATCATCAAAGAATCACGAATAATCATCCAAGAGAGAACCATCCAACCAACATTTGTTGAAAATATTAGTGAGAAAATGGTTCCTTGATTTGTGCCTTAATCATGGAAGCAAAGCCAGAATGAGTTCCTTCTTGTATATGACTCGAGATTCTATAATTTAGGAAACAATTCCTAAAATTTAGGACGAGTTAGGATGCAGTTAACTGATGTGTTGAAATTGAAAGTCGAGTTCTTGATTTTCTAGTGTGAGTTGATTGAGGAAAAACACAAGTGATTGAGTTTCAAGTGGTTGACTTAAATAACATGAGTTGCATGAGTAGTTAACTCATGCTAACTCAATCAATTGCAAAATCATTCCTTAATTAGAACACACACTAATTTTAACCATTCAAATTGCCTTTAAAAAGAGGAACAAAGGCACGAGTTTAATCATTGTTTTGGTGAGCACGAGTTGGTGAAACCAAGCAATAGGAAGCATGAGTTTGTGCATGGAGCTTGTGAAAGGAAGTGTGCGCAAGAGAAGCTTGTGCACAAGTTGATAGAGGGCAACAAAGATCAACAATTTTGCAAAGGTTTCAAGCTTAGATTAAGCAGAGAAAAAAAAGTTGTTTTCATATTGAAAACATTGTATTATAAGAGATCTAATGCTCAATTTTCTTCAATAAAATTCTCATAAAGCAGAGGGTTTTCCCAGTTGGGTTCCCTGTAAAAATTGTGTTGTTCAATTGTGTGATTGTGCTTTTATTTATGTTCCTAATTCCGCTGCAAATCAAGTAGAGAAATTCTGTGTTTGTAAGAAAAGAAATTGTTTTTCAGATTGTTCTTATCAACATATCATAATTTCGTGGAAATTCTACATGGTGTCAGAGTAGTTGGAACAAATTTAAGGGTCATCACAAGTGCATCTCGCATTAGGAAAAGGAGGTTTGATCTCAGGTTGGTGATTTTGCTTTCAAATTCTATGTTGATTGAATGCTAGGTGATGAGGGTTGTTCATGGAGTATTGAACAATAGTTCTGTAGCATCCTATGTACAATGTGTTGGAGGCCTGTTAGTGGCTATCTAGTTGCCCAAGTGTTGTTGACAAGTGGTAGACTTGTCACAACAAGTGGGTTGTATTTTGATACCCTAAGAATTAACTTTTGGACCAACCAAGAGTAGTCAAGTGGGCTGGTTTTGCTGGCCTAGTTCACTGGTTTGGTGTTTGACAAATCAAAGATAAGAGGGCTCATTGCAAAAGCTATAGATCAGTCAAGGAGTGACTCTGTGGGTAGATTTGAAAGCCCTAAGAAGAGTAACAATAGAAGCTGATATGTCACAGAGATAGGGCAGATCTGGAAGGCTAAGCACTGTTCACAAATGTAGTTGTGAACAATGACTTTCGTATGCAGTATGCAACAACTTGAAGACCTTAAGTACAATATGCATGAAAGGAGGCATGGACTGTTAGGAGGAAGATTCATGGAGCCCTAGTTTAGGGCAGATCCAAAAGACCCTATGTGCATACTTCTTAATGGAGCTAGAAGGTTGCTAATGAGCAGATCAATGAGCCAAAGTTTAGTGACACAAAAGGAGATAGTGGTAGATTATCATTGATAGTGGTAGATTATGGAGCTAGAGATGCATGCCTTCATAGGGAGAAACCTTGAGCAGCAAGGCAGAAAGTGCTTAGAATAGAGTAGTCGTGGACTCGCAGAGCATGGTGGGAAAGAAAAAGTCTTCAAATCAGGTTCCACAAAAGAAAGTAGGGAAGTCTTATAGTTCAGAGGGAGCAACTGCAACAATGGAGAACATGGTAGTGTTGGAGACAAATCTAGGTGGGTGAGGTTCTTCCAGGAACACCTTCCTCGCTAAGAGGGAGTGTTGAAAATATTAGCGAGAAAAGGGTTTCTTGATTTGTGCCTTAATCATAGGAGCCAGAACGAGTTCCTTCTTGTGCATGACTCGAGTTCCTATAATTTAGGAAACAATCCCTAAAAATTAGGACGAGTTAGGATGTGGTTAACTGATGTGTTGAAATTGAAAGTCGAGTTCTTGATTTTCTAGTGTGAGTTGATTGAGGAAAAACACAAGTGATTGAGTTTCAAGTGGTTGACTTGAAATAGGATGAGTTGCATGAGTAGTTAAGTCATGCTAACTCAATCAATCACAAAATCATTCCTCAAGTAGAAAACTCACTAATTTTAACCATTCAAATTGCCTGTAAAAGGAGGAACGAAAGCACAAGTTTAATCATTGTTTTGGTGAGCATGAGTTGGTGAGACCAATCAATAGGAAGCACGCGTTTGTGCGTGGAGCTTGTGAAAGGAAGTATGCACAAGAGAAGCTTGTGCACAAGTTGGTAGAGGGCAACAAAGATCAACAATTTTGCAAAGGCTTCAAGCTTAGATTAAGCAGAGAAAACAAGGTTGCTTTCAGATTGAAACTGTTGTATTGTAAGAGACATAATGCTCAATTTTCTTCAATAGATTCTCATCATGTAGAGGGTTTTCCCAGTTGGGTTCCCTATAAAAATTGTGCAGTTAAGTTGTGTGATTAAGCTTTTATTTTTGTTCCCAATTCCATTGCAAATCGAGTAGAGAAATTCTGTGTTTGTAAGAAAAGAAATTTTATTTCAGATTGTTCTTATTAGCAGATCATAATTTCATGGATTTTCTACAACATCCTCTAAGAGAAATTCACGAAACTAGTGCTCCATAGTGCATAAGAGATAGGTGACAACTAGATAGTGCGAGTTGATCTCTAAGTGTGATAGTGAACTAAGAGAAATCAACTTCCTTCTATTTATGTGAGGGAAAACAAGTCTATTTTCTCTAATTTTAGCCTTAAAATATCTAAAATAATATTAGATCATGATTACAAGTTGGATGGGTCATAAGTCGACCCTCCAAAGATCGTTGAATGAATATGCCCCGATTAACACACACACGTGTGAGTTAAATTCTCTCGTGGTGTCATCCTCCAAATGGTGTGTCTTTTTGCAAAAGGTGCAATGAGTGTCCAACGTCCTCTATCAAAGTGCCTTGTGCAATCATCATGTGGGGCTAGACGTTTTCTTTGAAGTGCTGGAGAAGCATCATACAACCCCTCAAGGGATGGCAGCTGTACTTAGAGGCAAATGACTAACACATAGTCACAGAATCAAGTGAGATAAACATTATGGGTACAAGAGCCATAAGAGTATTGGAGTGGGCCATATTCAATATTAAATGCATCAGAGTACTTCACATAAGCATCATCTTCAAATGCCTTCGTAGCTTATGATTTGTAAGCAAGTTACCATGCCTAGGTATGGGACTGTTATTACTAGGCCCTATTAGGTGCTTCCAATCCTAAGGCAAGGAACAATTCTAAGGCTGACCCTTTCAGGAGATGCATGTGAAAGATTTTAATGATTTGGGCTTTACTTCACTAGTGGGGTCATAGTCTTATGCTAGGTTATATCAAACCATTGTCCATGAGCACCTTTGTAGAGGGAGCACTTAGCAATTTTTGAGTTAACTTCATTGCTTTTGTTTTTTCAACCCATATTTGCCCTTTTCGTTTCATTAGATGACTTGTTAAGCAAGCTTCATTAATTATCATCTAATGATGAAGTATTTTTTTTTTGTGATGGACAATTTATTGCTTCATTAGGGTCAGGATGTTCACAAAGAGTTTCTTTTTTCTTTGAGAGGTATGATATTCATGGATACTTTAAGGGATGAGTGGCTATATAAGAGGGGGTAGAATCAAGTGAGATAAACATTATGGGTGCAAGAACCAGAAGAGTATTTGAGTGGACCATATTCAATATTAAAGGCATCGAAGTACTTCACCTAAGAATTATCTTCAAATGTCTTCCTAGGTGATGATTTGTAAACAAGTTACCATGCTTAGGTATGGGAGGGTTATTGCAAGGCCCTATTAGGTTCTTCCAATCCTAAGGGGAGGAACATTCTAAGTCTGACCCTTTTAGAAGATAGGTGTGAATGATGCTAATGATTTGGGCTTTATTTCATGACTGTAGTCATAATCTTATGCTAGGTTATATCAAACCATTGTCCATGAGCGCCTTGGCAGAGGGAGGACTTAACAATTCTTGAGTTACCTTCTTCGCCTTTGTTTTTCCAAACCCCCATATTTGCCTTTTTCTTTTCATTAGATAGTTTGTTTAGCAAATGCTTGATTATCATCTAGTGATCAAATAACCTTTTTTTGTGATGGACAGTTTATTGCTATGTTAGGGTTGGGATGTTCATAGAGAGTTCCTTTTACTTTGATAGGCGTGATATTCATGGACACTTTCAAGGATGAGTGGCTCTATAAGAGGGGGTAGAGCTCAGGCTCAAGCTATATTTTGGCTTTTTCTTGCTTTACATACCTTGCCATTCTTTTGCATTTTAACACTTTGAGTCATGCTCTTTCTTTTCTTATGGTTGCATATACAACCCCTTCTTCTCATTGGACAAGGTCAACAATGAACTAGTACGAGCAATTAACAACTAGTCAAAATATAGGACAACAATGCAAGTATGGAAATTATGGAGCATTACCATTATCACAACCTCCTATTTGTGCGCCTTTTGGACAGTAAAAGAAAGGCCTCAAGGAAGGTCACACTGGACTAGGGGCAAGTGATAACTACCAAGGTGAAGCAAGGAACAAATGTACAACCAATAGTGGTCTATCATCCAATTTAACTTGTGATCCTTAATAGAATTCCCTTGAACATCAAATGAAATCATTTGAATATAAAAATAGTTAATGCACCTCACAATAAATGATCCACCTTCATTGGATGAGCAAGTTAGATGAAAGGATGCACTGATTGGAGAGTGGATGAGAGGCATTTGAGGCTAGCTATTTGTGGATCATAATAGTGTAGCTGGCTAGCAAACTGCATCATAGGAGAAATTTTTTCTCCCGGGTTTACCCTAACACGTGGGTGGATAAAAAATACAGTGGTGAGTAGGTATATAAAGTTTGAGGAAGACTTTGCATCCGGGAAATCCTATGCCCTACATCAGTGATAGAGGATGGGGGTTAGGAAACTTTGGAGGTTGACCCAGGGTGACCATTGACTTCTAGAGCGGTATAACGACCTTCAAGTGAAGAGGTTGAGACAATAGCCCCTTCCATTTTCATCAAGAGACCTTAGTGGTTCACTTAGGCATTGAGGGATGTGCAAGAGTATGTTGAGGCTCCTAGGGGTACATTTAGAGAGTTAGACCTTGGAGAAGTTTCTAGATTACATGGCATCATTGAGCAACATCATAGATTTTGAGCCTTCTAGCTTTTAGGAGGTGATGAGCTAGTAGGTATGGCTGGATGCCATGGTGGGGGAGTACACCTCCATCATGAATAGAGATGTTTGGGACATAGTGCCAAGATCGAAGGGGAAGTAAGTGGTGAGCATGCAGAAAATGGTAGCATTGAGAAGTTCAAGGTGAGGGTTTTCCCAAAAAGAGGGAGTGGACTATGAGGATACATTTGGTCTAGTCGCTAGGTACACTTCCATTAGAGCAGTTATGTTATTAGTTTTATTTATGGAATGGAGGATACATTAGATGGATGTGGAGACAATTTCCTTAATGCAATCATTGAGGAATAAGTGTACATAGAGCAACTTCAAGGATTTGAAGTAGATGGGAAGGAGTCACATGTTTGTAGGCTTAAGAAAGCCCTGTATGGATTCAAGCATGCATCGAGAGCATGCTATTTGAGGATATATGGATATTTGTAGAGTATGAGCTTCACTAAAAGTGAAGCAGATCCTAACTTCATTATATATTTGTTATGACTGATATACTCATTTCAGTGTTGTATGCAAATGCCTTGTTTCTTATAGGTAGAGAAGTTCATTGTGTTGTGCAAAGCAAGCATGGTAGTTGAGTTTGAGATGAAGGAAATTGACATGATGCAATGCTTCTTGGGGTTGGAGGTTTGATAGAAACCAGAGGAGGTTTCCCTTGGGTAGGGTAAGTACACAATTCAGATCTTGAAAAGGTTTTGGATGGTGGACTGCAAGCCTATGGCCACACATATGATTACTAATCTGAAGTAGGTGACAAATTTAGATTTAGAGTTGGTGGATCCCACATTGTACATGCATGATGCAACTGATAGGTTCCTTGATATATTTGGTCAACACTACCAGATATATGTTTTGCAGTAAACACCTTGAGTCGGTTCATGTTGGAGCCAAGGCAAGAGCATTAAGTAGCAGCAAAAACTGTGCTGAGATACTTGAGATATCTTGGAAATGATGAAGTGAAGTTGTGGTGGTATTCAGACTCCAACTGGGTAGGGAGTTCCTTAGTGCAACAGATAGGGAGAGCACATTAGGGTGCTGCTTTGCCTTGGGATCAATGAGTATATCTTGGTTTAGCAGGAAGTAGACTTCCATGGCAATTAGCTCAGTCGAGACAGAATGCATGGCAACTAGTACTAGTAGTGAGGCCATTTGACTTTGCAAGTTACTTGTAGGATTGTTTGATCAAGAGTTAGACCCCATAGTCATTTACTGTGATAATAAAAGTTGTATCAAACTCTCTAAGAATCTAGTGTTTCATGATAGGTCCAATCAGATAGAGATTATATATCTCTTCATACAAGGCAAGATTTGGAACTTTAGTATATTCCTAGAGATAACTAGTAGCCGATATCTTAACCAAGCCCTTAGCAAAAGAGAAGTTTGAGGCATTTAGAGACAATCTTGGATTGGTGCCAAATTGCTTCCTTGCAAAGAGGGAGTGTTGAGAAATTGAGCTTGAGCAACAACTCCTTGCACAAGCTTCAGTGTGAATGTGCAAGACGTGCTTTGAGACATTTCTTTGGTGACTACCTTTGTGATCACTAATTCTATTTTGTAATTTCACTTGAAAAATAAAAGAAAAAGGTAAAAGCTTTCAGTTTTGAAGTCAACGAGTCTGAGGCTTCTAAATGAAATATGTTCAAGAAGTATAGAACATTAGTGACTTAGACTACAGTCTAATCTTAGCCGTACATTTTATGATTGAAATAAGTGGCAGCTAGGATTGAGGAGATCAGTTATCTTTTCTCAAAGCATAATTAGGACAGATTACACATGAGAAGACAAGCTGTACACTCTTAGATCTGGCCATACACTGCTGTTTGAGGTGCTTTTGATGAAAAAGTAGTTGCTGGTTTAAGCAGGTTGTAGAGGTCACCTTGTAAGCTTTGATCAAATGAATAAAAAGCTGATTTAAAGGAGAAATCCCTGTGTATGTGTTTTATGTTTTTGTTTCCGCTGTTCATTTTTCAAGTATCGTGGGACTGATGCAATGTTCAGAACATTAATTTTCTACTGTTAAGCAATTCTGTTTTGAGATATTTAATGAAAGGAGGACATCAGTCACCGAGGTTGAAAAATTTACAAGAATGGCTGCATTTTTTAGGTCTACATTTTTGCATTATTTGATATATTTCCAACTTCAAGAAACAATAAGAGTACATTGTTTTATTGTGAGGTCTTTTCTCTTTGTATAAGTGACTGATATGCTCTGTAATGATGGTTTTTGGCTTTTAATCATATTTCTGTTTAGAAAGCAAAATATGGTCCTCTTCTGAGATCCTTTGTGATTATAGTTTTCGTAGTTAGCGTGCAATTTGGCAAGGCAGGAACATGCCTTCAACTTTCAAGAAAGTCACTCCAAATACTCTTCTACTTTTGACAGACTAAATGCAAAGTTTATTGTGGGCCAAAGCAGGGTAATATTTTTCTCACTATAGTAAAGGGCTCTCAAGGATATTGTTAGACATGTCTGTAATTGCTAATAGTTTTTGTTCCCTTGAATATGGGCCCTTAAAAAAGACCTTAAGAGCTAAATTGACTTGGTGTAGTGGTGAAGAATCTCTGGTAAAGGAAGTACCTTTTTTTCTTTCATAAATAGCTTGGACATGTTGTGTAGTAATTCCCACTTAAGTAATAGATCTAATCTGTAAAGCTGTTAGCATAGGCTAGCGTCATCTGTAATCATGTCATTCTGTTCTCCTTTATATTTTTCAGATCTCTTCCTTACATTGGTGCATTGTGTTGGCTCTCCACACTGTTTCACTTCTAAGATTTACGCTGACAGTCCTGACTTCTTGCTCATTTTCTTTTCCTACCCATTGGGTTGCAATGAAATGTTCTCCCTCGATCCTGATCACTTTTTCACTTGTCTATGGCTGAGAAGAGCCATTATGCACAAATATAAAGGTGAGAGCAAAGTTGACAAATGTGTGGTAGTGAATGCAAAAAGACTATCAGTGTGTATGACAGACAACAAAAGTGGGTTGAAACAATGGCAATGTGCAGAGCAGAATGTGGAACATGATTGAATATGATGCATACATGCGAAAGAGAACAGATTTCAGTTTGAAATGAACAGAAGGAAAAGGATAGAAAAATAGAGATCTGTGTACAGACCGAATGTGGGCAGAACAGCTGTCAAGGATGGATGCATCATGCAGCAACAGCAAAAATATGAGATAAGATAATTGAGAACAGATGAAAGTTTGAAATGAGTAGAAGCAAGAAAAGGGAGAAAAATCAAGGGATGTAAGCAGAATGAATATGAGCTAAACAGTTGGTCAAACACGGAGGACAAAAATTGTAAAAAGATGAGAAGAGATGAGATAATTATATTAATGTCCAACTAATGACCATAAAAAGGTCAATGGGACTGAAAAGTACATAGTTAAATACAAGAGTGGGAGAGCAAAAGCATCTCTTAATCTTATTGTGTTGAAAGTAGCAATTATGATCGTGGTCTATTGAAAGCAGAAAGCATAAAACGGAAGAGGGGCAGGAGTAAAAATATAAATGGCCACTGAAGATGGAGTGTCCAACAGTAGCTGTTGCTTTTGAAACATCATTGTTGATTTTATTAGAATGCAGAAATTGAGAGACTAGTGTGAAATATCTTTTCTCATTAATATGATACACAATAAATTATCTTGTGATCATTGGATTCATCTTCCAAGGTCACCTGGACTGTGGAAGACTCTTAGTATTCACTAGATTTTTCCTAAACCTTTCAAATGCATAATACAAATTTACCATAATCCTTAAGGATTGGGTTTCCAATATCTCGTCCTTAATCTGAAGGGGTGCATGTGAATACAAAGAAAGAGCTGAACTTGGAAAGCGAATAGCTGCCAATGGCTGAATGTGTTCTCTGAATCTAGTGGTTTTCGAATGACCAAAAACCAAAAGGCTAGTAGAAGTCAAAGTCGTCTTCTAAATGGTGGTTTAAAGATGACCACAAACAGGTGGAATTGGTGGTTTTAAGATGATTATAAATTGTGGAACTTGGATCAAAGGCTCAGTAGTTCTTGGAACATTTCCTAATTTAGCTAGAAGTTAATGTCTTCTGTGAAATGGAACTGCTCTCTGCTGGTGGTTTAAAGACGACCACAAATTGATGAAATAATGGAGATGTTGAAAATTGGGCAGCTTTGGGATGAATTTCCCTTGGGAAACCCTACTGCCCCAAAGGAAAGCCCATCATAACCAAGCAAGAATTCAATTTGAACAAAAGAAATTATATTTAATGTGGTCAAAGAAAAAAATATTATTATGAGCAGATTTATATTTGAATTTCCCTCGAAGGCTAATTCATGTTGGCTCCCAAAAATGATCAAGTCGGCTTGCCCCAATGGTCGCGTCTTTTCGCTCATGGAAATAACTATAAATACTCGTCAAAGTTCTTTCGTTTATAACACAATTAAATCGGTGTAGTTCTTTGTGATTCATATAAGTTATTTGAATGGCTCGATTATGCACAATTGCTCACATTTAAGATTCTATAAGGCTCGCTCTTGGCACATATAACAGTGACTGTGGATTACTCTAAGGTTCGCTCTAAGGCACGCTCTGAGGCTCGTTGTTGGCACATATAACAGTGGCTGTGGATCGCGCTAAATGGCTTGAACCTTACCTCTGATTTTTTATATATTATGGCATCGCTACATTTTGTGGCTTGTATATTCATTCTATAGATCTTCCCTACAGATCTCAGTGAAGGTTTATGATCTGTGGCATTTCTCATACTCGATAGTCTCGCATTTGATTGGCTCTTACAGTCTCATATTTGATTGTCTTGTACTTATGCTATTCTTTGGTCTGTTATTTGGTTGGCTATCTCTATGCTTGATATACCTGGTATCTTTGTACTCGTATACTCTAAAGGCTCGATTTCTTCAGTGACTCGTCTCTCTTCTATTGTGTCTCACTTATTAATTACAGTAGTTCGAATTAATCCTTGTGGCTCGTGTTACTTCACCTTTGCTCATTCTAATTCAATGTGGGTTCTTATGTATGTTCTTTGTGTCTCGTGTTACATATCTGTGGTGGCTCACATTTTGTATAATCTTGCATTCTCTATGAGGCTCATATATGTTTCCATGTTTTACACATGTCTCTATCATCTATCTATATGTCTTAGTAGTTGGCATACCTTATCTCTAACATGGCCTTGTTGTATGACAATTTATATCAGTATTTAGTAACCTTGGAATATCAGTGATCTTAAATTCTTAATATATGACAGTGCCCATGTTGATGTCATTAATAACATAACTTGATGGATGACGTCACAACGATCTTGATGGATAACATAACAATGACCTCGATGAATGACTTAACAATGACTTTGATGCCAGACAATGAACTTATGTATGTGATCCAACTTTCATGATAAATGGTAACAATGATCTTTTGTAGTTCATATGACAAGGGGCTTTCCTTGAGACATTTGACAGTGTTCCTTTACAGTGCATATGACAAAGGTATTTTATGATACAATGATCATGCTATGATTTATGATGATGACATGACTTATATGATGGCTGTAACTTTGTACATATGGTAGTATACTTGATGGCAATAACCTTAGTTGATAAGGCAATGATCTTGTGTCTATGATACATGATATCGTGACCCTAATGGCAATGCTTCTTGTTGACAATTCCTTTTGATGACTGAGATCTTCTTGTAAGGGATAACCTAGCCTTGACATGGCAGTGACGACAATAACCTTGATGGCAAAAACCTTGTGGATGACAGAGACAGAAAATTTATCTCTGATGTATGTTTCTGGTAAACGATGATATGACGACGACTCTATATATTGTTCAGTGCATGAGCAAGTTGTGAATTGACTTGGATTGGCCCTAGGAGGTTTGATGCAATGATGTATCTCACCATGGACGTACTTTGTATTGCTGCTGAACAATTGATGAATATCTAATAGAAGAAGAATATGATTGGGTTTTCCCCCTTGTGGGGTTTTGCCATGGTCTCCGACCTAAATCCTGGTGTCTCTAATATCTATTGTGCATTCTTTTCTTCTGTTGTTCCTTATTGTGCAACTGCATTATTGATGTTATTGTTCTCTCTACATATTTGATGACAGTGATATAATGCTACGGGGTGAATGCAATTATTTATAGCAGAGTAATTATAAGAGACGGTGGTTTAAAGACGACCACAAACTAATGTCTAGGAAAATCTACGAGTCGTCTACTAAATCACAGTTTAAGGAAGGCCACAAACTGAATTGTGCTCATGGAACATGGCTTTGACTACAACCCTGAGTTTGGTCAAGGCTGTGGTTCAAGCACACTTGATTCTACTGGATTCATAACATTTTAAAAGTTGAAACATTATTGTCAATTGTTGATATTCCCCCTCAATAGATGAGAAGGCAAACTTTTTCCACTGCAATCTGTTTCAATACTTGAGAATGAATTCTTTGGTGTATGACTGATATATCTTCTTGTTTGTGGATAACCATTGCCAAATTGAATCCACCCATAGTGAATCTTTACTATTCAGGATTCTTGTGTCTGGAACATCTTGTCTGAATGATGATTATGCTTTCAACACTGCTTACAAGGATGAAAATCAAAATGCTTATCCTTCATGTGGCCAACTTGATGACAATTTTGGAATTTAGGAATCTATGGAATTGGATTGGTTTGAATTAACTTTGAATGTGAAAGGGCACTTCCTTTTCGTATCCAAGATTTGTTGTATATGATTTCTTCTCAAGGTATGATGATGGGATTTGGAAGTGTAGGTGGAACTTCATGTTCATTTGAATTTGCTTGTGAAGCGGTGTCATTGATTTGACCATGTGATGATTGCTGATAGGTATCTTTCTCAAAACACAACTAGAGAATTGTTTTGAACATGGACAAATTTAGAATGTTGACTCTTTTGTTGGAGTTCATCTTGTTGGAGTTGTGATTCAAGCTAGAGAAACTTGCTTTTGTCTTGGAAATATTGTAAATAGGTTCAAACATGAATAAGAGTTGTTTTGTTGACTATGACCGTATTGTCGATAGTGGACAATATTTGGAGTATATTTAGTAACTCTACTAAATTATCAATTCAAGCCATTCTCTCAACAATTCAAGCTCAACAAATGAAGGGTGTTGGATTCTACTGAAAATACTTATGTTTACAATACAATTGAACTGACTTGAAAAAAAGTACAAGTGAACTTCAAAATATTGTTTGCAAGTTACTATTGTTTGGAGTCGAATTGATTTCAACCTTTAATTAATAGTTTGGATTCTAACGCAAGCAATTGGAAATTCAATTAGCGCCAAAGATCTAAAAGGAACCATGAAATGATCACATTGTTGCTCAAAAGAAACAAGACATGGTAGAGAAAGGCTGTCAAACACAGACATGGTGGGTGAAGAAAATAAACACACAAATAGAAAGATAAGCATTTGTTGTTCATATTATTCACACACAAATAGAAAGATAAGCATTTGTTGTTCACCATAGATGTACATTTATAATATAATGGTGTGACTCTTGGATTCATCTTCCAAGGTCAATTGGACTCCTTTGTGACTCTTTGCCTTCCACACTTACCCATAGAGGATTAGGTGTCCAACATGCCCCCCCTTAATCCGAAGGGGTATGTGTGAGTCCAAGAAGAGAGTTGTAATACAAATCTGCAAAATATGCATGACAGCACTTAGGCTGAATCAACTCTCTGAAATTTTGGCATAAAGAGGTGGTTTAAGGATTACCACCAACACTGAAACGCAACGCTTATTGCAGTTCTTGGAACTCTTCCAAATCTGGCAAGAAGTTGAGGGCTTCTGCTAGAGGAAGTGTCCCTCATATTTGAAGAGGGAGACCTTCAACCTAAAAGAAGGGAGGTCTACAATCTGTGATGGTTTAAGGATGACCATAACACTGGAATGCTTAATGCATTTCTTGGAACTCAACCAAAATTGGCAAGAAGCTGAAGTCTTCTGCTAGAGGAAGTGTTCTGAAAGAGGAAGAATACCAACCTCACATAGAAGGTTTAAGGCTGTCCACCAACCAAAGGCATGCTCATGGGCATCCGTGTCTCTGGCTACAACTCTGAATCTAGAATGAGAGATTGTGGCTCAGGCTCGCTTGATGTGGCATCGAAGCTTGTAGATGACCACCATTTCCCCCCTTGTCAGGTACAAGGTGAGATGATGGTGAAAACTCAACTGCAAGATTGTTTAATATTTTAGATCAAGTTTTGACATGCGACTTAAACATCCTCTTGGGTGTTGATGCCCATTGCCAAGAAGCGATCCATCCAAGATGAATCTTTGTTCTTGCAGGAGGCTTGTTTCTGAAGCATCTGTGTGAAGAATGGTTGTGTCGACCACAGTGCTTGCATGGGTGAAGATTGAAACAGTGGTCTTTCATATGGCACTGAAATTGAATGGGCTTGGAGTAGTCTGGAATATGAAAGGACAATTCCTTGTCATATCCAAGACTAGTTCTGTGCTTGTTGTGGACAAGCTCTTCCCAAGGTTTGATGATGGGTTTGGGAAGTGCAGACTGAGCTGCTGCATCTGCATGTAAATCTACTTGTACAAGGAACTAAATGTGAATCGATTGCAACTTTATATTCTTGCTTCTGATGGGAGTCCCTCTCAATTTTCTGAACAGAAATAGGTTCAGAATGATGACTTTTTTGTTGAAGTTCATCTTGCTGGGTCTGAGTCATCCCCATGTTGAGTACCTTTTGACCCCTCTGAGTTTTTATTAATGGCGCGAGAAAATGGTTGATGAAAGCCATTACTTTGACTATTAATTGTTTTTTTATCAAGGAATCTGCTATGTGTATCATGTGCCTCAATCTTCTCTGGGCTAATTCTACTAGAAATAAAGTTTCCGTGTGTCAATGCTGGTTCTAAGTCATCTCTCTGTTGAGACACATTCGCCCCTTCCCAATCTGTATTGATGGAAATAGAGTGAGATTTATGAAAGGCACAATTCTGATCATTACTGTTATACATATGATTTATTGTCGTTTCGGTTTTTCCCACACCTCCCCTCGTCCCTCCTTGACTTCAGAAATCTTCAAAATTATTCTAGGGAACAGTAAAAAAAAAATTGTACAGTAAATAAATTTAACTGTACAATTGTAGAATTATTCCAGGAGTGCCAGAATGCCTGGAGCAGTAAAACAGAAAACTGAATCTCAACTTCGAAGCCACAAGGAGGGGGAGTGTAGGTGAGAAAACTTGCAGACTTTAAAATTCACAGACTTTCAAATTCAGGAATATGGCAGTACACAACGCTGCTCTTCGCAAAAATAATTGCTGAACGCTGCAAAAATGATTTCTGAATGCTACAAAAATGCACAGGATTTTTGCAGGTTTACACAGGCCACAAAAACAAGTGGCTCACACAAGATTGAGCTTGTTATGAACGTATCGGCTTTGATACCATATCAAACACACACATGGTGGGTGAAGAAAATAAACACAAATAGAAAGATAAACATTCATTGTTCATATTATTCACCATAGATGTACATTTATAATACAATGGTGTGGCTCTTGGATTCATCTTCCAAGGTCACTTGGACTCCTTTGTGACTCTTTGCATTCCACACCTACCCATAGAGGATTAGGTGTCCAACAAAGGCCATTAAGTCCAAGCTTGAAAATGCAGTTTCCTTATTGGACCAAAGATCGTGGAGATTGTCGTTGTCGTGCTACCAATCTATGAGGCACAAGCATGTGCTAGGGGATAAATCTGATATAATAATCAAGACCACTGTTGAATTAATTGGACATGGCATATAAGGTAACACTGGCGCAAAACATTTTGAAAGTATTTCAAAATTCTCGACAATGTTAACCTTGATGCTATTGATTTTTTGGGTAGCATCGAATGTGCTCTAGCTATGAAATTTTGTAGAGGGGCTAAAATACATGAGATCTCCAAGACCTAAAAATCGTTTGGGGAAATTCCATCTAGAGTGCATTATATGAAAATAATTAATTATTTTTAATGATTCCTAAGTTAAAACTTAGGAAATTAAAATAATTAAAGGGAATTATTATAAATATGGGTGAGAAGCTTCTAAGAGACAAGGATCAAGTCTGTTTTAATCTTGATCGTTGATTAGAGATTTGATCACGACTGTTGATATCTCAACAAGAAAAGTATAAATGAAGATTTGAGAGACAGTTGGAGACGCACCAGGCAAATACTCAATACTCTGAGGGAAGTCGATACTGTAGGAGCAAGAGTTCGATTTCAGAGGGAGAATTGTAGGTTGAAGGAAGAGGAGGGTATCAACAACAGTCAGAGACCGAGGATGAGGGACGCAGAGCAACAAAGAGACAACATAGAGAGGCAGCGCAACAGAGGATACAATCCTCATGTAGAAGAGGACGCAGAGGTGATGCAGTGGAGGTGGAGGGTCTCTAGGGTGTCAAAATTTCTCCAGTGACTGGAGGAAAACTGTCTCAAGTGTTTTCACAAAAGTTTCTCCATGATTATGCAAATCATTTCTTGTAAAGAGATTGTCGCTGAAGAATAATAAATAAACCCTCATCCGCTACACCAGTTTTCCCACAATGGGTTTTTCCGGGGACTATTGTCCAAAAACAAGTGTTGATATGATTGATTCTTGTGCTTGCATTTCAATGTTCTTTTCTCTATGCAATATGTGATAATTGCAGTAGAATTTATTTTTTTGTTTACTAAAGGGTTTTGTAAATAAATTATTGTGGAAAAAGTAGGAGAAATAAATCAATTACGCAGCAGTAGAATTTCAAGTTATTTTCACATGGTATCAGAGCAGAGATCAGGGAATAGGGTTGGAGATTCTGCAATGAGTCGTGGTCTTGATGTTGCTGGAGCAACAAATCGAAGGGGCTCACATAGTTCTCCTGGGAAAGAGCAAACCATGAAAGATACGATGGATCACGACATTTCTGTGTTGACTTCCAAGTTGGAAGAAGAAGTCACTTTCTTGTCAAGCTTTGCTTCCTCCGACGTTTGGTATATTGATATTGGGGCTTCTGTGCACATGAAGAGAATACGAGAATGTTTCTCGAGCTACCAAAAAGAAAAGATGAACTTCCAAATCACCATGGGAAATAAGGCTAAATGTACCCTTGTTGGAAGAGGTACTATAGTTTTTCAAACAGAAGCAGGAGATCGGCTTCAGGCTATCAATGTGCTGCATGTGTCAGGATTGGGGATGAACTTGCTCTCTGTATCTCAGTTACAAAACAAGGGCTATGATGTATACTTCATTGGAAATAAAGTATATGTCAAACACCCGAGTTGGAAGACGAAGACCCAAATTGGAATCAGAAGTAACAAAATGTATAAGTTGCAGTTAGAATCTCCAATTGCACTGATAGGCAACAATGATGAAAAAAATTGAATGAACTATGGCACAGAAGGATGGGGCACTTACACCATGGGGCTCTAAGAATTCTCAGAGAAACTGTCACAAGAGTTCTAGAGTTAAGCACCAAACGAGATGATGTCTGCAGAGGGTGCGTACTAGGCAAGTACGCGACACTCAGATATTTGCGGACCAATGTCCACAAGAGATCTTAATGGTGCTGAATACTTCGTCACCTTCATTGATGACCATTCCAGGAATATTTGGATCTACTTTCTAAAGACTAAGGATGAGGTATTTGATCGATTCAAAGAGTTTAGGGCTTTGGTTGAGAATCTGATAGGGAAGAGGATAAAAGTATTGCGTTCAGACAATGGTGGAGAATATATCGATAAAAACTTCACTGAGTTCTGTGCAAGGGAATCATCAAAGGAGAATGTACCACTCCATATAATCCGAAGTAGAATGCGGTTGCAAAGAGTAAAAATAGAACTATTTTTGAAGCAACGAGGGCAATGTTGTATGATTAGGATATGCCCAAATTTCTATGGGTAGAAGCATGCAACACAATTGTGTATGTTCAAAACAAGATTCTTCACATGGCACTAGGTAAGATTACACCAGAGAGTGTCTTCACTTTCCCAAATTTCTATGGGTAGAAGCATGCAACACAACTGTGTATGTTCAGAAGAAAATTCCTCACATGGCACTAGGTAAGATTACACCAGAGAGTGTCTTCACTGGCAGAAAGCTAGAAGTGAGTCATTTCAGGATCTTTGGGAGTTTCGCGTATTGCCATGTACCCAAAGAAAAGATAAAGAAGTTGGATCAGATTGCAGAAAAATGATATCTGGTGGGATATAGTGAGACTGATAAGGCATATATAATCTACATTCTTGGTAGTAGGAAAGTCATAGTACGACGAGATGTAAAGTTCATGGAGAACATAGATTTTAGGAAATCCCGAGAAATGCCTTCCGAAAAGTAGTCAGAGGACAATCCATTGGTCCAACCACTTCGATCAGCCGAGACCAGCACCAACACTTCTCCAAGGCATAAGAATCCAGAAGTATCACCACAGGAAGATTCACAGGAGCAGGAGCAAGAAGATCCACCCGCTACCAGTGGAAGAACGAGCGAGAATTACGACAGATACTAAGGGACACATAAGAGTTCATTGGAGCTCCTAGAACTGAGACAATGTAGTGTAGACAACCTGACAGATACCAAGATTTGGTGGCTCAGGTTGGAGAACCCTCTAGTTTTCAGGAGGCAGTTCAACATCAAGTGTGGGTAGATGCTATGGTGGAGGAATACAGTTCCAGAATGACCAATGATGTCTGGGAAGTGGTACCTAGACCTCAAGACAAATTAGTTGTAGGTTTGAGATGGATCTACAAGATCAAGTATGTCGCAGATGGCAACATGGAAAAGTACAAAGCTAGGTTTGTGGCTATAAGGGGTATGCTTAAAAGGAAGGGATAGACTTTGAAGAAACATTCACCCCAGTAGCTAGGTATACTTCTATCATATCCTTGATATCCCTTATACCGCAAATGGGATGGGAGATTACTAAATGGACGTCAAGACTGCTTTCTTGAATGGGGTGATAAAAGAAGTATATATTGAAAAACTAGAGGGCTTTGAGACACATGAGAATAAAACTCATGTATGCAGGCTAAAGAAAGCCTTGTATTGGCTTAAAAAACACCTAAAGCATGGTACGGTCAAATTGATGGTTACCTGCAGAAAATGGGATTCGTCAAGAGTGACGCAGATCCTAACCTCTACTATCTGATAATAGAGAATGAGCCTCTAATTCTTGTATTATATGTATATGATCTATTCTTGATAGGTTCATCTAGGCGCTCATCAAGGATTGCAAGGAACACCTAGCTACAAAATTCGACATGAAGGATTTGGGACTAATGCATTATTTTCCGGGGTTGGAAGTTTGGCAGGAAAAGGGTGAAATCTTCCTTGGACAAGCAAGATATGCTACAGAAATTCTAAAGAGGTTCAGGGTGCAGGACTATTGGCCCATGGCTACCCCAATGTTTACCAACTGGAAGAATATGGATGCGTCTGAAGATAAAGAAGTAGATCCCACCTTGTACAGACAACTCATAGGGTCCCTGATGTATCTGGTCAACGCCAGGCCAAACATTTGTTACGCAGTCCACACCCTCAATCAGTTCATGGTGGAACCCAAGAGGGCACATTGGGTAGTAGCCAAGCATGTTCTCAAATATATACGAGGAACATCGAGCATGGATTAAAGTACACCCGAGGCAATGACATCATAGAGTGGGTTCACTGACGCAGATTGGGCTGGAAGTTCGATAGATCGCAAAAGTACCATTGGGTATTGTTTTAACATTGGATCAGGAATGACCTCACGGTGCAATAGAAAACATAAGTTCGTAGCACTGAGCTCAACTGAAGCAGAATATATGGCAGCCAACACAACATTGTGTGAAGCCATATGGCTTAGAAAGTTGCTTGTGAATCTATTCAGGAGAAGGATGGAAGCGACCAAAATTTTACGTGATAATCAAAGTTGCATCAAGCTCTCTGAGAATCTGTTTTTTCATGATTGGTTGAAACACATTGACATCAGGGTTCATTATCAGAGATTGTGTCTACCAGGGTGAAATACAACTACAATACACTTTTACGAGAGAACAAGTGGAAAACATCGTCACTAAGGCTCTAGGAAGAACAAAGTTTGTTTATTTCAGGGAGAAGTTGGGTATGATTGAGAATTAGTTTCAATAACAGAGACATACAATGCATTACTTAAGAGGGAGATGTAGTACAGATGAAACAATGACAACAATGGTGTCATGGGAAATAGTACAATGACAACAACAACGCAATAGATGAAGGGAAATAGACCGAGCATCAACAACGCAGAGGATCGATGCCTTGGATCAGGGTGATGCTTCTTGTGGGAAGTATTGCTAGAGCACATTCCTCACTAAGAGGGAGTGTTGATTTTTTGGGTTGCATCAGATGTGCTCTAGCTCTGAAATTTTGTGGAGGGGCTAGAATAAATGAGATCTCCAAGACCCATAAATCGTTTGGAGAAATTCCACCCGGAGTGCATTATATGAAAATAATTAATTATTTTTAATGATTCCTAAGTTAAAACTTATGAAATTAAAATAATTAAAGAGAATTATTATAAGTATGGGTGAGAAGATTCTAAGAGATGAAGATCAAGTCTTTTTTAATCTTAGCCTTTGATTAGAGATTTGATCACGACCGTTGATATCAAAACATGAAAAGTATAAATGAAGACTTGAGGCACAGTTGGAGACACACTGGGAAAATACTCAGTAACCCGAGGGAAGTCGATACTCCCGCAGCAAGAGTTCGATTTCAGAGGGAGAGTTACAGGGTGAAGTTAGAGGAGGGTATCAACAACAGTTAGAGACAGAGGAGGAGGGATGCAGAGTAGCAGAGGGACAACGCAACAGAGGGCGCATTCCTCACACATAAGAGGATACAGAGGTGACGCAGTGGAGGCTGGAGGGTCTCTAGGGTGTTAGAATTTCTCCAGTGACTGGAGGAAAAATATCTCAAGTTTTTTCACAAAAGTTTCTCCATGATTATGCAAATCATTCCTTGTAAAGAGATTGTTGCTGAATAATAAATAAACCCTCATTTGCTGCACTGGTTTTCTCGCATTGGGTTTTTTTGGGGACTATTGTCCAAAAACAACTGTATTGATGTGATTGATTCTTGTGCTTGCATTTCATTGTTCTTTTTTCTATGAAATTATTTGATAACTACAGTATAATTTATTTTGTTGTTTATTGAAGGGTTTTGTAAATAACTTATTGTGGAAAATAAGTAGGAGAAATAAGTTACAATAGTAGAATTTCAAGTTAGAAATTTTCATAGATGCCATGGTTGGTTGAATGAAGTATGTTGTATATATTCATGCCCAAAGGAAATGCGATACATGCATGACACAAATTGGGTGGCCAATCCAATCTCTTTGCAAGTCCTTCAGACTATCTGTTTGTAATTCACTTGTTGGAGTAAACCTAAATTATAGCCTTGCACAAATGAGAGGGAATTATTGTAAAAGAAGCATGGGTTACAATCCTAGTTCAAGGGGTTATTATGAAGACCGATTGAGGGATGGTATTACAACCCTCGTGATTCATGCTAACCAACTATTCTTGGAGTTAAGGGGAAAATAATACTATCTTGAATGAGTTGGTTGCTAATGGATCAAATTTCGCCTCTACTACTATGGATAAAATTGAACAAGAATAGCCTTTATCTTTGTCAACCACAGATTGTTTTGTCAAATCCGAAAATTTTATCGTCACACCCTCATTTGTTAGAGCAAGGGTGCAGTGGAGTCGCTAAACCTTCAATAGAAGATGCATAATCAATATCTAAGCAACATGCACAACAAACCCCAATAATTCCAATCTCGTGTGATGTCAATGGATTTTTCAATGGATCTCGTGTGAGGAGATCACCTCAAAAAGAAACTACAATCATTTGATGGATGCCGATTCTAGAGTGAACCTCATATCTTGGAATATCGCTTGATTACGACATAGCCATATATACCAACAAAGGAGTGCTTTGTCCCTGCCACAAAGCACACACTGGGCAGGTCCTTGGATGTATCTTTTCCTCAGATTCTCTATTGTCAAAAGTTTCCCATGGACCAAATCCCAATAGAATATATTAATCTTTGGTTTTCCATCATTATTCCATATTTTCCCCCAAATTTTAGCACGAGGGGGAGAGGCTAGATTTTTAATAAGAAAATTATATCCCTCCTTGGTAGTATAATTCTTTTTTTCCCTCCTAGCCAACTTGTTTTTTCCAGTTTACTAGTAACTAATGGAGAAAAACCTTTTATATTCAATAGTAGCGATTTCCTCAGGTGTAATAAGTTCTCAGGTAAGTTCACTCATCTCCACCCAATCCAATTTCCAAGTTTGTCCCAATTAGATATATTAGCAAGATGGGAAAGTAGATGCTCGACCATCCAATATGTTAAATCATAGAACCTATGATCAACTACCAACAAATAAAAAATATGGGTGTGATCTTTCCACAAATGAATATGCCTCCCATTGTCATGCTTCCAGCCCAGCTGATCTAATAGAAACATAGGCACAACATTACAAATATTCCATTTTTTTTCCTTTCCCATTCGAGGATTCTCCTTCAAGTTTGAGAAAACAGCGCGTGGAAATAATTTTTTGTGAAATAATTTTTCCACCATTCATTTGAATATGAAACTAGCCTCCACACCAATTTTGCACCCAAATCCAAATTCATGAATTCAGGGTCTCTGATTGCTAAACCCCCATAATTCTTTGGCAGCCTTACCACTTTCCAATTGACGAGATGAAACTTGTTTTCATTGTTTTTTCCTCCCTGCCACAAGAATTTCCAAATTAGGCCTCTCATACTAAGGATTATATTCTTTGGGGCGAACAACGTGTTGTGATATTCAACAACCCCCATTATTTTCATATAAATACCTTAGAAAATAATAGGGACCCTTTTAAAATTTTTAAATTTAGGACAATAATTTTTATTTTTATTTATTTTATTTTATTTATTTATTTATTTACTTTTTTATTTTTATTTTTATTTTTATTTTTAAATTTTATATAAGACATGGATATGATATTTGAAGGATTAGGTCATATCCCATTGGTCGAAGAACTTAAGCAGGAAATCCATATAAATCCCCTCATCGCACATTGCATATCGCATATGCAACAAGCAACACATAAAATTCTCCATTCAAAAGTTGCGATGCGATATAGCTAAAGGTATAAAAGGTGCAAAGGCATTCAAAGTTAAATAAAAACAAATAAAAAAGGAAAAGGCTCCTCGACAAGAATTATTTCATAAAAGCCGTTGGTGGGACCCGATTACTGCCACGTCATCCATTGCAAATCACAAATCGCAATTTTCTTTAGTACCATCTACCATGCCCACTTCCAAAACTCCTGATGCGATACATTAAATCACACTTCCGCTAACCTTCATCACATTTCTTCTATCCCTCAAAGCACTCACAAAATCGCCGATTTTGCGATTGCGATATGGATATCGCATCGCAAAATGCCCAACATTCTTGCCCCTCCAAAGTTCTGCTTGCTCCAATCTTCCGATAAAGAACTAAAGGATTATTTAAAGGGTAAAACCTTGATTGCAATCGGAGAAATGAACACATCACATGTTTTAAAAGTCATGCTCCCAAAAAAAATTGCAATGTAAGATTTTAGTTAAACGCCAAGTGTCTAAGTCAGGCACGTGAACCCACGTTTCTCATAATTACTCAGATATAATGGTATGATGGTCTCGAGCCTCCAAAGTGATTTGAAGGCCTGTTATTTAATGTTTCATATGTTTTCGCACGTAAACTATATTCGCCATAATTTCAAGTTTTATTGCTAAATCGCTCCTGCATTGTTGGTATTGTTCTTCATTCCTTGTTTTTCTTACTACAGGCTAGTCCTGAAAAGCAACATTCTTCCTATTATCATTCCGCCAGATTCCCAAGGCTGAATAAGGAATCCCAACAAAGGTAACCATAGACCAAGCTTTTAACTTGGTAGCTAACCCTACCAAGTCGAAGAGGGCTCTCTCCACAAAACACAGCCTAAGAGGCTGAATGGATTAGGATTTTAGGCTAGGTGCGATTTTAGGGGTTTTGATTGATTTTGGTCGGGCTGTTGGATGAAAATATGGTCAAGGAAGCTAGGTTAGGGAAAATGAGATAGGGTTGCAGAGATTCAATGGGTCAAGGTAGGCATAAGGCTTAACACTTTAAGATGATTGTGATGAGATGGTTTTAAGACTGATGAGGAGCTAGGAAGAGCATGGGAGATGTATTCTTACTAAACAAAGGAAAATAGACAAATTATTATAACTTTCCCTAAACAGAGCATGAGAAAGCATGTATTCTGCCTATCAACTTGAAAGAGATCATACAATTGATATGTAATGAACATGAAGACAACACATTATAACATATGAAACTGAAGGAAAAGCAATGATAAACATCATACCACATGTATCCCAAAAAATAGCTTCAACTCTTATCTATTAACTGGCCAAATTGAGTACAATAGTCCTTGATCAATGAGCTAGCATCCAAACTGATTCCAACCCTTGCTAAGAGTGAAGACAGGGAAGATATAGACATCAAAACAACATTCACTCATCCTCAAGGGTCAAGTCCACGAGGTGAGGAAGAAATCCACAAAATTTTAAAGCTAGAGTATAGGGAGCTCTAAGTGACTCCTCCCTAATTACATTGACACTGATTCATTTGACTTTGATGAGTACATTTACCTCATGAATCTACCCCTAGGTAACTTATCAAAATCATATTTACATTTACCATGCCTAATTACATAAGTGAAATCATGATTCCAAGACAAAATTCAAAATTTCAGTGAAATTTCAAAAATATCAGCAAATGGTCAAGTGTGTCATTTTTCTGTCAAGTGCACCCTCCCTATTCAAGGCTGATTTTGACTGACTTGTCGGTGTCCAAATTGGCTCCTAGGTATCTTGTTGGAAAACCCTTCAAGTATAGTTTCCAGATCCGCCTTCAGTTTCGAAAATGAAGGGCGTTTTCCCTATAAAAAATTCATTCTCCCAAGACTTCTCTGTGCGCAGCGCTTAGGCCAAAGTAGGGGCAGAAACATGATTTTTAGGGTGTTTTTTTACCTTTTCACTGACCAGTTTGCCTCAAAAAACTTAGAAAATTTACACGATGCATGTATTCATCATTCCGAATCCAATGGTGGTCTCTGTTTGGCCATTGGATGCCTAAAAAAAGTGCGCAACGCCTAGGGCGTTGCGCATGTGACCATTTTGCTGATATTAATTTGTTCATGAACACACAGAAAAAGACAGATTTTGCAAAAATGATTCAAAAATTTCAAAATTGGTGGAGAGAGTGTTGATGAGGTGGCTAGGCTTGGAGTGAAGCCTCTGCAAGTATATCCAATTTATTCTTCTTTTCCATGGTCAAAGCCTCAATCTTTGCATTGGCTCTTTTGATCTTGACCATTGCAATTTTCTCCTTTTGGGCATGGTGTTTGACCTTCCTCCTCAGTAGGTCATTGATGGCTTGAAGCCAGCCTTCCTTGTCTTCTTTGATCATCTCCAAAAATTGATCATCAAGCACGACTTCATTAAGTATCTCTCTTTGCCTTTCAATTTCCAAGGCTCTTTTCAAGCTTCTGGTTCTAGGTTTGTCTCTTGGTAATTGTTCATCTTGTTCTTCAAGAAAACCATGCTTCTCTAGGGTCTCATCTAGCAAAACCTTGGCTTCTTCTGCCTCTCTTTCTTCTATTGTATCTTAGTGTCGAAACCTTAGGGAGACGGAATGGTAGTGAAAAATGAATTTTGAGAAGTGGGATTGTGATGCGGAAATTTAGGGAGATGGGGGAAGGGGTTTATGAAATGAGGGAGGTGATAAGGAGTAGGAATGTAGAGGGGTTTGGAATAGGGAAATTTAATATGGGGATGGGGATTTTTGGGAGCCTAGGAAAATGAGTAGCCTAGGGCTTAGGGTATTGGGAATAAAGGGCTTAAGGAAGGGGATAGTGATATAGGGATTTGGGAAAGGATTTTTTACAATGTGGGAAGGATAATGAAGGTTTAGGGACTGTATTTTTGGGATTTGAGAGTGCAATGGTGATTTCAGGGAGATACTAGGGTTTGAAATGAGTAAAACACAAAATATTTAATGAAAATTTCAAAACACCATACAGAATGACTGTAGGAGGAAGAATAATGATTTAATTGACTGTAAATCACTTGTTAGAGGTTGAAGACAACATTGATGAAGCTTTGGAGGTGATTTTGGCGAAGTCTGGATGCATTTCTGGCTTTTCTAGGCAAGTACGCCCTCCTAGAAGCAGGTGCACAATGCCTTTTTGAAGACCAGTTTTGGAGGCCTTCCCTAACTCCAAATTGAGCTCATGGTAGCTCATTGGAAATATCTCTCTCTTGGATACAAAATTGACCTATCAAGCACTAAAAATGATCAAGTATAACCCCTCAAAAATAAATTCTCCCAAGTCTGGTAAAACAATGCAGAATGAGGGTGCAAAAATGCAGTGTGCTGTTGCAGGCAACTTTTCGAGGCCTTCCTCAACTCCAAATTGAGATCATGACAGCTGATTGGAAATATATTCCAGTGTAGTTTTCATTTGAATTATCAAGCAAGTCATTTTGACACTCCAGCTAGGAGAATAATTGATTTTCTGAAGGTCACTCCAGAAGTGTAGAAAACCTCTTGCAGCACCTGCATTTTTGACATTTCTCCCAAACCATGATACTTGTGTAAAAAATGAAGGAGGTTTTATTTTTTGACATATGATGGAAAAAAATCTCTCTCACATTTATACAATTCATCTCTGTTTGGTTAGAAACATACTTTGAAGCAAAACTAGCCCTATGAGTGGCAAATGATTTGACTCTTGGAATGAATTCTTGAAAAATGATGAAGACATGATGTTTATGAGCTAAAATTACCTCATATTTACTGATATGACCTATCTTATTGCTCCTCTGCTCAGATGTCTCTGATTCCATAGAAAACCCTAGCTTAGTGGGAGAGGAAATTAGGGTTTAGTGCTTGTGGAAAATGATGATTTGGGCACCCTTGGGAAAGACAACTCCCTTTGACATTTGATCAATTGAAGAAATAAAAACTCTTACACTTTGACATGAGCTTGTTTGGAATGTGGAACTGAGTTGACAACTTTTGGGAGACTGAGTACTTATTACATTTGAATTGACATAAAATTACATGAATAAAAATAAAATTACATCTTGGAATGAAACTCACATTTGAAATTAAAATACATGATGAAATAAGCATTTCTCTTTACAAATCATCTTCACACGGTGAAGAGATGTTATTTGATCACCCTTTACTTGCTAACATTATGCAATGGAATGTAGTTTTATTGGACCATGAAAACCCTAGAAAGCCTAATGGTGACCTTAACAAGACTGGAATCCATGGTTACATGACATGATGAATTGAATTTATGGATGATGTACAATCAACAAGGTATGGAAATGTGCCAGCAAGCAAATGAATTTTAAGGAAGAGTGATGTTTTTGGACTAGGGATACCATTAGTGACTAATTTTTTGCATGACCTAGTGGAATGATAAAAAATTTCTGAGTGGGACCCCTAATATGAATATGAAAAGAGTGATTTTGATCACTGATGGCAGAATGCAAATTCTGACACTAACACTTCCGAGATGTCAATGGCTGCAAAGAAGAAAAAGAAACCCATGGATCCTCCAAACCCAACGCCCCCCGCTTCAGAAGTAACAAAGATGCTGTCATTGTTCTCCAACACAACATGCGCTCCAGAAAGTAGTTCTTCCTCATGGGAATCCATGTATAGGCTATTTGAAGACGAGAAACCTAGGATAATTAAGAGAGTAGCCACGACTGATGTTGTAACGTCTTTTGAAACCTCTATCAGTGAAGTCACCAAATAATTCCTCCACAGAATTGCTGCCTGCCCAAATATTATTCCATATACTGATATGGTCAAATGGGTAATTGAAAATCTGAACATTGACGATAGGACATTTATGACCTGAAGAGATACAATGATAGGGTCTTTTAAGGCTAAGGATTTGAATAAAATGTATCATATACTCGACCTCTAGAAGGTATGTGACAAAAGTTTCTTTGAGAATATTGAAAAGGAGAATAAATTGTAGTTAGACCCGATAAGGCAATGGAGGCACAACCTTAACAAGCACAAACATGACGATAAGGCTATGTATTTTGTATATTCTCTCACTGGTCCCTATTGATGTGTAGGAATTTTTGGTTCTCCTAATACAAATAAATTCTCAATTGAATGGGTTTCTCTCATGGAGGCTATATCAGACTCATACATTATGGATTGAGGAACCATTGTTTCCAATAATATTTCCTCACAAATACTAGCCTATAGAAAGAATCACATAGTCACCTCCAGGACAATTCCTCCATTTTTTATGAGTGCTTATATTATGGACGTAATGTGTTTTACTTCAGATTTCCCAAACATGGGATGGAAATGGACCATTCAAGACCCTACTCCTATCCATGTTTACCATAGTATCCCCTGGGAATCCAAGTATGAGTTTCATTACTACAAAATTTTCCATGGAGTCATTTTACCACTTCACCAAGTTGTTTTTGGTGATAAAGCACCAATATTGTCAAACAAAGGCTGAGATTATTTCACTTCCATAGGAAAACGGTTTGGGGAAGAACTATTTACATATGTTAGAGTTTATGAAAGTCTTGCTAAACTCCATGTCCTCCCACTGTATGTACTAGACAAGCTCCTTGCAAGGGAAATTTCTTATCAAACAGTTGGGAATGGGTCAACGAGAGCTTTGAAAGAAGCTAAAAAATCTTCTTGGCTTTCTTTCCGTATCCACTGTGGTGTTTATGCTCTAGACAAATTCAAACACGTTGGACTGAAAATCAATCAAATTCAATGCTAAGAGCTATCCACTGTTCCCGGTAGACAGTTTGATCCTAATAAAATAGCCCAAAACTATACAAATCAAGTAAATATAAGGCAATTCATTTATGAAAATGATGACTATGATGATTTGTTCGAATCCACTGAAACCTATTTACAGGTTGAAAAGCTAGCAATAATGCATCTTAACTCTGAACAAATTTCCTAGTTTAAAGAATACATGAACAATAGGTTGGAGAGTATTCCTCTTGACATCTTAAAGGGTGTCTCAACCTATTTCACAGAAATAACAGAAGCTGGAACAACCTCCCAAGGATACTGAGGTCCTACAAGGAGAAAATGAAGTTAAATCAACTTAAGAACATACTAGTAACCAATTGTTCAACAATGAATTGGATAAAGTCTAGAATCAATTTGACTAGTAACTTAAAGGACAACAAGAGAAAGAAATCATTGATTTGGAAGAGACAGTCAACACACATCAAGACAAGAGTTAGAGCCCACTCACTGTTGGGGCTTCTGATAAGGTAATCAATACAGAAAGAGTTTAATTCACATCTCGACCTTCCCTTCATCTGAAACTGTTCTAAAGGTAGAATAAATCCATCCTCTCGACATATTTTACAGTCCCAAACATCCGGTTGAAATGAGAAAAAAGAGAAAGAGAAGGAGAGTTGATCAAAGAAAAACAGTAGTTCTTGGTGACATACCCATGGAATTAGTGTGGAAGGATCCACAAACCGATCCATCTAAATATCTAACAAGGTTGACATAGTTTGCAGGTGCTTATGCATCTACCACAATTTATAAGGCATCAGAAGTCCAACAACTAGTCGAAGAGAAGGATGAAATAATCCTACAATTGGAACAATAATTGTTGGCAGAGAAACAAAATGTTAATCATCAATTACAAACACAAGTGTCACAACTTCAAAAAATCTTAGATCAATTTAAGTTACATCATAAATCTGACATCAATGTCAAATATGCTCAAATTCATCAACTACACTTCACAATGGAACAATTGAAGGACAACCCAAAGATAGATGACTTCAAGAAGGAAGCTTTCGAACTCAACACCTTGTTGGCTAAAAAACAAGTAGTCTTTTGTCAAATGGTGACAATCATCAATGACGTGTGATAAAAGTAATTCACTGATGAATCAATCGGCCGACCTGAGGATGAATTTCGATGACATTGATGAAAAAATGATTGAATACATCACTTGACAAGATAGTGTAGAGGGCTGAAAGGAAAATATTCCCAGAATTGAGGATTCCAAGAAGGAAATCCTATTTACTGATTAGGACATACAACTGAAACATGCAGAGAGAGAAATATTCAGAGCAAGGGATGTGGCCAAAAACATTGTTGAAACTATTAGAAATAATATATTTGGTGCTAATATAATCCAAGAATGTCTACCTGGTTCTCTCCATAATGTCAAATATTTTCTGAAATAGTGGCAAGAAATGTTAAAGGAAAAGGATGAAAACATCAGGAAGTTAGCAAAGCTTGACTGGGAGAAGTACTGGAAATACGTGGTGAAGCCACACAATTAGTGGCTGATGCTGTGATGCTTAACTGACACCTCATTCCATATGTTGCCTCCACTATCAGATGCGGTTTACACTGGAAAAATGCGCATCAGGCCAGCTCAACCCCCTGAAGTACAAACAATGTTACATATTCATCAACTCAAGCATCGAATGGGAAATGACACAACATCGTACTCTTGAGCGAGTCATCCATCAAATTCTATTTTTGTCTTATTTTAACTTATTTTAAGGAGAGTTGTTTAAACCTCCTCATTACTTTATGTATTTGCTATTTTTATACTTTTAGTGTTTACTATATAAACCCTTTCATGTCTACAAATAAAGGGTCCTGAAATTTTGCAAAGAAAGCTTTGGGAAGTTGCACTTTTGTACTCTTGAAATCACCTGAATAGAAAGACTGGACCAAAGACTATTTCTTCCATGAGTAGAGTTAAGATATACATGGTACTTCTATCGTTATATTGCTGTTCTGTTTTATGTAAATGATAGTCATACTTCTTTTATATTGTTTTGTTATATGTATCTTTTTAATAGGATTGAGCATTATTTCACTATTGATCATGCAAATATTGTTATCTTTAAATATATATATAAGACATGCAACTATTTAATGCGATATGAGCTTAATAAATTAATTTGATTAACTATTTAATCAAATTAATTATTTAAACGTTTTTCACTTATTTAAGTATTTGATAATCTTTATTCTTGTATACTTAAGATAATATTTTAAGATCACATATAACGAAACATAATCCCGGGATATATATATATATATATATATATATATACTTTGTTAATTCATTATCATTCCCATTATCAAGTTATGTTCAGTTATAAATACCCACATTCAATCATACTATATTTGGAAACTAGTCCCATCATCCCCAGTGAGAGCCACTATTCCAAATGGAAAATGAATGGTTTTTAAGTTCCCGACTAGGTGGTTATCCCTTGACGTTGTTGCAGCGATTTTTGAGGCATCAACATTTTTGGTGCTAGAAGGAGGGCCAGTAGACTATGAATGGAATTAAGGTCCAATCTTAAATCCAAAGGCCATCAAAAGAGTCAATCTCCCTCTAAAATCTCCTACAACTTCAAGGTCACATTAAAAATCTCATCCCTTAAGGTATGAAGTTGTTCAATCATCTCCCAAATCTCCTAGTACATTTCTTGAGGCGATTCCACCAGATTATATTGTAGAATCACCTAAATTTCAGACCCTAATTAAAAAGCTAGAATATAATTCTGTTTTAGGAGAAAAACAAGTACAATTGAAATTTTTGAAGGAAGTGTAACATCAAATTTTCAAGGTACTGGCGTATTGAATCGTTCTCAAAGTGAAAAACTTGGAATAAATCCATTCGAGTTTCCACTTTATTCTCACTGAAGAAATACCTCTACATCAGAAACTCAAACATCTTCTAGTGAGATTACTGTTTGTGCTCAACCTAGTGTTCCTAAATTGATTTCATTAATTGTCAACCAGGGTTAGTAAACTGCTGAAGTGTGGTGCACTATATGTGCCTAGGTATTTGTTTCTCACTACGTCGTGTTTAGTGTTTTATGATGTTTTTGGTTTTATGGTTTGATGTTTAAAAAGGAAAAGAACTGAGTGCTGGTGAAAAGAAGCTATTGGTTGTGTTAAAACAGAACAAAGCCTAAACTATGGATGGCAAACAACAAATGCAAAGTTTGATAATGACTTCAGTGCAAGAAAATAAATCACAACATGAACTTAAACTTATCCAATTCATTCATTAAAGATGTATTGGAAGAGCTTGGGAAATGGAAAAGTTAAGTGTAAATGAAGTTCTCCTAACTAAACAATCAAACAATCAACTTACAATGTTACAACATCTCATCCATGGTTAAAGGTTTATTAGAACATATTTGGAAAAGAACATTTGTAGCATCATAAAATTTTTACTCTAAACTAGCTTCTAATTTTGTTCCGCTACTCAATTTAACACCACTAGGCCTCACTCAAAATTTATAGATTTCCTTTTTAAAATAGTCTTTGAGAAAAGGCTTGTTTGTGAAATGGTAAAAAGGTTGCAAAATACTCCAGGTCTTAGATTGATACTAGCTTCTATCCAAATGATTATGTATTAATATGAGGTTGGAACAAAAGAAGTTTTGTAAATAATGAAGACCGTGGTATTTAAATTTAACAACTAATACAATTTAAAAATGAAATGGATAACAACTAAATTGGAGTGCTAATACAAAGAGTTAAGACTAAACTAGAGTGCTACTAGTCTACTTGAAGTACAGTGAACAGTGTTAAATTAAAATTCCATTATCAAACTGAAATGTAGTGACAGAGCTGAACTAAATGCATTCTACCTCCGAAGTGCTGTAACTAAATTAACATGCAATTAACCTAAGGAATTCTACAACCCATCTCGTTCAATGTGAATGATATTTTGGAAGAGTTTGTAAAATGAGTATGGCTGTATTATTCGATGCAATTGAACATAAACATAAGACTGAAAGCAAATACAACTAGAATCTAAGACACCACAGCTATTTCTTATTCGTTGTTCATGATATTTTGGAAGAGTTTGTAAGAGTAAGACCGGCTGTGACACTTAGTGTAAACAAGCAACTAAAACCTACAATACCACAACTATGCCTTATTCATCATGATGATATTTTGGAAGAGTTTATTAGAGTAAGTCTAACTGTGATAATTAACGAAAGGAAATGCAACTAAAACCTACAATACCACAGCTATGCCTTATTCATCGTAATGATATTTTGGAAGAGTTTATTAGAGTAAGTCTAGCTGTGATAATTAATGTAAACAAGTATGAACATAAACTTCAAAAACTTGCCTAAGCTAGAAATGAAAACGAGACTAAAATACTTATCTAAACAGTATAAACAAGGCTGCTCAGGAGGCAGGGGCCCTCTACCACCAGAGTAGCACGAAATCTACTTCAAGATTGATTCAACGCTTTCAAGGAAATGCTGCTTCTTTCATTAAAGAGAAATTACTTCAAAACATAGTGTTTTTAGACTTCTGAAATCTAGCAATCAACCATAAAATCTAACCTTGTCTCTCGGTTTCCCGAGCTACATTTATAGCAAATTTACATAACAGAATCCGAGATCATCCAGGGATAACTGTCTTTCCATATTAAAATCGAACTAGAACTCTAAAGGTGGCATCGTAATATTACTAAGGACATATGGACTGTCCTTGTCCTATTAGGAGTCTATCTCCTAGTTTGAGTTCCCACGTGCATAACCACGTACAGAATTCCGTTCAATCTTCGTGGAGAGCAACAAATGCTGAGGGCATGATGTGGAATACGACCATGTGTGGTTTTCTCTGAGAGGACATCTGGAACCTGCTTAGACATGAAGAAAGCTGCAGAATCGGCAACTAGCTACAAAATGTCTGCATTCTGTAGCTAGATTTAGTTCAAAAAGTACTACAATGACAAAATCATAAAAACATAGCAAGTTAGTCATGATATTCATTATCAAAGCAATTTTAACTAATTCTATTGATCATTTGAGCTTGAGATTAACAATGGACAAAATAAATGGAGTGGAATGTGGCGGAAGAAAGAACATTCTTGGAGCTCAACATACCCCCACTGCTATATTCTTGCATGTCCTCATGCAATTATTCCATGAACTCTGAGACCTCTGCAAGAACATCCAACCCTCTTCTTCTGCTCTGCCTGGTAGTTAAAGGCCTTCTGGGCTTCCTAATGACTAACTTGAACCTTAAATTGGTAAGTGCCATGATTAACTTTTTGTTTCTCTTTTTCAAATTTTCATTGGCCTTTTCCACTTTGTCCATTTGTAGAGATAGGGTTGAATTCATATTGGTTTTTAGTTTAACTTGCTCCTTCAAAATATCATTTTCAGTCCTGATATGCCTATTAAGTACTTCTAGCTCGTACTTATCTCTTCTTAGCACATCCATTTCGGACTCTGGTGGACTAGGGGTTCTGTCTCTACTTTCTGAAGCTCTTCTCTCCAATGACTCAACATAGTTGTAAATTTATTGCTGTGCAGGGTCTATTTCAGGAGTTTCTTCATCAAAATCTTGCTCAGTAGGTGTTTTTTCGTCTTCTATGTTTATGACTCCAGTTTGTTTACCTTTTGTTTTCTTTAGTATCCCCCTAAGTCTGTGGCTCCTTCTTAGTTGAGATGGTCCTTTTCCTTTTTCTCTGGAAAATTTTCTTATGATCCTCTCTTTCTTAAGCTGCTTCTTAATCTGAACTAATTTTTCAAAAATCATTTCTTCACCGCTTTCTTGTATTGGTTTACCAGTTTTAGTTTTGGAGGATTTCCATTTTCTGCTTCTTTTTGTAGGTTTGTATTCAGGTGGAGGTTCCTTTGGTTCCTCAAAGTGATTTCTCACCAAGAATTCATCCCAAGTATCTCCCATTTTCGCTAAATGATGTTCAATTAAAATATTGACTAAACCATGGTGGTATAAAGTTGTTTCCAGAAATTGAATTCTCTTTTGAACGCTTGAAGCCATTTTCTTTAAACTATGAAGCAAGAAAAAGGGCAAGTTGAGTTCTTCTTCTAGAAAATGCATTATCAACTTAATATGGTAAACATAGAAAGTACCATATCTACCTTCACAAGTGATGAATTTTTGCAAGATAAGAAACATGTTCCTCCATTTGTTCTTTAATGCAAAGCTCGAGATACCCTTTTTAAAAACAATGACATCCATACCTGGTGACTTGAGTATCTTCTTCCATGCTTTGTTATGAAATTCTCTGTTCTTAAACCACCTTTCCCTTGTCTAGGCAATCCTGTTGCTTCTGCAATAAAAGCATCTGTGACAGTGAATTTAATATCTCCAACTTCAACCTTGGCTCCATTAAAGGATCTTGAAAAAGTTTTAGTAACCTCTTTGTGGAAGCCACTGAATTTTTCAAGGAATTGCAACCATCCTGCTTGTTGTAATATTTCTCTGATTTGGGGATAGCCTTCCAAGCACTTAGTGCCAACTGGTTCAGTTCTCATGATGAGGCCCATAATTCCTCTCTCCAATCTTCAAATTGTTGCCCCTCTGTTCACGGTGACAATGGCTGTTACAGGGATGCCTCTGTTTCACAGACCGGAATGGTTAAAGGTTGGCTAAGGGAAAGAGTGATATGGAATGGTTACGGAATGGGTATATTGAAGTGAAGGTAAAGAAAACGAATCAATGAGTGAAAAGACCGCGGAGATATTTTGTAACGAATTCAAAAATCATCATTAAATGCTTTGGCTTGGTGACGTAACTAGTCCAATCACTTCAGCATTTTAACCGTTTAGATTTTTAAATGATGACCGGATATGGGATTTGAAATGGCAGAATAGAAGGATTTTTATCCAAAGTTTTGCAGGAGGTTTTTTCGACATGATCAAAAAAATTAATTAAAACAACTTTTTGAATAATATATAACTGAACTATACTAAAATTTTTCATGATTCGTCACTATAATAATTTCATACCTTTGCCTTTGCCTAAATTTTCATGTGATCTTCATATGCTTTGTTCTCTCCTAAAAATCATTAATTTTTGAGTCTTCATAACCTTCTTGATTTTGCTTGTTCTTGGATATGCAGGATCATTTTGTTGCAGATAAAATGATTACTAGTCAGTGCCTTCAGGATCTGTAGCTGCAGAATGTCTGTTTGGCTGCAGAAAGTCTGATTAGCTGCAGAATGTCTGTTTGATTGTAGAATGTACCTGTAGAGAACTTGAAACATGAAATGGAATGGTTTGGAGTATAAGTAGAATTTTGTATGGAATGAGTGAAGATGGATGATGAAATATGGTATAATGGGATATGAATGAAGTGAATAATGGAGTGAAATGGATCACAACTTATGAAATGAAGTGAAGTATGAGAAATGGTCTGCAATTTATGACATGTATTATTCAATTGCAGAAATACATCAAACTTACAAAAAAAAATAAAAATAAAATTTCTGGAATGGAAATGAGGTGGACCATGGAGTGAGATGAATGAAATGTGGATGAATGAATGAAATGGAGTATGGATGAATGAATAAAATGGAGTATGAATGAAATGGACCATAAGTGAAATGAATCTGCACTTATGATTTTGTAACAACTGCTTGCAGAAAAACAAATTTGAAAAGCTAGAGTGTCAGAAAGATTCTGATTTTCACTCTACCTTTTCTGTATAAACATGCTAACCAGTGATTAGTTTTCATGTTTATACTTTATTTATTTATTTATTTATTTTCAATAAAATGACTTCAGAAAATTCAATTAAGTTGATGAAGAAGAAAGATTCTTCTTCATTAACTTCACATCACTGTTTTCCTGGAACTTCTTGACAAATTCTTGTCTTGAAAGTGGCTTATGATACAGCTTCAATATATGGCCATTCACAAGAAAAGTGACCTCCTCTTCATCTATTGTCCTGATTTTATTGCTCCATTGTCAAAAATTCTTATAATTTCATATGGCCCAATCCAATGTGTTTGAAATTTACCTTGAAAATCCTTGAACTTTGAATCAAACAAGAGAGCCCAGTCACCTTCTTTGAACTTCTTTTCCTTGATGTACTTGTCATGCCATCTAGTCCTTTGCTGTTGGACTATACTGGTTTTCTGAACTGCATCTTGTCTGATCTCATCTAATTCATTAATCTGCTCCAATCTGTGCTTTTGTGCCTCTGATAGATCAAGTCCTAGCTGAACTACCATTTTGAAAGTTTGAATCTAGAATTCTATGGGAAACAAAACTTTCTTTCCATAAACAAGTTCATAAGGAGTATGGCCTGTTGTGCTTCTCCATGTAGTTCTATAGGCCCACAAGGCTTTAGGAAGCCTATCTACCCAATCTCTTCTATGTAAATGAACAGTCTTTGTTAGGATCCCTTCAATGACCTTATTAGTAGATTCCACTTGACCATTTGCTTGTGGATGATAAGGAGTAGATTTTCTATGCCTGATTTTGTATCTCTCCATCATTTGCTCCACTAGCCTTGATGTAAATTGAGCTCCTTGATCTGTAACAATTTCCCTTGGGACACCAAAACGAGTAAAAATATCCTCAAAAGAAAAGTAACTACAGATGCTTCATTAGCAACAAGTAATGGCTTGGCTTCTACCCATTTAGTAACATAATCAGTGCAAACTAATATATACCTCTTTTGTCTTGATGGAGGACTAATAGGTCCTACAAAATCCAAAGCCCATTTTTTAAAAGGTTCAATATGTACCTGAGGTTGTAATGGCATCTCACCTGAAGGAGAAGGTTTCCCTACCCTTTGGCAACTGTCACACCTTTTGACATACTCTTTAGCATATTTAAACAAGGATGGCCAATAATATCCTAAATTAAGGATCTCATAGGTTGTCCTCTTATCTGCAAAGTGTCCGCCACAAGGTCCATCATGACATGCTTAACTACATCTGACTTCCCCCGAACACATATCCTAATGATAAAATCTGGACCTGTCTTGTACAACTCATTAGCAACCCATGAATATTTTGCACTGTCATAAATGAATTTTATTTTATCTCTTGCATTCATTATTGAAGGAAATTTTATTGAAACTAAATAATTAGCAATGTCAGAGAACCAAGGAGTTTGGGTAGAAATTGAAAAAAGATATTCATCAAGAAATTGATCTTTAACTGGAGTGTCATCTTTGATGTTTTGGAGTCTAGATAGGAAATCAACTACGGTGTTTTGTTTTCCAAGCCTATCTAGAATGGTAATGTTGAATTTTTGTAAAAGCAATAACCATCTTATGACTCTGCCATTAGTAATTGATTTGTTCATTAAGTATCTAATTGCAGAATGATCAGTGTGAACAAAAGTTTCATAGCCTGTTATATAGTGTCTGAATTTGTTTATGGCATGAACAACAGCTAAAAACTCTTTTTCAGTTACAATATAGTTTAACTCTGCAGGAGTCAAATTTTTATTGGTATAGTAGATGGCATAAGGAATCAGGTCTTTTTGTCCCAATACTGCTCCTAGAGCTGTATCTGAGGCATCTGTTGAAATATGAAAAGGTAACTTCCAGTTAGGTCCCCTTAAAATAGGTGCTTCAGAAATTTTTGTTTTCAGGGTCTCAAAGGCTAACTGGCAATCAAAATTCCAATTGAATTCACAGTCTTTGATAAGTAATTTGAAGAGTGGAGATGCTATCTTAGTGAAGTTTTCTATAAATCTTCGATAATACCATGTAAATCCAAGAAAACTCCTAACATCTTTTTAACAACTTGGAATAGATAAGTTAGAGATGACTTCAACTTTTGACTCATCAACTCTAATCCCATCCTCTGAAATGTGATGTCCTAAAACAATTCCTTCAGTAAACATCATAAAACACTTTTCATGACTAAGTGAAAGATTTGCTTCTTTACATCTCTCTAAAATTTTTTCCAAGTTTTCTAAGGCTTCTTCAAATGTGTTTCCATAAACTGTGAAATCATCCATATATACCTCTACACAATCATGTATTAGATCTGAAAAAATTCCTAGTACTGCCCTTTGAAATGTTGCAGGTGCATTGCATAATCCAAATGGCAACACTCGGTAAGCATAGGTACCCCAAGGACAGGTAAATGTAGTTTTGTCTTGATCTTCAAGTGATACTTGAATTTGATTATAACCACTAAACCCATCTAGAAATGAGAAGTACTTTTTTCCAGCTAATGTATCTAACACTTGATCTATTAAAGGTAAGGGAAAATGGTCTTTAAGAGTAGCTTTGTTTAATTCTCGGTAGTCAATACATACCCTCCATTTACCATTTTTCTTTGGCACAATTACCAAAGGAGAAACCCACTGACTATCTGAAATAGGATAGATAAAGTTGACATTCAATAATTTCTGCAATTCTTCTTTAACAATATCCCTAAGATTTGGATTCATCCGTCTTTGAGGTTGTATGATTGGTTTACAATTTTCCTCTATATAGATGTGATGAGTGCAAGTCTTAGGGCTTATCCCTTTCATATCAGTGTACTCCCATGCATATGCAGAAGAATGTCTCTATAGAATCTTGACTAGCTCTTCTTGTTGAGATTTTTCTAGGTTCTTGTTTATGTTTAAAGTTTTGCCAGGAAATATCTCACTTGTAGAGCTGCCAAAATTTATCCATAGAATGAAGAGACATCTGTCTTGATGATAAAAACTCAATGTTGGATTCTTCTTGAAATGGTTCATGTTTACATTCCGAAGAGGATTCAAAGTTTTCTAAAGTATTCAGAATTTGACTATCTTCACTAATTTCTGAAATTGTGAAGAGAGGTTGTAAGTCTTCTTCATCCTCTATCCATTGAGTATCATCTAAATCTATAATTGTCCTTGCTGGAGGATACAAAGTGAATTTATTAGTTGAACTACCATCAGAGATGTACATATCACCAGATTTACAACTAATGAAAGCATCAGTTGTAGCTAACCAAGGTCTTCCTAATATAATTGGATGCCCTCCTAGATTATTCTTAGGAGTTAGGATCATGAAATCCACAGGGTACTCCCAAGAATCTAGGGACACCGGAATGTCTTCTATTACCCCATCAGGTTTGATCACAGATCTGTCTGCTAATTGTAATAATGTGGGTGTAAAGAGAAGATTAGGAAGTTTCAGTTTATCCATGATTTGTTTACTCATGATATTGATTGCTGCTCCTAAATCAATGAGTGTGTTTTGGATCTCAATTCCATTGATGTGAATTTTAACAACTGGATTTCCTGGGTCTAGATACTTTGGAATGGCAATCTTACCCATCATAATGTCTGCTATTTTTCCTGCCAGTTGAATTTTCTTTGTCTCTCTTATTCTTTTTCTTGTTTTCTTCATGCTCAACTCCTTTATTGTCTTTGCTAAAATTGGGATTTCTTTGATGGCTTGTAATAATGGAATCTTAATGCAAACATTTCTTAGCTCATCTAGGAAATCATAATTAGGCACCATAATTTGTTTTTCTACACCTCTATCAATTTGTAATCTTTCTGGAAAGGGAGGTGTAGGAGTGGATGTTGATGGCTGCTCTAATACATGAGTTGAAATTATTGGTTCTTTTTGTTTTGATTTTTCAATGTTTGGGTCCTGAAAAGATGTGTCTTCTTCAAGACTTTTATTCACCCGTAGAGAATCTTCCTCAGAGTTGTCTTGTTCTTGTATGATCATAGAAGGTTTCATTTTTTCAAGTATTCTTCCAGACCTAAGTTGAACATCACTAAGGTCTAGAGGAGTAATTAAATAATTTGGAAACTGTTGGCCTTCTATCATGTATGTATTCTGAGGATTTTTATTGTTGGGGTTTGGTATGGGTTGAGCAGGCAACTGGTTTGTTTTCTGAGGAAATGGTAATGGAAGTGGTTGATTTTGATGTTGTATATTTTGAGGATTTTGTTGAAAATTTTGTTGAGGGAAAAAATGTGGGTATGGTGGATAGGATGGTGGATACTGATAGTACTGAGAGTATCTTCCATAGGGATTTTGTGAACCTTGTGCCCAAGCTTGAGATTGATTTTGAAATTGGGGCCAAGGTTGCTGCCAAGAATTCCAATTTAGTGGAGGTTGGTTATACATTTGATCATGGAATCCTTGTGTTTAAGGTCCTTGCCAAGGCCTTCTAGAGACAAAATTGAGAGATTCTGTGGAACTTGTAGGAATATCTTCTTGAAAGACAGCTTTAAGACCAGGAAGTGAAGGACAACTCTTGGTCTCATGTTTTTCTGAACAAATGACACAGGTCTCTACAAATTTTGCATCCAAAGGACATTCTCTCAGGGAATGCTTCTTTCTACATTTGGGACAAAAGATTGCTAAGGCATCAGATTCAAATTTTTGCTTGTTTTGTAACTTAAGGGTGTCTATTTTTTCACTAAGACTCCCTAAGATATTAGATTTGAAATCATCAAGCATATGTCCTATTTCTACCCTACTTACTGTCCCAGAAGCAGACTTACTTGCCCTTGCAAGAGCAGGGTCTCTTGGTCCTTTTACAGTTTTGGATTTTCCTCTTGAAAGGTTAATACATAACTCAAATATTTCAGGTAATGTGAGCTGAGATATATCCCCTTTTCCCATCATGTTAAGGATATCCAACCATTCATCCCTAATTATTTTCAACAAGAGAGCTTTTAAGGTGTCTTGATCTAAGTTTTCCATTTTTGCTCTTTTGATGTTGTAATGAAATCTCTCCAACAAATCTTCCAAGTTTTCATCCTCTTTTTGTATCATCTTGAACACTTCCTCCTTATGATTAACTGGCATACAATAATCCAAATACCTCTCTAGAAATTCTTGTTTCATGTCTTCCCATGTCCTAATAGAACTGCTGATCAAACTCATAAACCACTTCAATGCTGCTCCTTTCAATGTTGAAGGAAATAGTTTAAGTTTTTGAGCATCTTGTAAGTAGTCATAAGTTCTACACAGGACTTCAAATTCAAATAGGAAGGTTTCAGGATCTTCAGTTTTAAATCCATAGAAGTTTGGAAGGACAGAGGGTGAAATGTTTTTCATAGTTGTATTGGTTTCTTCATCTACTATAGGAAACCCAAAAGAGCTTCCCATTTCTCTTCTACCTCTTCCTCTACCTCCTTCTCCTTCTACACCTCTACCTCCTTCTCCTCTACCTCTACCTCTACGCCCTCCAAATAATGTGTGTTCTCCATTAAATATTCCTCCTCCCCCCTCTTCTGCCATAGTTGATTCTTCTGTGGAAGTGGAAAAGTTTGTATCTCTAACACGAGTCCTTGAATCTTCTTCTAAGACAGGTTCAGTGGATGAAGTGGAAGGTCTTTCTAATGGAATATCTAATCTTAAGTCCTCTGGAAGTCTAGGATCAGTAAGGGATGGAATGTGGGCTTGAGTTGGAGGTGTGTTGGCTCTTGGTCTAGGTGAAACAAGTGGTGTTCTAGGAATCAAGCTTATGCTTCTACTTCTTATGAATATACCCCTTGAGTCTCTCTCTCTCTATGCATATAATTGTTTTTGTGAGTTAAGAAACAAGGCTACCTTTTTACACTTCCCCGGCAATGGCGCCAAAATGTTTGTGCTCAACCTAGTGTTCCTAAATTGAGTTCATTAATTGTCAACCAGGGCTAGTAAACTACTGAAGTGTGGTGCACTATATGTGCCTAGGTATTTGTTTCTCACTACGTTGTGTTTAGTGTTTTATGATGTTTTTGTTTTTATGTTTAAAAATGAAAAGAACTAAGTGCTGGTGAAAAGAAGCTACTGGTTGTGTTAAAACAGAACAAAGCCTAAAATATGGATGGCAAACAACAAATGCAAAGTTTGATAATGACTTCAGTGCAAGAAAATAAATCACAACATGAACTTAAACTTATCCAGTTCATTCATTAAAGATGTGTTGGAAGAGCTTGGGAAATAGACAAGTTAAGTGTAAATGAAGTTCTCCTAACTAAACAATCAAACAATCAACTTACAATGTTACAACATCTCATCCATGGTTAAAGGTTTATTAGAATATATTTGGAAAAGAAAATTTGTAGCATCATGAAATTTCTACTCTAAACTAGCTTCTAATTCTGTTCTGCTACTCAATTTAACACCACTAGGCCTCACTCAAAAGTTATAGATTTCCTTTTTAAAATAGTATTTGAGAAAAGGCTTGTTTGTGAAATGGTAAAAATGTTGCAAAATACTCCAGGTCTTAGACTGATACTAGCTTCTGTCCAAATGATTATGTATTAATATGAGGTTGGAACAAAAGAAGTTTTGTAAATAATGAAGACCGTGGTATTTAAATTTAACAACTAATACAATTTAAAATGCAATGGATAGCAACTAAACTTGGAATGTTAATACAGTGAGCTAAGACTAAACTAGAGTGTTACTAGTCTACTTGAAGTACAGTAAACAGTGTTAAAATAAAAAGCCATTATCAAACTTGAAATGAAATGACAGAGATGAACTAAATGCATTCTACCTCTGGAGTGCTATAAATAAATTAACATGCAACTAGTCTATGGAATTCTACAGTCCATCTCGTTCAATAGGAATGATATTTTGGAAGAGTTTGTAAAACAAGTATGGTTGTATTATTCAATGCAGTTGAACATAAACATAAGACTGAAAACAAATACAACTAGAATCTAAGACACCACGTCTGTTTCTTATTCATTGTTAATGATGTTTTGGAAGAGTTTGTAAGAGTAAGACCGGTTGTGACACTTAGTGTAAACAAGCAACTAAAACCTACAATACCACAGCTATGCCTTATTCATCATGATGATATTTTGGAAGAGTTTATTAGAGTAAGTCTAACTGTGATAATTAACGAAAGGAAATGCAACTAAAACCTACAATACCACAGCTATGCCTTATTCATCGTAATGATATTTTTGAAGAGTTTATTATAGTAAGTCTAGCTGTGATAATTAATGTAAACAAGTATGAACATAAAATTCAAAAACTTGCCTAAGCTAGAAATGAAAATGAGACTAAAATACTTATCTAAACCGTATAAACAAGGCTGCTCAGGAGGCAGGGGCCCTCTACACCAGAGTAGCACGAAATCTAATTCAATATTGATTCAACAATTTCAAGGAAATGCTGCTTCTTTCATTAAAGAGAAATTACTTCAAAACAGAGTGTTTTTAGACTTCTGAAATCTAGTAATCAACCATAAAATCTAACCTTGTCTCTCGGTTTCCCGAGCTAAATTTATAGAAAATTTACATAACAGAATCCGAGATCATCCAGGGATAACTGTATTTCCATATTAAAATCGAACTAGAACTCTAAAGGTGGCATCGTAATATGACTAAGGACATCTGGACTGTCCTTGTCCTATTAGGAGTCTATCTCCTAGTTTGAGTTCCCACGTGCATAACCACATATAGAATTTCGTTCAATCTTCGTGGAGAGCAACAAATGCTGAGGGCATGATGTGGAATACAACCATGTGTGGTTTTCTCTGAGAGGACACCTGGAACCTGCTTAGACATGAAGATAGCTGTAGAATCGACAACTAGCTACAGAGTGTCTGCATTCTGTAGCTAGATTTAGTTCAAAAAGTACTGCAATGACAAAATCATAAAAACATAGCAAGTTAGTCATGATATTCATTCTCAAAGAAATTTTAACTAATTCTATTGATCATTTCAGCCTGAGATTAACAATGGACAAAAGAAATGGAGTGGAATGTGGTGGAAGAAAGAACATTCTTGGAGCTCAACAATTACATCATCTTCTCCTCCACAAACTCCATCATTCATTCCTCCTTCATTTCCTTCTTCCTAACCAATCTCCTCATATATTAATATATCTTCATCTTAATCAACTAATGTTGCCCCAAGCAATACTATTTTAGTAGTTGTTTCTTCTACCACTACATCAACCTCTGGAAACAATACAATATCTTCCAACCCTATAGGTCATACAATCGAAAATAGACCATGGAATAATCCAGGAGCTGTTCAATTGGAACGACCTCTTCCTGATTTACCTAAGCACCCATAAAAATTGATGCCTAAGTATAATCCTGACGATGGAATCCATGCTAAGGAGCACCTACATAATTTCATGCTTTCCATGATCCTCAATGCAATATCTGAATAAGATTGTGTAGTTAGAATATTCCCTTATACTTTCCAAAGATCAACAGGATCATGGTACTTTTTGCTACCATCAAACACTATAACTTGTTGGGATATATTTGAAGAACAAATTTTAACCAAATTTGGTGATGATCACACTACTACTACTCTTATAAATGATCTTTATAATCTCAAATATAATTCAGGAGAAAATATCAAAGACTTTAATTTCAGGTTTAATAAATTGTAAAAAAAAAATCCCAACTACATCGAAGACTAGTGTGGATGTACAAATCGAATGATACATATACTCTCTTCCTTCTAATATCGCAATTTTTGTGGATAGATTCAACGAAGTAACTTTAGTTGAGAACATGAAGGAAGCACTGTCAGTTGAAAATAGAATACTTGCATTAGAAAAGAAGACTGCCCAAGAAGAAATAAAAAAGAAGATAACATTTAAGGATGAACCAAAAATAAAAACTCCTAAGATCCTTTCGATATTGAATGATTGCAAAATGTCCTGAAATCTATGTCAAATGAGATGGTAGAAATAAAAAAGCAGGTAGCTGAGTCTTCTTCTAAGAAACCTTTTATATCTTTCAAGAAAGCTCAAACATATAATCCTCAACCGCCTAATATTATATCCAATACTAAATCTGATCAGGACGAGGATGAAGATGAAACAATATTATCTATTAAATAATCTCAAGATGAGGAACTTGTAGAAGTACATGTACTATGGGATTTTATACTCCCTACTTCTGAAAATGAAGATGAGTAGGAAGCCTTATTCATTAGAAGCAGAAGTAAATGTCCTATTGATTCATCACAACCAATCCAGAAATATAAATCCTCATCCCTTGCTGCTAAATATAAAGTTATTAGTAAAAAATGTCCTTCGACATCTTCTCAATTAGTTCCATATTCTTCATATTCTCCCTCTACATCAAAGAACTTGGTAGTCTCTGACACCATTGAATACAATATAGTTGAAGATATGAATAAAATCAAAGAAAACATATCCCTACATGAGGTAGCTAAATTGAAACAACAACGGAAGTTTCTACTAAAAGAATTGAATGCACTCCCTGCTTCTCCTCTACTTGCTCCTGTTTCATCCAAATCCTCTAAAGGAGCAGGTAAACCTCCTAATGATACATTAGAAAAGATTCATTCCTAGGATGCCATCTTAATTGGGGATATATATAATTCACATACTCCTCCTTTCCTTCTGAATTTTGAATTTTTCAATAAAAAAGTGCACAATTTCTTGATAGACTCTGGGATTCCTTCAAATATAATGCCATATTCTTTTTTTCTGAATTTAAACATCTCACCCCGAAAATATGTTGTTCACATTTTTCAACTAGATAGAACCAAAGTCAAGGTTTTAGGATAAATGAATTCTATCCTCATTAGACTTGCTTCTAATTCAAAAGTCCATTGAGTAATTGACATACCAGTTGTTGATATCCCTGACTTTTTTGGTTTGATTCTTAGTAGAGATTGGTACGAAAATCTTCATGGTTATTTTGCCATGTGGATTCCTTACAATGGTAAGCCAAATCAAATTCGAGTTGACCCTGAAGAACACATGAAATATTTAGTAACTGATTTTGAAGATGAAAATGAACCAATGACCTTTACCAATAACATCCTTGGGAACTACTCTGCTGAATCATTCTTACGTAATTTTAATGCACAAAAATCATCATTTCTAATTAATTCGGTTACTTCTCAAATAATTTTTTTTTCCCAATTAGATTCTTCTAAATGTGTAATTGTAGAAAAATCAGTTCCTCTTATCTCGAGGAAAACTGAACTATTTCTTCGAATATTTTCTACGAAGAATAATAGATAAAGAATGGGATCAGAGAAAATAGGAATCTTTCCCAAGATTGCTTAGTTATTCTCCTCATCTCTCCTCCCTGCGATCTATCTCTATTTTATGGATAAGGAAAGAAGGGAATGGCATGTATATAGTACACGATATAGCATATGGGGATCGTTCAACAAGTTGATCTATCCAGTACTTATGTAGTCACTCCCTATTTCAAATTTAGATATATATACATGAACATTTTATCAATAATATATAAGGGAGAAGAAGGATAAAAGGCTCTCCATCTTCGAAGGGGTATTCATTTTGTTGGTCAAGGTTGTCATTGATGTCAATATGAAATTAACCGAGATGTCAATATTATTGAGATTTCTGGTTCAAGATGATGATGTCATGCCATCAATGAAGATGTCAAATCACAAAGAAGTCAAACCACTAATGAAAGAAGCCCTAAGAAGTCCTTGATCTAATGTTGCATGCACTTGATGATCTAAATCTTAACCCTTGATGTCATACACTTTCATACTTGATGATGACATATGATGATCATGGTTGGAGATCATTTCAGGGTTGGAAAACTATTTTGGAGTTCTCCAAATATGTTGAACTCTTAGTTAAACTGAGAGGGGGGGGGGGTGAATCAGTTTAACACATTCATAATATTTTTGTCTTTTTAATAAACCTTATTTACACCTTCATTTCATGTCCAGCTTAATATGTGAGTAATCTTAGAATGTGAGCAGCAAGTATTAATATAATATAACAACAGACTTAATATGAGAGCAGCAGGTATTAAGCAGATGATATAAATCAGATCAACACATAAACATCATACACAGAGACACCAGATATAAGTGGAAACCCATAAAGGGAGAAAACCACATCTTATTATTGTTTTGATGCAAAGGCAAGCTCCAACTCCCTCTCACCACTATTTTTCTGCAGGCACCAACCTACAGGAGGCTCCTACCTCAATTCTGCAAGCTACAACTCGCAAGGAAGCACCAAATCCCTTCAATTTTTCTACAGGCACCAACCTACAGGAGGCTCCAACCTTAGTCAGCTACAACTGACAGCTATCAAGCTGCAACTTGATAGGGAAGCTCCAACTTCCTCAATTTATCAAACTGCAGGTTTGCTGATTTACCTAAGATATCAGCTCTGTTCTGTAGCTTCTCTTTCTGCTCTTCTTTTCTTAATCTTCTCTGCCTTACACTTCTACACTCTGCCTTCTCTATATTTTCTCTCTCTAACCTCTCTTGTGCATATCAATGTGATATTATATATATAGTTCCTCACATGACTGTTTGTGCTTCATAAAGAATTTGGAGTGAACAGTCATGACTCTTTGGCTTCTGTCTTCTTATTCCTTTATCCAACTCATTTTTAAAATTACTACAATATGTACAAATTTTCATACTACAATGGGATTTTGTATTTTCCTTAGGATACTTGCCTTTGCATCACAAACAATATAAACAACAAAAAAATATTTACATTTTCAGTTACACATTTCAATATCACTCAGCTCTTCTTCTGAACTTTGGCTTTACTGGATTTTGTCTTTTTCTACTGCTGTTAAGAAACTGCTCTGAATTCTCTTTGTTTACTGTCATCTGTATATTTCTCCTATTCACTGCACTTTTGAATCCCTTTGCTGTACATCTCTTCAACTCTACAAATTTCGTTTACCTCTGTCAGGCCTCATACTTCCTCTTTCTGTGTGCATATAAAATGAATACAACAAATTTGTACTCAATCCAACTGTTGATCTGGGAAATTTCAATACTCCATTTTTTGGGCTGCCAATTTGAATAATTAAAACTTACTTGCACATAAAATCACCTGCACTCAAATTGGTACTTAACCCAATTTTTCTTTCTATGCATATAACCATGCATCTCCAAATTTTCGGGCCTTTGCACTTATATGCTTGATTTAGAACAACTGTAATATTAGCTCACAGCATAATATACCAATATATTGTAAATTTTTCACCCAGTGTTTCAAAATGCTGCATAGTATCCTTGACTTTGTCTTAAACCCCAACGCGTCAACATTCGATATATATTAACATAAATAAATTCTTATATGCTCATGGTTTCCTCATAATATATATATATATATCTCCGAACCTTGGAATCGCGGTTATAACTCTTCACCTTTCACATTTAACCCAACGCGCTGGTTAAACAATTACTATGTAATAAACCTCGGCTCCGGGCCCACCTCTACGTCCAATCACCCAATCAAACGCTCGTATCGTACCTGGCTATCCTCTGCACATCTTGGTTAAACTCCGGGCAAGTCCGACGTGCGATCACCGTCCGATGGCCCTTTCCCAAATCAACGGCTCGTACGCATATCGCTCAGCGTCTTGGTACGAACTATAACGCGCGATGGCGCACTTTAAACGGCGGTTTTCCAATTTCGTTCAGGGACACGCGTCAGTCAGTCTATGGAATCGCTCGCGAATGGTGGAAACTGCTTGCTCGACAGATGGTGGTGCGATGAAACCCACGGTTTCGCTCCAAACCGTCGTCACTATTCCTCTCGGTCACGGTTCCGTTCTCCACTCCAGGTTCCGTCCTCGCCTGTTCCGCTCTTTTATGTGTTCCGCTCCTTTCGATATATATATAACTATTCATCGCATTTCACCGTTGTGATTTCATCTGTTACTACGCATAGCTCCATTCACACTGCGCATTTGACTATGGTTCCGCCTCTCCTTTTGTGACATCGATCCTTCCGGCCCTTCAGATATATATGTGCAGAATCTCGAATGAGCCCTTATTTCAGAGTTATTCGATCAATACAACACATCTAAGTTCGGAACAGAGGATCTTCATATATCTATACTAACCCTTATTTTATATATATCCTCCGCGCATCAGAATTGTTTATAAATGAAACCATTTGCATTAAACCTTATTACAATTACTCAACAGCACCGAATTCCTTATTTTATGCAGGGCATTTCCACGACCCTTCACACACAGTTTTCAACACTCTTTTCATAGTTTCTATAATATGTTCCCACACTCAGAACCAGTTTCTCAAATCAAATATCTCTGCTCCTTGACTGATGCTGCTCCTTGCTCCTGAAGCTCCTCTGTTTCTCCTTTGAATTCTCCTTAGCCATCTCCTTTTCCATCAATGACAACATTTCCAACAAAATAATGTTGCACTATAACATATCATTGCACCATTATGTGATGAAATGGTTGATGCACTCATTGCTGGACATTATCATGATGATGTGGATGTCTTACATGTTCTATGATGACGAAGAAGCCAAATAATGGAGAAGACAAACAATGGAGAAGCCAAACAAAGAAGCCATACTGTCCTAATAATTTTTTGCACTAAATAATTCAAGGGAAGTCACAAATAAAAATGTTTTTCACCACCTTAGAGGAAACCTTTCAAAATGGATTCTATACCATCTTGTAGAGTATATTTTTCCCTTTCTAACGAGCCCTTACTTGCCCCGAAACTCCAAATAGTTTGGGAGATATTGATTTTTGAAGTTAAGGAAAGTAACTCTGACATTGAGCCAACCTAAGATGACTTGTGTAGGCTTGACATGTCGTCCAAGAGACATGTCTCTTTGTCAAATGTAAAACCAGTATAAATAGAAATACATACTCTTCATTTTATCCATTATTTTCGGTCAAGATTTCAGAGAAGAATCATAGAAGGTGAACTAAGGCCGAGGAGGATAGTTAAGGATATATTTAGGAAAATATATTTATACGTTTTTCAAAATTGGAATTGCTGATCTAGAATTGCAATAATATATGTGAAAGCTCAAAACTTTGAGGACAACAGTCAACCAGAACTCAGATTATCTATCCTACAACAAACTGTCGAGAAAAAATAAGACACAATTCAGATTGGAGCCTCAAATTGACAAGATTGGAGCCTTGGAAAGACCAAGTCAGTGCTTGGCACATTATAGGTTGGAGCCTGGAAGATTGGAGTCTTCATCTAGGGTTGGAGCCCTATATCATTATTGTACTTTACTTATTGTAAAAAAGAAATTAATAAAAGTATTTATTCCATCATTTTTCATTTTGTGTTCTAAATATAAGTGATCTAACTAGTAAAATTAACAATTGAAAAGAAATATTGATTCACCCCCCTCTCAGTATTTCCAACAATAGGTTTTAGAGACAATACCTTCACCCAAAGCCTAATAGCTTGAAGGTTGATCATTAGAATACAAATGGAAAAGCCAAGGAAAAAAGTCTCCAATCCTCCTAAAGATGTTTCTTCCTCAAGCATCGAAATTTAAGTCAATCAATTTGCAAAGGCTCCATTGTTCAATGGAAATTTTGATATATGGGAGGCAAGAATGAGGAGTTTATTGAAGACTCAAGGAATTTAAGTTTGGAAATCAATGATTATTGATGACATGAATGACGAAGAATCCAAGGAGTACAATACAAGAGCAATGAAGGCAATTTTGAATGGGTTACCAAATTCTCTGAAGGCTAATTTTGAAAAATGTTGGTCAGCAAAAGTCGTATGGGACAAACTTCATGATCTTCACTCAAAAGGAGCATTGAAAACGATCTCTAGTCAAGAAGATGATGGAGAACAATAAAGAAGTCTAGAATCCATCAATGAAGCTGAAGATAACAGAGATTACAACACGGCTAAAGAAGACCTAGAAGATGAAGAAAACAAATAATACTTTGAAGAAGATCTCTTGAATAAACTTATGGCTTCCATGGAAGAGATTAAAAATTTGAAAAAGGAATGAGGAACTTAAGAAGAAAGCGCAAGATGGTAACCATGAGAAGACAAGGAAGGAAGTTGAATTTGTCAAGCTTCAAGTACAAGAAAGAGATGAGGAGCTCGCCAAAATTAAAGAGGAATTTCATCAAAACAAAAGAAAGCATCATGAAGAAGTCATATCTATGACAAATCAATTGGATAAGGCAAAGAAAATGGAAGAAAATTTGTCAAGCCACCTTGAACAAAGAATTAAGAGCTTGAACAATCTTGAAGCAGAGATTGGTCAATACAAGGAAGAGGTCTCCTCTCTTAAATCTCAACTAGAAGAAAAGGATGAAGAAATCTTCAAACTAAAATCAGACATCAATATTATCAAGGCTGAAACATGTGAAGCTACAAGAATAAAAGAAGAAATGGAGAGCAATCTAGCAAAGGAGAATGAAGAAATATTCATAATGAAATCAAATATCATCTCCCTTAAAATTAAAGAAAACGAAGCAACAAGGATGATGGAAGAAATGAAGAAACAACTAGTCATGAAAGATGAAGATTGTGAAAAATTGAAAGGAGAAATTGTCTCTCTTAAAAAGGAAGTTGACTTACTGAATAAGAAATTGAAGAGTTCTCAAACCCTAGATGACATCCTAAGTCATCAAAAATACCCCCTTGATAAATCAGGTCTTGGTTATGTAGGTGAACCCATAAGCAAGAATGATAATGCTTCAAACAACAAGAATGTGATGAAGCCAGGAAGAAATGATACTCATAGTTCCAACGAAGGTAAGAGTCAAGATGCCATTAGAAGAAACCATACTCCAAGGAGATTTACAGATGATTTCAAGAATACAAAAGGAAATCATCAAAGAATTCCAAGGCAAAAAGACTTCAAAAGTACTTCAAGTAACTCTTCATCTCCCAGGTACCAAAGTATATTTCTTGGATATTTCTATTCTTGTACAAAATTTGGGCACATGGAAAAATAATGTAGGGCATATCACAAAGACAAATATAATGGTCCCCGTCAATATCCTAGAAGAAATTTTGCAATAAGAAGTCATGATTTCTTATTCATGAACAAGATAGAGTGCTTCAATTTCCAAAACATTGGACATATGGCACATGATTGTAACTTGACTTGGGCCCCTGCACAAGCTAGAACCATGCCATAGAAGAAAGTTACACAAGTATGGAGAAGGAAACAAGTTGAATCTGGAAGTCTCTTGAACACTCCAACCAACAAGCCATGTTGTTGATTTGATGAAGACATCCTTGATATTAAAAATGGTTGATGATGAGACTCTGCTAAAAGAGAAGACCATGCATACTGTTAGGGGGAGCCTATGATTCTTAAGAATTTTTGTAGAATTTATCCATGATAGGGCCCTATGAAATCCTTGATGAGTCACAGATGGACAATCGTTGTTTGATAGATCATCTCTTTGGAGAAACTCCATTGAAGGACACAATCCCTTACTCATTCGATGGACCATTGTTGAAGATGTCTTCCACTTGATCACAAGGCAAGCAATATTTCTTAAAAAGCTAAAGGAGTTTGTGTAGGCAGGGGGGGGTTGGTTCATCCCATGAAGAAATGAAATCTATCATGAACCACATTACCAAAAGTAAGAGCACCATGACAGGGGGGCAACATACTTATGAATAATTATTATTGATGAAGAAAGTATGATGAAGAAAAGCAGCTTGATAGGGGGAGTACCTGAGCACCCCGTTGCCATTGATGTCAAAGGGGGAGAGAATGTTGGAAGGGCAATAATATCGCCATCAATGACAAAGGGGGAGAATGTTGGTCAAGGTTGTCATTGATGTCAATATGAAATTAACCAAGATGTCAATATTCTTGAGATGTCTGGTTCAAGATGATGATGTCATGCCATCAATGAAGATGTTAAATCACGAAGAAGTCAAACCACTAATGAAATAAGACTTAAGAAGTCCTTGATCTAATGTTGCATGCACTTGATGATGTAGATCTTAACCCTTGATTTTATGTGATGATGTCATACACTTTGATACTTGATGATGAAATATGATGATCATGGTTGGAGATCATTTTAGGGTTGCAAAACTATTTTGGATTTCTCCAAATAATGCTACACTATAACATATCACTGCACCATTATGTGATGACATGGGTGATGCACTCATTGCTGGACATTATCATGATGACGTGGATGTCCTACATGTTCCTATGATGATGAAGAAGCCAAATAATGGAGAAGCCAAACAAAGAAGCCATACTGTCCTAATCATTTTTTGCACTAAATAATTCAAGGGAAGTCACAAAGGAAAATGTTTTTTTCACCACCTTCAAGGCAACCTTTGAAAATGGATCCTATACCATCTTGTAGAGTATATTTTTCCCTTTCTAACGAGCCCTTACTTGCCGTGAAACTCCAAATAGTTTGGGAGATATTGATTTTTTAAGTTATGAAAATTAACTCTGACATTGAGCCGACCTAAGCCGACTTGTGTAGGCTTGACATATCTTCCAAGAGACGTGCCTCTTCGTCAAATGTCAAACCAGTATAAATAGAAATCTGTACTCTTAATTTTATCGATTATTTTTGGTCAAGATTTCAGAGAAGAATCACAGAAGGTGAATTAAGGTTGAGGAGGACAATTAAGGATATATTTGGGAAAATATATTTATATCTTTTTTAAAATTGGACTTGCTGATATAGAATTGTAATAATATATGTGAAAGCTCAAAACCTTGAGGACAACAGTCAACCAAAACTCAGATAAGCTATGCTACAAAAACTGTGGAGAAAAAAAAAGACACACTTCAGATCGCTGGTTTTGGGCCTATCTCTAAAATGCCTACAACACTGTGATTGCCAGATCTATGTAAGCCACAAGAAGAGCCACACTAGACCTATGTAGGTTGCAAGAGGGGACACAATATAAGCTTGTGTTAGGCTGCAGTTAAAGGTCTGTTAATGCTTATTTGAGACAATGTTTAAAGGACTCTTCTGAGCCTTATTTAGGAACAAAAAAATTTAGATCTGTAGGAGAACTTCATAACTGAGACCTGTGGAAAATAATATAATCTTTTATCACAGACTTGTTATGGCATATTTGAGCACATTTCAGGTCTAATTTTTTTGGAGCAGGTTGCAATATTTTTGGGGGCAGACCTTAAGCACACATAGTTACATATTTTTGGGAGCCTTTGTGAAGCAGTCTTTGAGAAGGGAGAATAATCATTGACCCTTATTGAAGCAGGCTTATTAAATATTTTCCATGTTTATATAGGTCGCTTACTACGGCAGAAATCATTGTGGTATTGTTGAAGATATATTGAAGACTTAAAGAAGCAAATTTTGGAGGCATTCTTGGAGACCGGATGTATTGCTAAATCCCTCATGGAGTAACCTTGGAGAAATTGTTTGGGTACGATGAAGAGCAGTGGTGACACATTCTAAGAATAAAAATTTGTCACTGATGATGTGACGTGGAGACTAAGTGTGACAGGGCTTGTTGAAGAAGACTTTGGGAGCCATGAAGAATAACCAAACATATTTTGACGAAGTGAAGTTGAGGGTTGGAGCCCAAGAGGTTGGAGCCTCATAGAGACAAGGTCAGTGCCTTGTAAGATAGGGTTGCAACCCTAGAGGATTGGAGTCCTCAAGAAACCAGGTCGGAGCCTGTACTAGAGATAGGGTTGGAGCCTTAGAGGTTGGTGCCTCAAATTGACAAGGTTGGAGCCTTGGAAAGACCAAGTCGGTGCTTGGCACATTACAGGTTTGAGCCTGGAACATTGGAGTCTTCATCTAGGGTTGGAGCCCTATATCATTATTGTACTTTACTTATTGTAAAGAAGAAATTAATAAAAGTATCTATTCCATAATTGCTCATTTTTTGTTCTAAATATAAGTGATCTAACTGGTAAAATTAACAATTGAAAAGAAATACTGATTCACCCCCCTCTCAGTATTTCCAACAATTATTTAAATCTTTATTTTGGACTCTGTATTTTGATGGTTCTAGGTCTAATGATGGTGTAGGAGCATGTTGTATATTAATCAGTCTAGAAGGAGAAAAAATGATGCTAACCTGTAGATTAGAGTTTGAATGCACAGACAATACTGTTGAATATGAGGCACAGGTCCACGAATTATATAAAGGACTAGATTCAAATGTTAGATATCTGCAAGTATTTAGATATTTTGAAATTATTGTAAAGCAGGTAAGAAACACCATTCATTGTGTTTTTTCCCATTTAAAACATTATCAATCTCTGGTTCAAACCATTACTTCTCATTTCTTGGAATAACATCTCTCGTATCCCAAGACTTCAAAATGCTAGCGCTGACCTTCTGGCCAATGTAGCATCTAGAATTGTACCATATGAAGATTATAGTCCAGATAGATTTTCCATTGAATTAATTTTTCGACCTTCCATCCCAGAAAATGTCACCAATTGGCGTGTTTTCAATGACGATGAAGACATTTTGACCTTTTTAACATCTAAAGTATCATATGATGATAAAATAGTTGATGAGGATAAACATGAGGCATAGTTAAAACAAAAAACTGAAGAAAATGATTTACCTAAATATGTGGTTAAACTTGAAGATCTCTATGATTTGAAAGATAGATTTAAGAAGGTTACTAACTCCAAAATTCAAAGTTCAACTTTGAGGTTTGAACTAGTAAACTTTAGATCTCAAACCCCAAAACATCAATCTAAGACTAGGTCTCTCACCGGATGAGAGATTAACCTTCATTCATTTATTAAAAAGATACAAGAGTATTTTCACTTGGAGCTATGAAGATATTAGAACATATGACACCTCCATTATCCAACACACTATCCGATAAAAAAATTGTACAATAGAAATGAAGGAAAATTCACCCTAACCTTGAAAGTCAAATCAAATCTTAGCTGAATAAACTCCTTAAAGCTAAAATCATTTTTCCTATTAGACACTCCAAGTGGATATCAAAATTAGTACCAGTCAGGAAGAAAGATGGTGACATAAGAATTTGTATAGATTTTAGAAATCTTAATAAAGATTGTTAAAAGGATAATCTCCCATTACCATCCATGGAACAAATTTTACAATCAGTTGCAGGTTCTGAGCTCATGTATTTCCGTGATGGATTTTAAGGATATAATCAATCCTATTTCATCGAGATGATAGATTGAATACTACGTTTAAAACCAAATGGGGGACTTATGCTTATCAGAAAATGCATTTTGGTCTAATAAATGCAGGGGAAACCTTCCAAAGATCCATGGACATAGCTTTTAGAGGTATGATAAATAAGAAAACTGTTGTTTACTTGGATGATATAAAAATATACTCCAAGAAAAGAAACAACCATTATCATGAGTTAAAATAGATCTTTGAACGCTGTAAAAAGTATGGAATTTCGTTGAATCCAAAAAAGTCTTATTTCGATCTTAGTGAAAGAATTTTTTTAGGATTTATTGTATCCAAAGAAGATATTAAGGCAATCTCTAAAATTTATTTACCCTATAACAAGAAATCCATGCAGTCATTTCTAGGACAGATTAATTTTTTCAAGATATTTGTCCTTGACTTTTCCCAAATTGTTCTTCCATTACAAGCCATGATCAAGAATTTTTTTTTTTTAAATGAGGCCACAGTGAAAGAGAGGCTTTTTATTTAAACAAACAAGCCATTATAAATGCTCCCTCTTTAACAACTCCAAATTTCTCTGATCATTTTATTTTATATGCTTTCGCTTCTGAAACATCATATGCTATAATATCCCAAAAGGGAGAACGCAGTAATACTAAAACACAACAACTGAACTACAAAAAAGTAAACAAATAATATAAATATACCATAATAATGTACATAATATCTGAGCCGTTTTATTAATAGGAGGTGGATAAACCAGTACAACAATGCTCAAAATATGAGACACTCAAGCCAAAAAATTGGCCTAGAATGACCCTTAAGTGATCCCACAAGAGGGATAGTGTAACTGTTGGACTGTTGGAAGGAAAACTGCGCTGTCCCTGCTAGAAATGTCAGGGAAAAAACTGTTGGAAAATGTAGCAATGTAGAACTGGCAGTTCGGGAGCTCCGATGATGCTGAAAATTTAGATCCGGGCTCTATGATGGGTACCCAAGATAACCCAGAAAGGGATTTCAAGATCTGTCAATCTAGGAAAATCACCCTCTTAGAGCTTGCACTATGTAGCTGCTGGGTATGCAGATCTGTTGCATGAACTAAAGATATGATGGCTGCAATGATGTGCAATCAGCTCTATGCAAGAAGGGTTGATCCCTTCACTAGATCCTTGGGCTAAAAGCTCAAGACCTAGCTGCTCTTTCCTCCTCCACTAAATGTGGCTACTGAATACTCAACAACTTTAGAAAACTACGCTATCAAGGAGAGAGAGGCTCAATCCTGCTGCTTGATATGTCAAATCAGCTCGATAATGGTGGAAACAGTGAATGCAAAAGTGAGGAGATGGTCGCTCACAGGATTTCCAGTTGAAATGTTGAAAACTTCCTTCCTCCAATAGATCTACAAGAATTAACTGTGCAATACTTGAGGGGACTGCTGCTGTATGGAGGTAAAACAAAATGGCCTGAATTCCGGTTATAGAACTGCTACTCCTGAAAGGCTGAACATGAAGCACAAGTGAAAGGATGAATCCTCCACTAGTTTCCTAGCTGGAATGCTAGCAACAACCTCCTGAAGATGGCACCAATGCCTGATGAGGAATGTAGGTCAATAGAAACCTTCCCATAGTAGGCACTCGAAGTCCCTTGTGGGTAAGGGTGGGATTTCAGCTCGGAAACACCCTGTGCTAAACAAGACTGCAGACTTAGCTAAACATCATAATCATGCATATAAATGTCAACTGACAAATCTAGATCTAAACAGACCAGAAATAATAATCTAAAGCTTGCCTCCAATGTTGCATTCATCTTCATTATATATATTGCTAGCTTTCCCATGCCTTGGCCCACCTCATAACTGTGTTGCACATGTGGACATAGGTCTCCATGTTGACTGCACTGTCTCTCCATGATCCCATGATCTCTGCATTTAATGTTCACCCTCTCCATCATGTGTGCACTAATGCACCACTTCCTCCATCATCTCATCATTTATTTCTCTATGATCTTACTTTGAGTCCTCCTAGATCTTATTTGACTCCTTCATCTCTCCATGTTTTTCTTATTAATGATATTTGATCTCCACTCTTAATTCATTAATAAGCTTCTCCACTATTCCATGATGTAGGTCTAACAACTAGTTAACCATGTTCACACTCTTAGGAGTGGATTTATTCATCTTAAGGGGTTATGGGTCCCTCCACCCATTTATTTACTTAATGAAGAAAAATAAGTAAGAACTCTAATATTCCAATAAACATATGTAAAATTTGGAATATTACAGTCCTCCCCACCAAAATGTTGCTTGTCGTCAAGAAACTGTAAAAGTAGATGCTCCAGCGATCTATCTCCTTCCAAATGGAATCCTCACAAGGAAGGCCTCCCCATTTGCTGCAATATGTTATGCATGCCCGTTGTTAGGGTCCTATAAATATAGGATTAATAATTTTGAATTGAATTTGATAGTCTTGTAAATATGTACATACCTTTATTTCTGCAAGTTGTTTTCCCATATTTTGAAAAAATGAAAAAATAATAAAAAGTCAAAAAGAGGGTAAAAAGTCCTAAAAGAAAAATCAAAGGACTTTGAAAAATATAGACCCCAAAAGAAAATATAGAAATAAAACCTGAAAGTGAGAAAATCCAAATGCCACTACTTTTACTTTACTGCAAGAATACTGATTATGTGCAGTGTGTCAATAAATGCCATAATCCATGATTAGTTAAACAGTTTAATCTTAACTTTTCATGTTTTCAATTTCATGTTTTAGATAGTGAATAAAGATTTGTCAAAAAATTTAAACTTGACAAATCAATATATAGGTAGAGAATAATGAGGAGCTCAACAGTTTAATCTAAGCCCTCAGATGAAATAAGGTAGATTTAGATAGTTTTATGCTTTAATTTAAGGTTGCAAGCCTAAATGCACCTGCAAAATGAAGAAAAAATGTTAGAAATAGAAGTTGGGTAGGTAGAAAGCAATGGAGCAATCATATAAATAAAACATCATCGGGAAAAATCACTAATTTCCACTCCCCTATGAGTATTCAGTATTCTAAAGCTATCAGTCAAACATGCTCAAAGCATTTCTCTGACTTTTGTTGGGACCGGACCCCAGGCTCGATGACTGGTTAGTTAAAAATATTGAGTTCTTATGTTAAACCCACATTTATCATCATTAACCCTTCATTTATACATTAAAACCCATTTTTCCTAAGTAAAGTCACATTCTTACTTAGTAAAATTGTAACCCTAAAATAATTAACTTCATCCCTTCAAAGGCATTCATAAAACCCCAAAAATACAATTTGTCCTAAGTTATAGTGTAAAATATTAAAAAAGACAACACTCCTTTGCTTCGTCTATCATATACACTTTACTTGGAGATAAAATGTGCTTATATTACATTTCACTACCTTTTCATATTAACTTTTAACATATTTTTGTTAAATCCCTAAGAAGTACCCTCCCATATTTATTAATTTCCTTATATTTAAAATATCCCAAAAAACCCACTATTATAACGTTTTGACCAAAGTCTATTATCCCCATGTGCGCATATAAAAAACCCCAAATTATAAACCCTTTTTTCTAAAACTATTGTTATTGAAATATCCCGCCCCTATGGTCTTTAAACCATCGAAAAAGGTTTAAAAACTATATAATATATATTAACCCGCCCGCATATGTTTTATTAAAACATTTCACAAATGTTTTAAATAAAAAACATTAACCCCGCCTATATTCATATAATCCAAAGTTTGTTGAATAAAACAGATGTTTTTTCATAAAAACTTGGACACCTAAGCATAAAGCCCGCACCCATATGTATTGATTAAAACCCTGTATATATGTGTTAAACCATATATCCCCCCGCCACATCTTAAACATTCTGCCTATGTAGAGGCCGGGTCCCACATCCCATTTCAACGCAACTTCCGAAGCAATCCTGACCGTTCACATCCAAATGTTAGATCTAACGGTCAGAGGACGATATCGCATGAAAAACATGCCCGACCCTTCAAACACCATATCCGCGTGAAATGGGTTGTTTCACCCATTCCTCTCTCCTCCACGTGGCCTTGCCTCATTTGATCGTGTTCGTTGGGGTTAAAATAGCTTACCACCTGAAGCCTGCGCAATAACCGCCGATTTTAAACGCCTTTGCATTCTGAAACCACCTCCTGCTGGATAAGACCTGCATTCAATACAATTATCATGTTTTGACAAAACCTTTGGTTAATGCGTTTATTCATTTATCTTGCACGCTTAACCTCTGTATTGCTTCCTCGACGGAATAAACTCCGTTAAAGCCCCTAGTAGCCATTTTTATACCCAAAACCTTTGAAATTTACCAAAGTACATCCGTGAAGACTGTTGAGGAGCTGCACCTTGCTCCAGATAAATTTCCGAAGCCATCAATTCATCTGAGAACCTCAAAAACATTTCTAGAATCCAATACTTGCATCATAACAGGTATTTTCTCAGAATTCAACTTGCAATCAAGTTGGAAAACCATTTTTAAAGAAAGAAAAACATTTTAAGTTAAGAAATTGAGTAATTAAATTTCCCAAAAGTCCTAGAAACAAGCCAAACTCTGCCAAATTTCCGCAGAAACCCTATTTGTCTGCTATGCTCTATTTCAAGGAATTTTATCAAAATTTTCACAGTTTAATGATCCATTTCAAGCGCTAAAAGGCCAGAAAACCTTTGCATGTAACCTAAACCCTCTGTGATCCTTTTAAAAGGGTTTTCAACCTTATTCCCATTAAAAATACTCAGAAAACCCCTGTTTTCTGTTTCAAGCCAATTCAAAAGCCTCTAAACCTCTTTGACAGGCCTAATTGAACATAAAACCCAAAGAAAAGCCTATACTTTGCCAAATTTTCCCAATTAAGCCTCTGATATAGTAAAATTAATTCTGCAAACTGTCTAAACTTGTAGAAGTAGACCAAAATGCCTAAGAAGCAGAGTACAAGCAATCCTGATGGTTCCAAAGTGTCAAAATCAAATCCAGTACTGTTACCACTTAAAGCCATTATCATCTCCCTACAACCAGGGTTTCATTAACAATTATTTTGTTTTGCAGGTCATTAGAAAAAGGATAATTTGCATAAAACAATATAAATACTAGTTAAAGATATGTTTTACTCCAAGAACTTACAAGGAAATGAATTCAAAAGATTTTCCTTAAAAGATTCCAAGCATCAGAGTTAAAGAAAAGTCATCTTGTGAAAGATAAAAGAGAATTTTAATGTAAATATTTATACAGGGCATTCATAATAGTCAGGGTAAAAGGAAGAACTCACAATAAAGGTTAAATTTTAAAGTAAAGTAATAATTCATAGTGACAGTGAAAATAGAACAGTCAAAGAGCATCGAAGTTAAAGTGTATCAGATGAAAGTCAGAGTGATGGTTAAAACAAAGTTACAGAGAAGTTAAGGTAAAACAGTAAGAGTAAAACATGGAGGCAGTAAATGGTAAATAAAGATGAAAATACTTTCAACAACAATGAATTTTATCCAAATTGAAAGTAAAAACAGTTAAAAGAACAATAAGGTTAACAGGTGAAAACAGAGCAAGAAGGGACATTTTTGCAGAAATTTCATGTTTAAGTCATTGTTTTGTAGAAACTATTGTGACCAATCCAAGATGAATTTTGAAAAAATGAAGGAGGTTTATGTTCCTAAGGTGTCCAAATACAAAAACCACTCTCACATTTCTAACAAACATTATGGTTTTGTAAATATTAAACAATATTTGATTTTTTTTTTCTTCTTCATAAAATTCTTGTTAAGTCATCATTTTGCAGAGAAGACTGTGGCCAATCAGAAATACATATCACAAAACGGAAGGAGTTTTTTGTTTCTAAGATACCCATCTACAAAAACATAGCTCACTTGTTTCACAGGTATTATAGAATGAGATATATATGCGCATATTTACAGCCTATTTTTCAGACTCTACACAACTCTGTTTTAGACATATATTTTCAGAGCCTATGGTGAACAGTTGGAGAATAATTTTAGGGAAATGAGAGAGGTTTATCTCAACCACATATTTATATACAATAACCTCTTTCACTTTTTCCATATCTATTTCGGATTGATAAATACAAAGGTATAATTGGACCCAAAGTTTGCAAAATTGCTGGAGCAAAATGCACAAAGAAAGGAGACAGTTAGTGACTTGGATGCCTCATCATCAACTAAGAGTTGATATAAAATTCGAATTCTCCTCTTTATCATCACCTATCCATAAAAAATAGTGCCAAATAGATGCATTAGTTTTGAGTGTCCTTTACTTAAGTTCTATTTATGTAAAACAATTGGAGATATTTGTAAACCAATCTTGATATTTTTTCAAGAAATTTTAGTTTAGAATTGTATAAATACTTCATCTTTAGATGTATTTTGGTGGAATAAAATTGCTGGAGATTACTATAGATATTTTAATTGACTTGAAGGCTTTGGATTTAGATTTTGATTAGCAGACTGGATCACCTTTTTGGCATCATACTTCAGGATCCTTGTGATAAGCTATCTGGAGTGAAGTACTCTCTTTAAACTTGTCATTGTTATCTTCTTTTGCTTCATGCATACATCTATGTTTTAATTATAAATCTGAATGTATCACTAGGAGTATTAGTACGAGACATGTTTAATAGCACCCTATTTTTAACTAGTTATCATTTATGTGTTTTCCTCTGATTTCCGGTGTAGGGAACCCTTAATTTCTCCCTCTCCCGTTTGACCTCTATCTTCTACTTCCTTTTTCTAGATTTAAGGATTCTTAAGTGCCCTTTATCCCGATCATACCACCTCAAAAATCATTTTTCCCAAGATCTCCAATGGTTATCTACCTTTCCCTGCAGACATTTGACCTTTTAGGCATTGATCCCAATTTTGTTAGCTTGACTTAGACTCCATAGCCCAATGGACAAGTAGATTTACCTCTATCTACCCTCCAAGTGAAATTTTCCCACCAAATCCAACAAAAATAAACCAAATCTGCAATTTGATAACTAGCCTAATATCCATAAATTGAAACAAAGTTAAATTTTAAAGAGAGAGCCCTCTCTGAACCCTTGGAAGGCCAGATCCTAGAGTTTGAAGTAGGTTTGTGGCTACCTCGAACTATTTATCTTAAACTTGGAGAAATTACGGAGTGATAGCATTATTGGCGACCATACTGGGGAAGACTAACATTTTCTTCAGAAATATTTTAAAGGTTCAGATATGATCTATGATGGTCAACAATGATCAGACACACAAAGGTTAAAATCATCCACCTAGCGACTCCAAATCAATTTCACAATAAATACTCCACTGGAGGAATGAACCTGAAAGAACAATATGGAAATATCAGGCTGTTAACTTGGATCTCAATCTAAGACATTATGTTCTTTCTCATTAAGAAAGTTTTTCAATGTATATTTTATTTTATAGAAGGATCTAGCTTGGTTGTATAGATATAGTGGCCCTTCTTTATGACTAATTTACAAGATGACCCAAGAATAAAACACAGGTATGCTCCCATGAGCAGAGATCACATACCTGGATTTCCACACAAACTACCAAAGGTAAATTGGGATAAAATTCTTCCTATATTTCAAGATGAGAATATTGATGATCCTTTATTACATCTCATTAAATTTCATATACACTCATGGAGATTGAAGGGTGATTGGAATGAGGATTGCCTCATGAAGCTATTCATGGCAACCTTAGAAGGACAAGCAAGTGAATGGTATGAAGCTCTCAAAATTGCTAGTTTATTTTTTTTAAAGGATTTTCATAAGGTATTTTATGAGGATTACAAAGAAGATTTTCCATATTTATCATTAGTTGAAAATTGTTGTGATCAAGCTGAAGATCTCATACATTACCTTAAAAATATTGATGAAGATTTTGGAAATTGGCATCCTGAATATTTATTAGAAGAAGTCCATAAATTTTATTCTCAAGTTAAGTGTCATGATAATCAAGAGGATTTAATCAAAGATAAAATAGATTAGGAGATGAATCAAGATCCACAAAGCCCCTCTGTAGTAATGATGTTTCATATAATGTTTTGAATGAAGTTAAAGAAAATATTCAACCTCGTGATCAATTTTTACATAAGAGAAAAAACAGTTGTTATTCAAATCCAAGAACTCAAAGATTTCAACCCCCCCTCACCGAAGAAGAAATCAATTTGCTTCTAAACAAGCAACCATCCTCAAAATATTTACATAATGAAGGAATTGTTTCTACTTATTCTAATGATGATGTATGTACTAAAGTTTTTATCCATGAAGAGAGAGAAGAACAGGTTGATGCTCATGTTGTTATACCTTCTCAAAAAGGCCCATTTCCTGATAGTACTCCTATTGAGAAAAATGATGAACTTCAAATAGAATCCAACCAATCTAATCAAGATATATCGGGATTGCTGGAAAAACAATCTGCTAATCTAATGTGTATAATTGATGACATTCCTTCTTCTGAAGATTTACCTAAGTATGATCAGTATGATGATAATTATGTTCTCCAAATTCAAGCTAACTTCACAGAGCAATCACTAGCTAGTTTGTGGGATGAGGAAGTTCAGTTTCAACAACTCAAATATAGTGATAAAAAAATACACATCAAATATGGGAGTGAAGAAGAAAGTTCAGAAATTTTGAAAGAAAGTTCTATACCATTATTCTCTAAAGCATTTCAGTTTTTAAAGGATGAACAACCCCTAGAAATCTATGTAGTTCCATTAAAACCCATATATAAATTGCAGCAATATTTCAAAGTTTTTCATGATCCAATAGTAGATATGTTGGATAATGAATGCATTCAAAGTCTTTCTTCATTTATTGACTATGAGCTTCAAGATCAAGATGATAAAAATTTCCTCAAACAAACATTTTCATCATTAAAAATATCATCACAAAGCTTATCTGAAAATCTGAAAGTATCTCAGAACAATCATAGGTTTATTTTGCAAGAGAATAAAGTTAAAAATTACAATTTAGTCCCATGGCATGGAGGTCATCCAGAACAGATGTACAATTATTTAGATTAGTTAAACATTGTTGTATATACCTTGGAAGATCCTTTTGAAAAGTTTCTAGAGTCAACAAAGGAAATCAAGTATTTCCTTATTCTCTCATTTGTTGACAAGTTTCTAATAGGTTGCATAATTACAGTTTTGACAATCAACAAGCACATGCAACAAAATCTATCAAAGTATATAATGCTTGAATGGTTGCATTGGCTATTTCATTTTACCTAACTAGTAGTTGGACAACTAATTAGAGTAAGTAGGTAAGATTTTAGCTTATTTCAGTTTTCAATTTTAAGCTAGTTTGAAATAATTCATTAAGATTTGAAAGCCAAAGGCCCTAAGATATAGATTATTTAGTAGTTTGGTTTGAAGGTTGCAACACCTTTTTTTAAGACTTAGATCAGATTTCAGTTTGCATAAAAGGGTGTAAATTCAATCCAAGAGTTTCAGTCACAGAGATTTTATAACAAAGAAAATGTATGTTTGTGATTGGCTCAAAGGATCAGGCTACTAGTCAACGATGTTCTTGACATCTCACCAGGATATGCCATCCCCATGTGAAGCCACTGTTAGGGTCCAAAAAATATAGGATTCATAATTTTGAATTGACTTTGATAGTCTTGTAAATATGTACATACCTTGCTTTCTACAAGTTGTTTTCCCATATTTTGAAAAAATAAAAAAATAATAAAAAGTCAAAAAGAGGGTAAAAAGTCCTAAAAGAAAAATCAAAGGACTTAGAAAAATATAGACCCCAAAAGAAAAAAAAGAAATAAAACCTGAAAGTGAGTAAATCCAAATGCCACTACTTTTAATTTACTGCAAGAATAATGATTATGTGCATTGTGTCAATAAATGCCATAATGCATGATTAGTTAAACAGTTTAATCTTAACTTTTCATGTTTTCAATTTCATGTTTTAGATAGTGAATAAAGATTTGTCAAACAATTTAAACTTGACAAATCAGTAGATAGGTAGAAAATAATGAGGAGCTCAACAGTTTAATCTAAGCCCTCGGATGAAATCAGGTAGATTTAGATAGTTTTATGCTTTAAAAGAAAATGTTTTAAGGTTGCAAGCCTAAATGCACTTGCAAAATGAAGAAAAAATGTTAGAAATAGAAGTAGGGTAGGTAGAAAGCAATGGAGAAATCATATAAATAAAACATCATCGGGCGAAATCACTAATTTCCCCTCCCCTATGAGTATTATAAAGCTATCAATCAAACAGGCTCAGAGCATTTCTCTGACTTTTGTTGGGGCCGGACCAAAGGCTCGATGACTGGTTAGTTAAAAATATTGAGTTCTTATGTGAAACTCACATTTATCATCATTAACCCTTCATTTATACATTAAAACCCCTTTTTCCTAAGTAAAGACACATTCTTACTTAGTAAAATTGTAACCCTAAAATATTAACTTCATCCCTTCAAAAGCATTCATAAAACCCCAAAAATACAATTTGTCCTGACTCCTAAGTTAAAGTGTAAAATATTAAAAAAGACCACACTCCTTTGCTTTGTCTATCATATACAATTTACTTGGAGATGAAATGTGTTTATATTACATATCACTACCCTTTCATATTAACTTTTAACATATTTTTATTAAATCCCTAAGAAGTACCCTCCCGTATTTATTAATTTCCTTATATTTAAAATATCCCAAAAAACCCACTATTATAACATTTTGACCGAAGTCTATTATCCCCTTGTGCACAAATAAAAAACCCCAAATTATAAACCCTTTGGTCTAAAACTACCGTTATTGAAATATCCCACCCCTATGGTCTTTAAACCATCGAAAAAGGTTTAAAAACTTTATAATATATATTAACCCGTCTGCATATGTTTTATTAAAACATTTCACAAATGTTTTAAATAAAAAACATTAACCCTGCCTATATTCATATAATCCAAAGTTTGTTGAATTAAACAAAATTTGTTTATTCATAAAAACTTGGACACCTAAGCACAAAGCCTGCACCCATATGTATTGATTAAAACCCTGTATATATTTGTTAAACCATATATCCCCCGCCACATCTTAAACCTTCTGCCTATGCAGAGGCCCGGTCTCACATCCCATTTCAACGCAACTTCCAAAGCAATACTGATCATTCTCATCCAAATCTTAGATCTAACAGTTAGAGGAAGATATCATGTGAAAAACATGCCCGACCCTTCAAACACCATATCTGCGCGAAATGGGTGGTTTCACCCATTCCTCTCTCCTCCACGTGGCCTTCCCTCATTCGATCGCGTTCGTTGAGGTTAAAACAACTTACTAGAAGCCTGCACGATAAATGCTGGTTTTAAATGCCTTTGCATTCTGAAACCGCCTCCTGCCGGATAAGACCTGCATTCAATACAATTAACATGTTTTGAAAAAACCTTTGGTTAATGCGTTTATTCATTTATCTTGTGCGCTTAACCTCCGTATTGCTTCCCTGAAGGTATAAACTATGTTAAAGCCCCTGGTAGCCATTTTTATGCCAAAAACCTCCAAAATTTACCAATGTACATCTGTGAAGACTGTTGAGGAGCTGCGCCTTGCTCCAGATAAACTGCTGAAGCCATCAATTCATCTAACAACCTCAAAAACCTTTCTAGAAACCAATACCTGCATCATACTAGGTATTTTTCTCAGAATTCAACTTGCAATCAAGTTGGAAAACCATTTTTAAAGAAAGAAAAACATTTTAACTTGAAAAATCGAGTAATTAAATTGCCCAAAAGTCCTAGAAACAATACAAACTCTGCCAAAATTTTCCCAGAAACCCTGTTTGTCTGCTACGCGTTATTTCAAGGAAATTTATCAAATTTTTCACAACTAATGATCCATTTAAAGCTCTAAAAGGCCAGAAAACCTTTGTAGGTACCCTAAATCCTCTGCGATCCTTTTAAAATGGTTTTCAACCCTATTCCAATTAAAAATACTCAAAAAACCCCTATTTTTTGTTTCAAGCCAATTCAAAATCCTCTAAACCTCTTTGACAGGACTAATTGAACAGAAATCTTGAAGAATAGCCTATACTTTTCCAAATTTTCCCAATTAAGCCTCTGCTATAGTAAAATTACTTCTGAAAACTGTCTAAACTTGCAGAAATAGACCAAAATGAAGCAAAGTACAAGCAATCCTGATGGTTCCAAAGTGTCAAAATCAAATCCAATACTGTGACCACTTAAAACCATTATCACCTCCTTGCAGCCAGGGTTTCATTAAAAATTATTTTGTTTTGTAGGTCATTAGCAAAAGGAGAATTTGGATAAAACAATCTAAATACTGGTTAAAGATATGTTTTACTCCAAGAACTTACAAGGAAATTAATTCAAAAGATTTTCCTTAAAATATTCCAGGCATCAGAGTTAAAGAACAGTCATCCTGTGAAAGATAAAAGTGCATTTTAATGTAAATATTAAAACAGGGAATTCTTAATAGTCAGGGTAAAAGGAAGAACTCACATTAAAGGTTAAATTTTAAAGTAGAGTAAGAATTCATAGTGACAGTGAAAATAGAACAGTCAAAGAGCATCAAAGTTAAAGTGTATCAGATGAAAGTCAGAGTGAAGGTTAAAATAAAGTTACAGAGTAGTCAAGGTAAAACAGTAAAATTAAAACATGGAGGCAGTAAATGGTAAATAAATATGAAATTACTTTCAACAACAATGAATTTTATCCAAAGTGAAAGTAAAAATAGTTAAAAGAACAGTAAGGTTAAAAGATGAAAACATAGTAAGAAGGGACATTTTTGCAGAAATTTCATGTTTAAGTCATTGTTTTGAAGAAACTATTGTGACCAATCCAAGATGAATTTTTAAAACCTGAAGGAGGTTTATGTTCTTAAGGTGCCCAACTAAAACAATGTCTCTCACTTTTCTAACAGCCATTATGGTTTTGGAAATATTAAACAATATTGGAAAGCACTTATTTCAAAAAATTCCTGTTAAGTCATCATTTTGCAGAGAAGACTGTGGTGAATTAGAAATACATCTCACAAAACTGAATGTGGTTTTTGTTCCTACAAGACCCCTCTACAAAAACCTATCTCACTTTGTTCACAGGTATTACATAAGGAGATATACATGCGCATATTTACAGCTTTTATTTCAGACTCTACACAACTTTGTTTTACACATCTTCTTGCAGAGCCTATTGTGAACATATGGAGAAGAATTTTAGGGAAATCAGAGAGGTTTATCTCAAAAACATATTTATCTAAAATAACCTCTTTCACTTTTTACATATTGATTTCGGATTGAGAAATAAAAGGGTATCATTGGACCACAAGTTTGCAGAATTGCTGGAGCAGAATGCACAAAGAAAGGAGACAATTAGTGACTTGGATGCCTCATCATCAACTAAGAGTTGATATAAAATTCGAATTATCCTCTTTTTCATCACCTATACATAAAAAATAGTGCCAAATAGATGCATTAGTTTTGAGTGTCTTTTACTTAAGTTCTATTTATGTAAAACATTTGGAGATATTTGTAAACCAATCTTGATATTTTTTCAAGATATTTTAGTTTAGAATTTGTATAAATACTTCATCTTTAGAAGTATTTTGGTGGAAAAAAATTACTGGAGATTACTATAGATATTTTCATTGAAATGAAGGCTTTGGATTTCGATTTTGAGTAGTAGACTGGTTCACCTTTTTGGCATCATACTTCAGGATCCCTGTGATAAGCTATCTGGAGTGAAATACTCTCTTTAAACTTGTCATTATTATCTTCTTTTGTTTCATGCATACATCTGTGTTTTAATTCTAAATTTGAATGTATAACTAGGAGTATTACTACAAGACATGTTTAATAGTACCATGTTTCCTCTCTAGCATGTCTAGAGTGACCTCCAATTGTGTAGTTAGATGTCCCCCATCTTCAATGAACTTCCAAGTGACAACCACATGCTGTCCATCATCATCATCAATACATGAGGTACATGAAATGAAGTGGTTCATTCCACAAAAGGAAAGCCCCAATTCACAAAAATTTTCTCCATCATGTGCTTCATGTAGTAGACTATGTCTCTCCATGGTTTCATCTTTAGCCCTGTTCGCCTTGTTGGATCCAAGCATCATCCCAACATTGTGAAAAATAAGAAGTAGAAACATATGGGTAGAAATGAAATATGTCAAACTATATTATCACAATAGAAGCCATTGCAGCAAAGCTCCTTGCTGCCACATCATATCTTCATCATACCAAGTAGGTTGGCCATATTATCTCAAGAGGAGCCAACACAACAAAGGATCCTGCTACCCCACCACATTATCATCATACCAAGTATGGTGTCCATACTATCCCAATAAGAGCCATTAGAGGAATGCCTTTTGCTGCTATCCTCCATCATTACCATGCAAAGAAGGGGAGCATGTCAAGCCAAAATCTCTCGAAAATAACCATAGCAACAAGATCTCTTGCTGCCTCTTCACATTATCATGTGAATCATGGAGAAAAAACATACTGATTGACATGTGGAAAATGTAGCAATGTAGATCTGGCAATTCGGGAGCTCCGATTATGCTGAAGCTTTAGATCCGGGCTCTATGATGGGTACCAAAGATAACCTAGAAAGGGATTTCTAGATCTGTCAATCTAGGAAAATCACCCTCTTAGGGCTTGCACTATGTAGCTACTGGGTATGCAGATCTGCTGCATGAAATGAAGATATGATGACTGCAACGATGTGCAATCAACTCAATGCAAGAAGGGTTGATCCCTTCATTAGATCATTTGACTAAAATCTCAAGATCTAGCCGCTTTTTCCTCCTCCACTGAATGTGGCTGCTGAATACTCAACAACTTCAGAAAACTACGCTGTCAAGGAGAGAGAGGCTCAATCCTGCTGCTTGATATGTCAAATCATCTCGATAATGGTGGAAACAGTGAATGAAAAGGTGAGGATATGGTCGCTCACAGGATTTCCAGTTGAAATGTTGAAAACTTCCTTCCTCCAATAGATCTACAATACTGAACTGCGCAATCCTTGAGGGGACTGCTGCTGCATGGAGGTAAAACACAATGCCCTGAATTCCGGTTATAGAACTGCTGCTCCTGAAAGGCTGAACATGAAGCACAAGTGAAAGGATGAATCCTCCACTATTTTCCTAGCTAGAATGCTAGAAACAACCTCCTGAAGATGGCACCAATGCCTGATGAGGAATGTAGCTCAATAGAAACCTTCCCATAGTAGGCACTCGAAGTCTCCTATGGGTAAGGGTGGAATTTCAGCTTGGAAACACCCCGTGCTAAACAACACTGCAGACTTAGCCAAACATCATAATCATGCATATAAATATCAACCAAAAAATCTAGATCTAAATAGACCAGAAATAATAATCTAAATCCTGCCTCCAATGTTGCATTCATCTTCATTATATAGATTGCTAGCCTTCCCATGCCTTGGCCCACCTCATAACTGCACTGCACATGTGGACATAGGTCTCCATGTTGACTGCACTGTCTCTCCATGACCTCCATGATCTCTGCATTTAATGTTCACTCTCTCCATCATGTGTTCACTAATGCACCACTTCCTCCATCATCTCATCATTTATTTCTCTATGATCTTACTTTGAGTCCTCCTAGATCTTATTTTACTCTTCATCTCTCCATGTTTTTCTTATTAATGATATCTGATCTCCACTCTTAATTCATTAATAAGCTTCTCCACTATTCCATGATGTAGATCTAACAAATAGTTAACCATGTTCACACTCTTAGGAATGGATTTATTCATCTTAAGGGGTTATGGGTCCCTCCACCAATTTATTTACACAATGAAGCAAAATAATTAAGAACTCTAATATTCCAATAAAAATATGTAAAATTTGGAATATTACATTCCTCCCCACCAAAATGTTGCTTGTCGTCAAGAAACTGTAAAAGTAGATGATCCAGCCATCTATCTCCTTCCAAATGGAATCCTCACAAGGAAGGCCTCCCCATTTGTTGCAATATGTTATGCATGCCCATTGTTAGGGTCCTATAAATATAGGATTCATAATTTTGAATTGAATTTGATAGTCTTGTAAATATGTAAATACCTTGCTTTCTGCAAGTTGTTTTCCCATATTTTGAAAAAATGAAAAAATAATAAAAAGTCAAAAAGAGGGTAAAAAGTCCTAAAAGAAAAATCAAAGGACTTAGAAAAATATAGACCCTGAAAGAAAAAAGGGAAATAAAACCTAAAAGTGAGCAAATCCAAATGCCACTACTTTTACTTTACTGCAAGAATAATGATTATGGGAAGTGTGTCAATAAATGCCATAATCAATGATTAGTTAAACAATTTAATCTTAACTTTTCATGTTTTCAATTTCATGTTTTAGATAGTGAATAAATATTTGTCAAACAATTTAAACTTGACAAATTAGTAGATAGGTAGAGAATAATGAGGAGCTCAACAGTTTAATCTGAGCCCTCAGATGAAATAAGGTAGATTTAGATAGTTTTATGCTTTAAAAGAATTTTTTTTAAGGTTGCAAGCCTAAATGCACCTGCAAAATGAATAAAAAATGTTATAAATAGAAGTTGGGTAGGTAGAAAGCAATGGAGCATTCATATAAATAAAACATCATCGGGAAAAATCATTAATTTCCCATCCCCTAGGAGTATTCAGTATTCTAAAGCTATCAGTCAAACAGGCTCAGAGAATTTCTCTTACTTTTGTTGGGACCAGACCCAAGGCTCGATGACTAGTTAGTTAAAAATATTGAGTTCTTATGTTAAACCTACATTTATCATCATTAACCCTTCATTTATACATTAAAACCCCCTTTTCCTAAGTAAAGACACATTCTTACTTAGTAAAATTGTAACCCTAAAATAATTAACTTCATCCCTTTAAAAGCATTCATAAAACCCCAAAAATACAATTTGTCCTAAGTTAAAATGTAAAATATTAAAAAAGACAACACTCCTTTACTTTGTCTATCATATACACTTTACTTGGAGATAAAATGTGTTTATATTACATTTCACTACCCTTTCATATTATCTTTTAACATATTTTTATTAAATCCCTAAGAAGTACCCTCCCGCATTTATTAATTTCCTTATATTTAAAATATCCCAAAAAACCCACTATTATAACGTTTTGACCAAAGTCTATTATCCCCATGTGCGCAAATAAAAAACCCCAAATTATAAACCCTTTGGTCTAAAACTACCGTTATTGAAATATCTCACCCCTATGGTCTTTAAACCATCGAAAAAGGTTTAAAAACTATATAATATATATTAACCCACTCGCATATGTTTTATTAAAACACTTCACAAATGTTTTAAATAAAAAACATTAACCCCACTTATATTCATATAATCCAAAGTTTGTTGAATTAAACAAATGTTTCTTCATAAAAACTTGGACGCCTAAGCATAAAGCCTGCATCCATATGTATTGATTAAAACCCTGTATATATGCGTTAAACCATATATCCCCCCGCCACATCTTAAACCTTCCGCTTATGCAGAGGCCCGGTCCCACATCCCATTTCAATGCAACTTTCGAAGCAATCTTGACCGTTCGCATCCAAATCTTAGATCTAACGATCATAGGAAAATATCGCGTGAAAAACATGCCTGACCCTTCAAACACCATATCCGTGCGAAATGGGTGTTTTCACCCATTCCTCTCTCCTCCACGTGGCCTTCCCTCATTTGATCGCGTTCGTTGAGGTTAAAAAAACTTACCACCTGAAGCCTGCTTGATAACCGCTGGTTTTAAATGCCTTTGCATTCCGAAACTGCCTCCTGCCGGACAAGACCTGCATTCAATACAATTATCATGTTTTGACAAAACCTTTGGTTAATGCGTTTATTCATTTATCTTGCGCGCTTAACCTCTGTATTGCTTCCCCGATGGTATAAACTCTGTTAAAGCCCCTGGTAGCCATTTTTATGCCCAAAACCTCCGAAATTTACCAAAGTACATCCGTGAAGACTGTTGAGGAGCCGCGCCTTGCTTCAGATAAATTGCTGAAGCCATCAATTCATCTAAGAACCTCAAAAACGTTTCTAGAAGCCAATACCTGCATCATACCAGGTATTTTTCTCAGAATTCAACTTGCAATCAAGTTGGAAAACCATTTTTTAAAGAAAGAAAAACATTTTAAGTGAAGTAATTGAGTAATTAAATTGCCCAAAAGTCCTAGAAACAAGGCAAACTCTGCCAAAATTTTCCCAGAAACGCTGTTTGTCTGCTACACACTATTTCAAGGAAATTTATCAGATTTTTCACAGTTTAATGATCCATTTCAAGCTCTAAAAGGCCAGAAAAACTTTGCAGGTACCCTAAACCATCTGTGATCCTTTTAAAAGGGTTTTCAGCCCTATTCCCATTAAAAATACTTAGAAAACCCCTGTTTTCTGTTTCAAGCCAATTCAAAAGTCTCTAAGCCTCTTTGACAGACCTAATTGAACATAAAACCTAAAGCAAAGCCTATACTTTGCCAAATTTTCCCAATTAAGCCTATGCTATAGTAAAATTACTTCTGCAAACTATCTAAACTTGCAGAAGTAGACCAAAATGCCTAAGAAGTAGAGTACAAGCAATCCTGATGGTTCCAAAGTGTCAAAATCAAATCCAGTACTGTGACCACTTAAAGCCATTATCACCTCCCTGCAACCAGGGTTTCATTAACAATTATTTTGTTTTGCAGGTCATTAGCAAAAGGAGAATTTGGATAAAACAATCTAAATACTAGTTAAAGATATGTTTTTCTCCAAGAACTTACAAGGAAATGAATTCAAAAGATTTTCATTAAAAGATTCCATGCATCAGAGTTAAAGAACAGTCATCTTGTGAAAGATAAAAAAGAATTTTAATGTAAAGATTAAAACAGGGCATTCATAATAGTCAGGGTAAAATTAAGAACTCATAGTAAAGGTCAAATTTTCAAGTAAAGTAAGAATTCATAGTGACAGTGAAAATAGAACAGTCAAAGAGCATCAAAGTTAAAGTGTATCAGATGAAAGTTAGAGTGAACGTTAAAACAAAGTTACAGAGCAGTCAAGGTAAAATAGTAAAAGTAAAACATGGAGGCAGTAAATGGTAAATAAAGATGAAAATAATTTAAAAAACAATGAATTTTATCCAAAGTGAAATTAAAAACTGTTAAAATAACACTAAGGTTAAAAGATGAAAATAGAGCAAGAAGGGACATTTTTGCAGAGATTTCATGTTTAAGTCATTGTTTTGCAGAAACTATTTTGACCAATCCAAGATGAAATTTGAAAAAATGAACGAGGTTTATGTTCTTAAGGTGTCCATCTACAAAAGCCTCTCTCACATTTCTAACAACCTTTATGGTTTTGGATATATTAAACAATATTTGAAAGCATTTCTTTCAGAAAATTCCTGTTAAGTCATCATTTTGTAGAGAAGACTGTGGCCAATCAGAAATACATCTCACAAAACAGAAGGAGGTTTGTGTTCCTAAGAGACCCATCTACAAAAAATATTTCAATTTTTTCATAGGTATTAAATAACGAGAGCTACATTGGCATATTTACAGCCTATTTTTTAGACTCTGCAAAAATCTATTTTACACATAATTTTACAGAGCCTATGGTGAACAACGGGAGAAGAATTTTAGGGAACTGAGAGAGGTTTATCGCAGAAACATATTTATATACAATAACCTATTTCAATTTTTACACATATATTTCGGATTTAGAAATAAAAATTTATCATTGGACCCCAAGTTTATAGAAATTCTAGAGCAAAATGCACAAAGAAAGGAGACAATTAGTGACTTGGATGCCTCATCATCAAGTAAGATTTGATATCAAATTCGAATTATCCTCTTTGTCATCACCTATCCATAAAAAATAGTGCCAAATAGATGCATTAGTTTTGGGTGTCCTTTACTTAAGTTCTATTTATGTAAAACAGTTGGAGATAGTTGTAAACCAATCTTGATATTTTTTCAAGATATTTTAGTTTAGAATTTGTATAAATACTTCATCTTTAGAAGTATTTTGGTGGATTAAAATTGCTGGAGATTACTATAGATATTTTCATTGACTTGAAGGCTTTGGATTTAGATTTTGAGTAGTAGACTGTATCACCTTTTTGGAATCATACTTCAGGATCCCTGTGATAAGCTATCTAGAGTGAAGTACTCTCTTTAAACTTGTCATTGTTATCTTCTTTTGTTTCATGCATACATCTGTGTTTTAATTCTAAATTTGAATGTATAACTAGGAGTATTAATATAGGAAATGTTTAATAGCACCCTGTTTTTAACTAGTTATCATTTCTGTGTTTTCCTCTGATTTCTAGTGTAGGGAACCCTTAATTTCTCCCTCTCTCGTTTGACCTCTATCTTCTACTTCCTTTTTCCAGATTTAAAGATTCTTAAGTGCCCTTTATCTCAATCATACCACCTCCAAAATCATTTTTCCCAAGATCTCCAAGGGTTATCTACCTTTCCCTGCAGACATTTGACCTTTTAGGCATTGATCCCAGTTCTGTTAGCTTGACTTAGACTCCATAGCCCAATGGACAAGTAGATTTCCCTCTATCTACCCTCCAAGTGAAATTTTCCCACCAAATCCAACAAAACAAAACCAAATATGCACTTTGATAACTAGCCTAATATCCATAAACTAAAAAAAAGTTAAATTTTAAAGAGAGAGCCCTCTTTGAACCCTTGGAAGGCTAGATCCTAGAGTTTGAAGTAGGTTTGTGGTTACCTCAGACTCTTTCTCTTGAACCTGGAGAAATTACTGAGTGATAACATTATTGGAGACCATACTGTGAAGACTAAGATTTTCTTCAGAAATATTTTACAGGTTCAGATCTGATCTATGATGGTGGAGAGTGATCAAACACACAAAGGTTAAAATCATCCACATGGCGACTCCAAATCAATTTCACAATCAAGACTCCACTGGAGGAATGAACTTGAAAGAACAATATGGAAAGATCAGGCTTTTAACTTGGATCTCAATACAAGACATTATGCTCTTTCTCATTAAGAAATTTTTTCAATGTATATTTTATTTTATAGAAGGATCTAGCTTGGTTATATAGATATAGTGGCCCTTATTTATGACTAATTTACAAGATGACCCAAGATTAAAATGCAGATATGCTCCCATGTGTAGAGATCACATACCTGGATTTCCACACAAACTACCAAAGGTAATTGGGATAAAAATCTTCCTATATTTCAAGATGATAATATTGATGATCCTTTATTACATCTCATTAAATTTCATATACACTCATGGAGATTGAAGGGTGATTGGCATGAGGATTGCCTCATGAAGCTATTCATGGCAACCTTAGAAGGAAAAACAAGGTAATGGTATGAAGCTCTCAAACCTGCTAGTTTATTTTCTTTAAAGGATTTTCATAAGGTATTTTATGAGCATTACAAAGAAGATTTTCCATCTTTATCATTAGCTGAAAATTGTTGTGATCAAGAAAAGATCTCATACATTACCTTAAAAATATTGATGAAGATTTTGGAAATTGGCATCCTGAATATTTATTATAAGAAGTCCATAACTTTAATTCTCAAGTTAAGTGTCATGATAATCAAGAGGAGTTAATCAAATATCAAATAGATCAGGAGATGAATCAAGATCCACAAAGCCCCTCTATAGTAACAAATGATGTTTCATATAATGTTTTGAATGAAGTTAAAGAAAATATTCAACCTCATGATCAATTTTTACATAAGAGAAAAAACACTTGTTATTCAAATCCAAGAATTCAAATATTTCCACCCCCCCTCACCGAAGAAGAAATCAATTTGCTTCTAAAAACACAACCATCCTCAAAATATTTACATAATGAAGAAATTTTTTCTACTTATTCTAATGTTGATGTATGTACTAAAGTTTTTATCCATGAAGAGAGAGAAGAACAGGTTGATTCTCATGTTGTTCTACCTTCTCAAAAAGGCCCATTTCCTGATAGTATTCCTATTGAGAAAAATGATGACCTTCAAATATAATCCAACCAATCTAATCAAGATATATCAGGATTGTTGGAAAAAAAATTTGTTGATCTAATGTGTATAATTGATGACATTCATTCTTCTGAATATTTGCCTAAGTGTGATCAGTATGATCATAATTATGTTCTCCAAATTCAAGCTAACTTCACAGAGAAATCACTAGCTAGTTTGTGGGATGAGGAAGTTCAGTTTCAACAGCTCAAATATAGTGATAAGATAATACACATCAAATATGGGAGCGAAGAAGAAAGTTCAGAAATTTTGAAAGAAAGTTCTATACCATTATGCTCTAAAGCATTTCAGTTTTTAAAGGATGAACAACCCTTAGAAATTTATGAAGTTCCATTAAAACGCATATATAAATTTCAACAATCTTTCAAAGTTTTTCATGTTCCATTAGCAGATATTTTGGATAATGAATGCATTCAAAGTCTTTCTTCATTTATTGACTATGAGCTTCAAGATCAAGATGATCAAAATTTCCTCAAACAAACATTTTCATCAGTAGAAATATCATCACAAAGCTTATCTGAAAATCTGAAAGTATCTCAGAACAATCATAGGTTGATTTTGCAAGGGAATAAAGTTAAAAATGACAATTTAGTCTCATGGCACGGAGGTCATCCAGAACAGATGTACAGTTATTTAGATCAGTTAAACATTGGTGTATATACCTTGGAAGATCCTTTTGAAAAGTTTCTAGAGTCAATAAAGGAAATCAAGTATTTCCTTATTCTCTCATTTGATGACAAGTTTCTAATAGGTTGCAGAATTACAGTTTTGACAATCAACAAGTACATGCAACAAAATATATCAAAGTATATAATGCTTGAATGGTTGCATTGGCTATTTCATTTTACCTAACTAGTAGTTGGAAAACTAATTAGAGTAAGTAGGTAGGATTTTAGCTTATTTCAGTTTTTAGTTTTCAACTAGTTTGAAATAATTCTTTAAGATTTGAAAGTCAAAGGCCCTAAGATATTGATGATTTAGTAGTTTGGTTTGAAGGTTGCAACACCTTTTTTTTAGTCTTAGATCAGATTTCAGTTTGTAGAAAAGGGTGTAAATTCAGTCCAAGAGTTTCAGTCACAGAGATTTTATAACAAAGAAAATGCATGTTTGGGATTGGCTCAAAGGATCAGGCTACTAGTCAACGATGTTCTTGACATCTCACCAGGAGATGCCATCCCCATGGGAAGCCGCTGTTAGGGTCCTATAAATATAGGATTCATAATTTTGAATTGGCTTTGATAGTCTTGTAAATATGTACATACCTTGCTTTATGCAAGTTGTTTTCCCATATTTTTAAAAAATGAAAAAATAATAAAAAGTCAAAAGGAGGGTAAAATGTCCTAAAAGAAAAATCAAAGGACTTAGAAAATATAGACCCCAAAAGAAAAAAGAGAAATAAAACCTGAAAGTGAGCAAATCCAAATGCCACTACTTTTAATTTACTGCAAGAATAATGATTATGTACAATGTGTCAATAAATTCCATAATACATGATTAGTTAAATAGTTTAATCTTAACTTTTCATGTTTTCAATTTCATGTTTTAGATAGTGAATAAAGATTTGTCAAACAATTTAAAATTAAAAAATCAGTAGATAGGTAGAGAATAATGAGGAGCTCAACAGTTTAATCTGAGCCCTCGGATGAAATAAGGTAGATTTAGATAGTTTTATGCTTTAAAAGAAAATGTTTTAAGGTTGCAAGCCTAAATGCACCTGCAAAATGAAGAAAAAATGTCAGAAATAGAAGTTGGGTAGGTAGAAAGCAATGGAGCAATCATATAAATAAAACATCATCGGGAAAAATCACTAATTTCCACTCCCCTATGAGTATTCAGTATTCTAAAGCTATCAGTCAAACATGCTCAAAGCATTTCTCTGACTTTTGTTGGGACCGGACCCCAGGCTCGATGACTGGTTAGTTAAAAATATTGAGTTCTTATGTTAAACCCACATTTATCATCATTAACCCTTCATTTATACATTAAAACCCATTTTTCCTAAGTAAAGTCACATTCTTACTTAGTAAAATTGTAACCCTAAAATAATTAACTTCATCCCTTCAAAGGCATTCATAAAACCCCAAAAATACAATTTGTCCTAAGTTATAGTGTAAAATATTAAAAAAGACAACACTCCTTTGCTTTGTCTATCATATACACCTTACTTGGAGATAAAATGTGTTTATATTACATTTCACTACCCTTTCATATTAAATTTTAACATATTTTTATTAAATACCTAAGAAGTACCCTCCCGTATTTATTAATTTCCTTATATTTAAAATATCCCAAAAAACCCACTATTATAATATTTTGACCAAAGTCTATTATCCCCATGCGCGCAAATAAAAAACCCCAAATTATAAACCCTTTGGTCTAAAACTACTGTTAATTAAATATCCCGCCCTTATGGTCTTTAAACCATCGAAAAAGGTTTAAAAACTATATAATATATATTAAACTGCCCGCATATGTTTTATTAAAACATTTCACAAATGTTTTAAATAAAAAGCATTAACCTCGCCTATATTCATATAATCCAAAGTTTGTTGAATTAAACAAATGTTTTTTCCTAAAAACCTGGACACCTAAGCATAAAGTCCACACCCATATGTATTGATTAAAACCCTGTATATATGTGTTAAACCATATATCCTCCTACCACATCTTAAACCTTTCGCCTATGCAGAGGCCCGGTCCCACATCCCATTTCAACGCAACTTCTGAAGCAATCCTGACAGTTTGCAACCAAATCTTAGATCTAATGGTCAGAGGATAATATCGTGTGAAAAACATGCTCGACCCTTCAAACACCATATTCACGCTAAATGGGTGGTTTCACCCATTCCTGTCTCCTCCATGTGGCCTTCCCTCATTCGATCAAGTTTGTTGAGGTTAAAAAAACTTACCATGTGAAGCCTGCACGATAACCGTTGGTTTTAAATGCCTTTGCATTCCGAAACTGCCTCCTACCGGACAAGACTTGCATTCAATCCAATTAACATGTTTTGACAAAACTTTTGGTTAATGCATTTATTCATTTATCTTACGCGCTTAACCTCTGTATTGCTTCCCCGACGGTAGAAAATCTGTTAAAGCCCCTGGTAGTCATTTTAATGCCCAAAATCTCCGAAATTTACCAAAGTGCATTCGTGAAGACTGTTGAGGAGCTGCACCTTGCTCCAGATAAACTGCTGAAGCCATCAATTCATCTAAGAACCTCAAAAACCTTTCTAAAAGCCAATACCTGCATCATACCAGGTCTTTTTCTCAGAATTCAACTTGTAATCAGGTTGGAAAACCATTTTTAAAGAAAGAAAAACATTTTAAGTTAAGAAATTGAGTAATTAAATTTCCCAAAAGTCCCAGAAACAAGCCAAACTCTGCCAAAATTTTCCCAGAAACCTTGTTTGTCTGCTACGCGCTATTTCAAGGAAATTTATCAAAATTTTCACAGTTTAATGATCCATTTCAAGCTCTAGAAGGCCAGAAACCCTTTACAGGTACCCTAAACCCTCTGTGATCCTTTTAAAAGGGTTTTCAACCCTATTCCCATTAAAAATACTCAAGAAACCCCTGTTTTCTGTTTCAAGCCAATTCAAAAGCCTCTAAACCTCTTTGACAGGCCTAATTGAATAGAAAACCCGAAGAAAAGCCTATACTTTGCCAAATTTGCCCAATCAAGCCTCTTCTATAGTAAAATTACTTCTGCAAACTGTCTAAACTTGCAGAAGTATACCAAAATTCCTAAGAGGCAGAGTACAAGCAATCCTGATGGTTCCAAAGTGTCAAAATCAAATCCAGTACTGTGACCACTTAAAGCCATTATCACCTCCCTGCAGCTAGGGTTTCATTAACAATTATTTTGTTTTGCAGGTCATTAGAAAAAGGAGAATTTGGATAAAACAGTCTAAATACTAGTTAAAGATATGTTTGACTCCAAGAACTTACAAGGAAATGAATTCAAAATATTTTCCTTAAAAGATTCCAGGCATTAGAGTTAAAGAGCAATCATCCTATGAAAGATAAAAGAGAATTTTAATGTAAAGATTAAAATAGGCATTCATAATAGTCGAGGTAAAAGGAAGAACTCACAGTAAAGGTTAAATTTTAAATTAAAGTAATAATTCACAGTGATAGTGAAAATAGAACAGTCAAAGAACATCAAATTTAAAGTGTATCAGATGAAAGTCAGAGTGAAGGTTAAAACAAAGTTAAATAGCAGTCAAGGTAAAACAATAAAAGTAAAACATGGAGGCAGTAAATGGTAAATAAAGATGAAAATACTTTCAAAAACATTGAATTTTATCCAAATTGAAAGTAAAAACAATTAAAAGAATAGTAAGGTTAAAAGATGAAAACAGAGCAAGAAGGGACATTTTTGCAAAAGTTTCATGTTTAAGTCATTGTATTGCAAAAACTATTGTGACCAATCCAAGATGAATTTTGAAAAACCGAAGGAGGTTTATTTTCTTAAGGTGTCCAACTACAAAAAGCTCTTTCACTTTTTTAACAGCCATTATGGTTTTGGAAATATTAAACAATATTTGAAAGCACTTTGTTTTTTTCTTCAGAAAATTCCTGTTAAGTCGTCATTTTGCAGAGAAGACTGTGGCCAATCAGAAATACATCTCACAAAATGGAAGGATGTGTTTTTTCTTAAGAGAGCCATCTAAAAAAACCTATCTCACTTTTTCATAGGTATTATAGAATGAGAGATACATGCGCATATTTACAACCTACTTTTCAGACTCTGCAAAACTCTGTTTTACACATCGTTTTGCAGAGCCTCTTGTGAACAGCTGGAGAAGAATTTTAGGGAACTAAGAGAGGTTTATCTCACCAACATATTTATCTACAATAAACTCTTTAAATGTTTACATATCTATTTTGGATGGAGAAATACAAAGGTATCATTGGACCCAAAGTTTGCAGAATTGCTGGAGCAGAATGCACAAAGAAAGGAGACAGTTAGTGACTTGGATGCCTCATCATCAACTAAGAGTTGATATCAAATTTGAATTCTCCTCTTTTTCATCACCTATCCATTAAAAATAGTTCCAAATAGATGCATTAGTTTTTAGTGTCCTTTACTTAAGTTATATTTATGTAAAACAATTGGAGATATTTGTAAACCAATCTTGATATTTTTTCAAGATATTTTAGTTTAGAATTTGTATAAATACTTCATCTTTAGAAGTATTTTGGTGGAATAAAATTGCTGGAGATTACTATAGATATTTTCATTGACTTGAAGGCTTTGGATTTCGATTTTGAGTAGCATACTGGATCACCTTTTTGGCATCATACTTCAGGATCCATGTGATAAGCTATCTGGAGTGAAGTACTCTCTTTAAACTTGTCATTGCTATCTTCATTTGTTTCATGCATACATATGTGTTTTAATTCTAAATCTGAATGTATAACTAGGAGTATTACTACAGGACACGTTTAATAACACCCTATTTTGAACTAGTTATCATTTCTGTGTTTTCCTCTGATTTCCGGTGTAGGGAACCCTTAGTTGCTCCCTCTCTTGTTTGAACTCTATCTTCTACTTCCATTTTCCGGATTTAAGGATTCTTAAGTGCCCTTTATCCCGATCATACCACCTCAAAAATCATTTTTCCCAATATCTTCAATGGTTATATACCCTTCCTTGCAAATATTTGACCTTTTAGGCATTGATCCCAGTTCTGTTAGCTTGACTTAGACTCCATAGCCCAATGGATAAGTATATTTCCCTCTATCTACCCTCCAAGTGAAATTTTCCCACCAAATCCAACAAAACAAAACCAAATCTGCACTTTGATAACTAGCCTAATATCCATAAACTAAAACAAAGTTAAATTTAAAGAGAGAGCCCTCTTTGAACCCTATGAAGGCTAGATCCTAGAGTTTGAAGTAGGTTTGTGGTTACCTCAGACTATTTCTCTTGAACCTGGAGAAATTACTGAGTGATAACACCCATCTCCAAAGTTTCCTCTCTAGCATGTCTAGAGTGACCTCCAATTGCGTAGTTAGATGTCCCCCATATTCAATGAAGTTCCAAGTGAAAACCACATGCTATCCATCATCATCATCAATACATGAGGTACATGAAATGAAGTGGTTCATTCCACAAAAGGAAAGCTCCACTTCACAAAAAAATTCTCCATCTGTTGTGTAACCAGCTCCAAAAAGAGAAGAAAAGAGATATCAACGCCTTAGAAATGAGCCACTTCGAGGGGGAAACCTCCAATACATTACATAAATGAAAAATTCTTGGATGATACAAATGAACAAAACCTCCTTCTATCTATAGGAGTCCATGGGGCCACAATATAATCCTAGTGGGCCACAATGTAATCCTAGACGACCTAACAATAATAATGTAAGGGCACAATAATAACAATATGGGGGTTACAGGGGTACAAAAATAACAATAAGTGGGGCTACACTAACATAATAAGGGACTACACTATTAATATAGGGACTTAACATGCCCCTCTCCTTCAAACAAGTGTTGTCCTCAATGCTTGATTATTTCTTGATGCTTCTGTATAAAATTCTCATCCTCCCATGTGGAATATTCTACAGGAAAGTTCTTCCACTTGCTGAGATACTCTGAAATTGATCGTACTTGTCGAGTTATTTTTTTTGTGACTGCTTCAGAACTTCTTTCGATGTGATGTTGATATTCCTGTTGTTTCATTAGATTCTGCACCAAAGTTAGGTTATCCTTTGAGAGTTGGAGAACTTGTTGTTGATGCTCGATGTCATCTTCCGCTAATTTATCATCCATATTAGCTATTATTTTATCCTTCAAACCATCCAACTTAGCCTCCATTTCTTCTTTTAAACCATCTATGTCATCTTCGGTTGCTCTTCGTAAGATCGAAATTTGTTGCACTTGGTACCGTAATTTTGAAATCTCATACTGCAATTCTTCCACTTCATGCATCATAGTATAGATTTATGAGGGCTTAGTGGGTGTTGAATTATTTTTATGAGGAATTTCAGAACGAAATACTGAAATATATGCTCAATAGGCCCTTGGAATCACTTCGAACTGATTTTTCAAACAAGATTTATGCAATTCGGGAAAAACAATACACACCTTTTACTTGCTTTTGAGGAGCTCAATATTGGCATTGGATTATATCTATGATTGAAACTCTTCAATATCTGAAATTAAGCAATGAAATAGCCCTCTAAATTCTCTTTTGAATGCCACAGGTCTGACCTGATTTGGATTCTCCAAGACAAAGTTGTGTCCAATCTCCCACAATGACCTAATTATGGACTGGTTCAGTAGAGCGAACTTGTACGAACTGCCACGTGTCACTGTTTCATATTTTGTCTCTAAAATTGATAGCCAAGAAACTACAGTCTGTGAAATTGTGACCACTTTTTACAGCGCTCCAATCCGATGCCCAGAGAGAGAGTTATTGAACTTTTCCCATGATAACCTCTTTGAGATGAAATTCAAGAGCCTGAAAAAGCACTACATTCCATAGATCATATCTCCAAAAATGTTGCGAAACAAGCTCTGAAAATGTTTGAAGAATTTCCTCAGGATTTCATCTTTGTACCATATTAATTTCAGATTTGGAACCTTCGTAGAAAAAAAGTTATAGCGAAAATTCCACGATGACCTGTTTAGGAGCCTGAAAAAAGACCTACCTTCCACAGATGATATCTCCGAAAATATTGTGAACCAAGCTATGAAATTTTTATAAGATATTCCTTAGGGTTTTGGCTTCGTACCCTAAAAATTTCAGCTTCTGAAATTTTTTAGAAAAAATGTTATAGCGAAAATTCCGCGATGACCTTTTTGGAGCAGCGAAACCCTAGAATCCAAAGCTCTGATACCAAATGTTGTGTAACTAGCTCCAAAAAGAGAAGAAAAGAGATATCAACGCCTTAGAAATGAGCCACTTCGAGGGTGAAACCTCCAATACATTACATAAATGAACAATTCTTGGATGATACAAATGAACAAAACCTCCTTCTGAAGTCCATAGGCCCTGATATAATCCTAGTGGGGCCACAATGTAATCCTAGCCGACCTAACAATAATAATTTAAGGGCACAATAATAACAATATGGGGGTTACAGGGGTACAAAAATAACAATAAGTGGGGCTACACTAACATAATAAGGGACTACACTATTAATATAGGGACTTCTTGTAGTAGATCTGACAAGAAAATGTATAAAAATGGAAAACATGCCCAAGAAATAACACCATTGAAGATAAAACTTCAGATCTTCATTAATATCAAAACCCTTAAGGTAGGGCAACACCATACATTCACTCCTTAAGGAAGGAGATCACTCCACAAGCCATATGTTTGCCGATACAATAATCCTTGACATCTCTCAATGGAGAGACTCTAGCCTCTATATAGGTTTCATACATGCAATACCATGGGTAGTTACCATGGGTATCTCAATACCATACATCCAATACAATGGGCTTATCACTTTATTCCCTAGCTACATGTGGTCCCTTACATAATGTGGGTTAACCACTTTATTTATTAACTATGACCCAATTATTTATCATTCTTATATTATTACATCATATTATTCCCTTGGGTACCTCCCTCTGTACCCTATATTATCCCCCCTAGGTATACTACATTACACCCCCCTTAAACATGTTTCGTCCCCGAAACATAAGAAGAACACAAATAATAAGATCTACTCAAAAGAGTATTCCAATGGTACCATTCATGTGCATCCAACCATCCTAGAGAAAGGTGAACACTCGATCTAGTCGATGTCTCGCTCGCTTGAGATGGAAGTGGGTTCTGGTGGTTCTTCTGTGTTGATGTGTTGTGGGTGGATCGTCGCACCTCTCTATGTGTCATCCAGGGGTTGTTGTCCTTGTTGCTAATTCGTTTCCACCTTCCTGGTTGTTGTCTTGCTGGGTGATGCGGGTGGTGATATGTTGAAGCTTTAACCGATGGAACATCTTTCATTAATTCCTCCATTATTGGTGATGGAGTGGTGTCAGGTTCTTTTGTTGGTACTTGCTTTGATGTCTGTGTTTGGCTGTCTACCATCAAAGGCTCATCATCTGATGTGTCTGTGTCATTAGAGATTTGCACTTCTTCCTCCCTAGTCTCTCCATGGTTTCTAATGCAAATATCGTGCAATGTAATTTTCTTCTTTTTATACCAGAGCTTCATGAATTTCTTTTGCACATTAAAATTGACAGTGCCAATGGATTCCATCCAAGGGTGTCCTAAAACAACATCCACAATAGCCATATATGAAGCATAAAAATCAGAATGCAACACATAATTATCCATAGAAATCTTCAAATATTTATAAATTTGAACATCTTCATTATCAACCTGTGCGTTTTCAATATGTTTTGCTGGAACTTGCAATTTTTTAGCCAAATTAACATTGATACAATTATGCTTCCAACTAGGAATGATAGACACAATGATGTTCTCTTTCTGAATACTTCCATTAACCTGTAATATGGAAATATTAGTAGAAAAGAAGCCTTATGTCTCTTAGTGTCATTCTTTCCAGCTTTAGACCACTTGTCCAAAATAACTTTTTCAAGTTTTTTCTCGGGAAGTTTCCTCACTGCGCTGTCAAGTGAGGTCCACCATTTATTTGCCTCATCTTTTAGATGAAGCCCTATGGAGCATATCCAAAAAATTTGGTATTGAGGCTTGAGATGTTGTAAAAAATCTTCAATATTAGGGCCATCATCTTTTCCTGTAAACTTCATCTTGCAAGAATCCATAAAATAAAGTAAGGGTTTTGAAGAAAATCACTTACTTTGGAAAAAATTTAAAATGGACATTACTCCGTAAATATAACTTAGAATCCTTAATATAACCTATTTTTGAAAGTGGAATAGCCTTTTTTCATCTAACCATATGACTGAAATCCCGATCTAGGCACTCTGGAAACACAGATTTGCGCTGCAACTGTCCCGCCGTCACAAATTTTTTGAAAAAATGGCTGATTTTAAATCAGTGATAACTCCCTCATCTGGACTCCAATTTGACTGATTTTTTTTTGAAATCAGGTGATTTTTTAAGGGGAGCTCAGATCTGTAATTTTTTTTTTGAAAAAGTGCACCAAAATCTATTAAAAATGTCAGGATATCCGCCGTACACAAATTGCCGTCAGAAACATTTCTGCAACACAACTGAATTTAAATTCGCGATATCACCCTCATCCGGACTCTGATTCGATTGATTTTTTTTTTGAAATTGGGTATTTTGCCGTAAGGAATCCAGATCGGATATTTATTTCTGAAATTTTTTTTCCAAATTTTTCATATCTGCTCTACAAACTCGCCACCCCAAAAATTTCCTGCAAAAAAATTGAAAAAACAAATCTCCAAACTCTGCCCAAGAAAGTGCTCTGATACCACTTGTAGTAGATCTGACAAGAAAATGTATAAAAATGGAAAAAATTCCCAAGAAATAACACCATTAAAGATAAAACTTTAGATCTTCATTAATATCAAAACCCTTAAGGTAGGGCAACACCATACATTCACTCCTTAAGGAAGGAGATCACTCCACAAGCCATATGTTTGGCCATACAATAATCCTTGACATATCTGAATGGAGAGACTCTAGCCTCTATATAGGTTTCATACATGCAGTACCATGGGTATCTCAATACCATACATCCAATACAATGGGATTATCACTTTATTCCCTAGCTACATGTGGTCCCTTACATAATGTGGGTTAATCACTTTATTTATTAACTATGGCCCAATTATTTATCATTATTATATTATTACATCATATTATTCCCTTGGGTACCTCACTCTGTACCCTATATTATCCCCCCTAGGTATACTACACCATCATGTGCTTCATGTAGTAGACTATGTCTCTCCATGCTTTCATCTTTAGCCCTGTTGGCCTTGTTGGATCCAAGCATCATCCCAAAATTGTGCAAAATAAGAAGTAGAAACATATTGGTAGACATGAAAGATGTCAAAATATATTCTCACAATAGAAGCCATTGCAATAAAGCTCCTTGCTACCACACCATATCTTCATCATACCAAGTGGGTTGGCCATATTATCTTAAGAGGAGCCAACACAACAAAGGATCCTGCTACCCCACCACATTATCATCATACCAAGTATGGTGTCCATACTCTCCCAATAAGAGCCACCAGAGGAATTCCTTTTGCTGCCATCCTCCATCATTTCCATGCAAAGAAGGGGAGCATGTCAAGCCAAACTCTCCCAAAAGTAACCATAGAAACAAGATCTCTTGCTGCCTCTTCACATTATCATGTGAATCATGGAGAAAAAACATACTGATTGACATGTGGAATGTCATATCAGCCGAATACAAACTAACTCCATTGTCACACATCATGAGAGTGTTATGCCATATTCCAAACAATACAAAACACATAAACATGGGAGATGTCATGTGATATCATTATGCCATTGATATGAAAGGTATGAGTCAAAGAAATATGAACCATTGGGTAGTAACAATACTCACCCAAGAGAAGCCAGCGCAACCATGCCTCCTCCTTCATTACATTAGTGTCGTGCAAGGCATGGATCATGGAAATGTGTGCTGTTGGGTAGTAACCATACTCATCCAAAAGCAACCAGTGCATCCAAGCTTTTCGCTGGCCTGTCTCATAGTTCTGCAAGTGGTCTTGCAACCTCTTGCTCCACACCAACACCCATTCATCCCAATGTGGATGATGGACCTCATTTTTCATAAACTTGGTATCTTCCCATTGTAGGACACCAACCGACTCAAACTGTTGAAGATATTTGCACTCCATGATATGTTGAAGTGCACCTCCCATGAGATCTCTCCATGAGATCCTCTCATCATTGGCCCTCCAAAACCCATAAGGTTCTGAATATGATGTAGGTAGAAGTTTCTCTTTGAGCTGTGATATGCTCATTGAGAACATGTTAACTTGAAAAGGGAAAATATTTCCCATCTCAATATGTCTACCATCTATCATCTGACTCTTCAATGCTTCATGAATGAATTTTCCATTGGAATTCTCCAACAATGAATGGGTCCTCTTCTCATCACTGCTGCTCATGGACAACGCTGCTGATTTCCATGATGATGTATCTACTATCTCAAGGAAAGGAACAATGCTGAACTTAATACCAGACATTGTACATAGGATCATACTCATCCCATCTTCTGATACTCCACACTTCAACTCAAAGGGTTCAGTGTAGCTCAACAATGAAAAACTAGGATAGTTACCCATATTTTCCTTGATTAGAACAAGGGTCCTCTGCGCAGTGATATGTTGTTGCTTCAAATCAAAATGTTTCTCTAATCCTTGGTTATGTAATGGCCCTGATGGGATGTCCCCACAAGATTCATTAAGAGGTATTGAAACAATATGGGATGGAAATTATTGCAAACCTTGGACCAACTGATGTTTGGGAACATCTTGCAAGACCAAAAGAGTTCCTCCAACTGGGACAATGGTCTCTCCAACTGATGGTAAGAGTGATGGCTGTTATTCTATCAAGGTACCAGCGCTAGAATCTACCTCCTCTTCCTCATGCATATCTTGAATCATGCATGGGGCTCTATATGTCAAGAGCTTAAGATTACCTTGCAAAGATTAAAGTGTCTCTCCTCCTGATATAAGTACTTCTGCAGCTGGTGGTGAATGTAGCGACTCTTTGTCCAGAGTGAAAAGAATGACATTTTCCTTTGACTTCTCAGGAAATGTCTCTTTGTGAAATGTCTTCGGCCTTCTTCTATCAAACTTCTTCTGTATCTTTTGAAAGAAATCTGAATATTTAGTCACCTTTCAATGATCCATGTGACCAAACCACCATTCATTTTCCTACCCTTGTAGGTGAAGAGCTGCAACTTGGAAAACCTCTTTCTCAGCTACAGGATGTAGCTTAAAAAATACATATAACTCTTTCCTCCAAGCCTTTGCAGTGCTTGAGGAAGATCCATCAAATATAGGCAAATAAAATCTATTGTGCGTCTTCCTTCTATTTCTGCTGTAGGATCTCTGTTCTTCCTTAAGTTGGAAAAACTGTTGGAGAGTTAGATGCTCCTTGAATTCTCTAGAATGTGCTTTGTATTCTTCAGGAGATAGACTTAGAGTCTCATGAGTTTCAGGCTCCAAATTTATTCTATCTCCATACCATTCACCTTCCTCTTCAAAGAAAGTGGGCATAGTAGATCTTTGAGGAGCTCTATGATTTTTCGGTCTTATTTGTTGCTGGTAAGAAGTACTGGGACCTTCTTCATTCTGAAACCTTCTTGAGGTTTCTCTTTACATATATCTCCTTATTTCATTGATCTCTTTGGAGATATCCTTCATAGTTATAAAAAGAGATGCAACAAAACTTAATCCCTCCATTATTTACAGATCTCTACTATCTGCTTCTCATATGTTGTCAAGAATGTCCACAAGATGAGCCAAAGATCATGCTATGATACTACTATAATATCCCAAAAGGGAGAATGCAGTAATACTAAAACAAAATAGATGAATTGCAGTAAAGTAAACAAATAATCTAAAGATACCATAACAATGTACAGAATAGCTAAGCCATTTTATTAATAGGAGGTGGATAAACCAATACAACAATGATCAAAATATGAGAAACTCAAGCCAAACAAGTGGCCTAGAATGAATCTGAAGTGCTCCCACAAGAGATATTGTTGTACTGCTAGAAGGAAAACTGCACTGTCCTTGCTTGAAATGCCGGGGCAACAACCGCTGGAAAATGTAGCAATGTAGATCTGGCAGTTATGGAGCTCCGATGATGCTGAAAATTTAGATCCAGGCTCTATGATGGATACCCATGATAACCGACAAAGGTATTTCCAAATATTTTAATCTAGGAAAATCACCCTCTTAGGGCTTACACTATGTAGTTACTGGGTATGAATATTTGCTGCATGAACTGAATATATTATGGCTATAATGATGTTCAATTATCTCTATGCAAGAAGGGTTGATACCTTCACTAGATCCTTGGGCTAAAAGCTCAATATCTTGCTGCTCTTTCCTCGTCCACTGAATATGGCTGCTGAATACTCAACAACTTAAGAAAAATGCGCTGTCAAGGAGAGAGAGGCTCAAGCCTACTGCTAGATATGTCGAATCAGCTCAACAATGGTGGAAACAGTGAATGAAAAAGTGAGGAGATGTTCCCTCGCAGGATTTCCAGCTGAAATTATGAAAACTTCCTTCCTCCAATAGATCTACAAGATCGAATTGGGCAATCCTTGAGGGGACTGCTGCTGCATGGAGGTAAAACAAAATGGCTTGAATTCCGGTTATAAAACTGCTGCTCCTAAAAGGATGAACATGAAGCACAAGTGAAAGGATGAATCCTCCACTGGTTTCCTAGCTGGAATTCTAGAAACAACCTCCTGAATATGGCACCAATGCCCGATGAGGAATGTAGCTCAATAGAAACCTTCCCAGAGTAGGCACTCGAAGTCCCCCATGGGTAAGGGTGGGATTTATACTTGAAAACACCCTGTGCTAAACAACACTGCAAACTTAGATAAACAACATAAGCGTGCATAGAAATGTAAACCGACAAATCTAGATCTAAACAGATCAGAAATAATAATCTAAAGCCCACCTCCAATGTTGCCTTCATCTTCATTATATAGATTGCGAGCCTTCCCATGCCTTGGCCCACCTCATAACTATGCTACACATGTGGACATAGGTCTCCATGTTGACTGTGCTGTCTCTCCACGATCTCCACGATCTCTGGATTTAATGTTCACCCTTTCCATCATGTGTGCACTAATGCACAACTTCATACATCATCTCATCATTTAATTCTCTATGATCTTACTTTGAGTCCTCCTAGATCTTATTTGACTCCTTCATCTCTCCATTTTTTTCTTATTAATGATATTTGATCTCCACTCTTAATTCATTAATAAGGTTCTCCACTATTCCATGATGTAGGTCTAACAACTTGTTAACCATGTTCACACTCTTAGGAGTGGATTTATTCATCTTAAGGGGTTATGGGTCCCTCCACCCATTTATTTAATTAATTAAGAAAAATAAGTAATAACTCTAATATTCCAATAAACAAATGTAAAATTTGGAATATTACATATGCTACTGTTTTAACACAACTTAATGATCGTCAATTTGAAGCACCCATCTCCTTCTTTAGTTCAAATTTTCAACGTGCTAAACTAAATTACTCTGAGGTAGAGAAAAAATATTTTTTTCTGTTTTTAAATCCATAAAGCACTTCAAGCCTTTATTTCTAAAAACACACACTCAAGTAGTAGTCCCATTCCCAACAGTGAGACAATTACTTGTGCAAAAAGAATTAGGATAAATAGGGAAAATTGGGTCACAACTCTACAAAAATATGATATAGATATTAAACCATCTAAAATTGTCAAAGGATATGGCTTTTGTAGATTTCTTAGTAGAGCTTCCAACATACCATCTAATGAGGACTCAGGTAATAATGTACACACGTCTGATGTAATATTCCCAAATGGGGAATGCAGCAATATATGAACACAAAACTGGAAATAGCAGTGTAAATCAACTTATGAAAATTGGAGACCAATATGGAGACAAAACATCATGTATTAGATCAAAAAAACATCATAAATAGTGAGGCATAAACCATGTACAATGAAGGAAAAAGCCTCCCCTAAACAATCACTCCACAAATGAGCTGCTGTCATAATACAAAAATGCCAAAAGACTACTACAACGCAGTTAAAAAAACACTACTACAAAAAAATAATGTATAAAATATGTAGGGTTATTATTTGCCTCAAAATATATTCCCAATACAGATCTAGGCTTAATACAAACTTTTACAAAGAACCCGGAAAGGGTTTTCAGAAATACACTCTATACAAGATGGGATATAAAGCCCAATGGCTAAAGATTGACTGCAAAGTGAAGAACACAAGTGTATAAGGCTGAAATATAACATATCTGATCTAGATCCCCTCAAACGTCTCCTCCCATGAAAGGCTGAACCCTTCAATCACAAGCAAACACTCCAAAGGAGCCACAAGATCCCTTGCTGAAGATGCCCTCCAAAATAATGCAATCCCTAGCTGGAACAATGCTGGAAATGATGGGAAATAGTTGGCCTGATGCCAAAGATCTGAAATATTCCCAAGATCTCTCAAAACTGATCTCCCAAGAGAAGGAAACCTTCCTCCTATGAGAAAATAGCTTAGAAAGTGGGTTTCTAACCCGTCCATTGCAACACCCTGCAACACAACACAATAACCTGCAGAAACTGCACTGATGAAGAAAGCTGTAGCTTGGCCTGAAAACTTGAATGTGGAAATGAGCACAATACTGTTATAAGAGGCCTCTTAAGGAAAGAGGTGGGATTCCCGCTCGGGAACACCCGGTGCTAAACAACACAACAACCCTGCTAAACAACAAGAGGAAGAAAAATTCTAAGCAGACCAATATCAAAATAATAATCTAAAAACATGAGCTCATATGGCTTCCATCCTCTTCCTTAAATAGAATATTAGCTTACTTGCCCTTGGCCCCACTCAATTAGGTCATTTCCTTCATGAGATCCATCTCCTTCCAAAACTGTGTTATTCTTCATTTAATCTCCACTCCTCCATGACAACGCTGTTGACTTGGTCAAAGTTGACTGAATCAACATGATCCAACCCATGTTCAAACTTGGAGGTGCCTTTTTTAGCTGCTAAAAAGGTCTCCTTTCACACTCGAAGTGTTTTTATTGCTGCTTAGGATACTTATGGGCCTTCCTACCCATTTATTCGCCTACCTAGTGATAAAACAAACTATAATATTCCATTTAGCTGAAGGCTAAATTTTTGGAATATTACAGTCCTCCCCTCCAAAATTTTGCTTGTCTTCAAGCAACTGTAAAAGGAGAGAAAAATTCCTCCCCTCCTCCTCTTGTGGATTCCTCATCAATAGTCCCCACCACTGCTCAAAATAATCTGCATAAATCTTCCCTCCAATGTTTCTTCCCAAGTATGAAAAAACAAATGGCTCACATCGTGAAAAGGTGGAAGGTGTAAGTGGAAACCTTCTTACTGTCCAGTGGCCTCCTCAAGGTAGGATTTATGACAAGCATAGGGGATCTCATTCCCAATGAGAGACTCCCAAAACCATGCTATCATCCAAATGAAATGAGCCATTCTAGGTAGCTCATCAAAAGAATCCTCAACCCCCGGTTCATGCAATGTATTGGGGCTGTATGGAGAGTTTAAATTATTCCACCCAAGTTGTTTATCTCTCCATTTATGGTATGTATGGGGATGCTTCTCATCTTGGGCTGAAATGTCTTGGCCTCCATGAATGGCCCAAGTTACCCCACCAAAATATTAAGCCATCAAGTGCCTCCTCCAAGAACTCAAGTTCTCTAAATGGATCTTCCCACATGAAGAAAAGATATGTAATATGGAAATCATGGTTTTCCCATTGTTTCTCCTAAAACATGCAAGATGTAAAGTAGGGAGAATCATACTCCCAATGGGCACCTCCAACTCTTGTGCCACTCTCCAAACAAAGCTTCCCACAAACATAAGATCATCTCCAACATATGGAAGCAAAAACAAATGAAAACAAATTACCATATGACAATAGGAAAGTGGATCATAGTTCCACATATGGAACTAGTGCAGTGCATCTCCTACCTGCCTCAAATCAAATAATAACAAGTGCTTTTCCAGCCACTTATTTTCTGCCACAATCATCCTATAAGAAAAGATCATGAAGATAAAATGTGGTGTCAATGGTGCACACCAAGAATCATGTGGCTTCCCCCACAAGCCACCAAAAGGATAGCCAATCTCAATGCTACATTTGGCCTCAAGTACATCATAATATAATGTATAAGATGGAATGAACCTCCTTAATACATCATGCTGCTATAAATTAAAGAAGTGAAAATCATAATGCAAAAATGTACCTTCTCTACTATGTACTTTGGTCACGGAGCTAAAATGGCTCATATGAAAGTTCTCCCTCACTGTCAATGAGTAGGGAAGTGGCTGTGCCAACCTCTTCATCAACATACGGGTTATGCATCTCTCCATATGCTGAAATATATCATGCTGGATGCCCTTCCAAGTGAACTCCTCCGCCAAAGAATGATATGCATCAAAGTGCGTAGAAAGGAAGTACTCATGTGCTGCACGTAGCAGCCTCTCCTTGAGCTCAGAAGCTTTAGTCAAGAGGACTCTACCATAAGAATAGATGACCATATCATCCACCATATATCTATCATCTCCATCCGGGTCATCAAGAATCATGCATGCACCAAGATCCTTGGAGTACTCTACCAAGAGTTGAGACCTCCAATATGGATCAATCCTCCTAAGAGACAGCGTTGAAGATCTGAAATGTGAATCTACCCACATGCTGCTGTCTTCTCCTTTGACATCCCTCATGCCAAAATCGTCCTCAAAATTTCTGCCGTGCCCATCATGCAACTGCTCATGCTCAAATAGAAGTGGTGACCTGTGGGCCTCCCATAAGAAGCTACCATACAAAAAGAACCTCCTGATCTTGGCCAATGTGAGCATGAGTGGCCTCCATCTACTCCAAAGTATGGAGGATTCCTTCCTCAAAGGAAGTACCCTATATTTCTCCAAATCCATGGAGTAGCTCCCTTGCACCATGAATTTGCCATCCTCCATCACTGCAGTAACTTCTGTCAGCGCAATATATGTAGTGAGAGTGGGTAATGCTGAAAATGGGAGAATTTCTCCCTCCTCCTTGAGTCTATCCCAAACTCTCTGCGCTATAATAAACCCCTCCAAAGTATCCACCCCTCCGGGAGCTAAGGGTGGTGCTATCCAATGTGAAGCATTCCTCATCATATTTTGATTTGGTGGTCTCCCCGATGGAATGCCTCCATGTAATGAGACATCATTGTCAAGAGTAGGCTGCACATATGGATGGAAAATTTTTTCCCTACCCTTACAACACAAATCAGTCTGCCTCTTATTTGCATTAACTCTCTGAAATAGATAGGGGTGTGTGCTCCTCATCATGTGATGCTGACCTTCCTCCCTACCTTCTCCTTCCATTTGCAATGTTTCACAATCATGCTATTCATTGATTGTGCCTTGACCTCCATATATGAGATCTTGGGGAATTTCTTGCAATGATACAAGAATCCCTCTTGTGGGAGAAAGTGCTCCATCTACCTCTGCATGAGGTGCTAGATATGATCTAGATATGACATCGCTGTTGCCCTCAACCTTCTCTTCCTCCTTAATATGAATGTGCAACCTTTCAATAAGTGGATCCTTTTTCGGAAAAGGGATCTCCATGCCCTCTTGTCCAAGAATATGAGACAAAGATATTGCCTCTCCAACAGTTTTCTGAAATGGATTTGAGTTTATAGATTCCTCCAACATATGCAAAGTTTTTGTTTGTTTTGGTTTGTTTAGTTCCACCAAGTATGTTTCAGAATGTTTTCCATCAAACCTTTCCACTGATCTCTTAGTGAAATTTGCATAAGAAGAAGTATCTTCATTTCTTAATGAAAGAGACTCAAATATCCACCAAGCATATGCCTTACCTCCAAAATGCAGCGCTGCAACTTTGATGGCTTCATCTTCAGAAACTTGGTGCTGCTGCAAATAGGTGTGTAACTCCTCCACCCAAGCTCTAGTTGAACATGTTGGTGATCCATCAAAAGTAGATAGGAAAAATCTACCCATGTCATGCTGCTTGCTTCGCTCCACCTTGATCTTGCAAAACTCTTGGAAAGTGATATGATCTCTAAACTTCTTAGTTTGAGATTCATATTCTTGTAGATAATCACTAAGAGCTTCCCTCCTAGGCATTTCTTCTTATTTTATCTCTCTCATAGTAGACCTGGGCTTATGACTGCGCTATGAATTATAGTGTGTGGCTGCATGCTCACACCTATCATGTGAAAATCTAGAGTTTGCTTTAGATCCAAACTCCTTTGGAGATTCTCTCTCCCTTCTCATCTTCTTGAGATCTCCCTTAATGCTTTGTATAGATTGAAAAATAAGGTTTGAGAGCTTCTCTCACTTCCTTCCTCCAAATAATGGAGTCTTCTCTTTTCATTTTCTATACATCTCTTCTTCTTCTTATTCTGCTGATAGCATAATGGCTAAGATCCATAAGCTGAGTTAAGATTATGCTCTGATACCATTGTAATATTCCCAATGGAGAATGCAACAATATATGAACACAAAACTGGAAATAGCAGTGTAAATCAACTTATGAACATTGGAGACCAATATGGAGACAAAAAATCATGTATTAGATCAAAAAATCATCATAAATAGTGAGGCATAAACCATGTACAATGGAGGAACAAGCCTCCCCTAAACAATCACTTCACAAATGAGCTATTGTCACAATAAAAAAATGCCGGAAGATTACTACAACACAGTTAAAAACACAATGATACAAAAAAAGAATGTACAAAATATGTAGGGCACTTATATGCCTCAAATCATATGCCCAATACAGATCTAGGCTTAATACAAACTCCTACAAAGAACCTGGAAAGGGTTTTCAGAAATACACTCTATACAAGATGGGATCTAAAGCCCAATGGCTAAAGGTTCACTGCAAATTGAAGAAATGAGCGTATAAGGCTGAAATATAATATATCTAATGTATATCCCCTCAAAGGTCTCCTCCCATGAAAGGCTAAACCCTTTAATCACAAGAAAACACTCCAAAGGAGTCACAAGATCCCTCACTGAAGCTGCCCTCCAAAATAACGTAATACCTAACTGGAACAACACTGGAAATGATGGGAAATAGTTGGCCTGATGCCAAAGATCTGAAATATGCTCAAGAGCTCTCCAAAATGATCTCCCAAGAGAAGGAAACCTTCTTCCTATGAGAAAATAGCTTAGACAGTGGGTTTCTAACCCCTCCACTGCAACACTCTGCAACACAACACAATAACCTGCAGAAACTGCACTGAAGAAGAAATATGTAGCTTGGCCTGAAAAACTAAATGTGGAAATGAATACAATAATCTTCCAAGAGGCCTCTCAAGGAAAGAGGTGGGATTACCGCTCAAGAACACCCAATGCTAAACAACATAGCAACCCTGCTAAACAGCAAGAGGAAGCAAAAGTCTAAGCAGATCAATATCAAAATAATAATCTAAAAACATGAGCTCATATGGCTACCATCCTCTTCCTTAAATAGAATATGAGCTTACTTGCCATTGGCCCCACTCAATTAGGTCATTTCCTTCATGAGATCCATCTCCCTCCAAAACTGCGTTATTCTTCATTTAATCTCCACTCCTCCATGACAACGCTGTTGAATTGGTCAAAGTTGACTGAATCAACATGATCCAACCCCTGTTCACACTTGGAGGTGCCTTATTTAGCTGCTAAAAAGGTCTCCTTTCACACTCGAAGTGTTTTTATTGCTGCTTAGGAGACTAATGGGCCTTCCTACCCATTTATTCACCTACTTAGTGATAAAAAAACTATAATATTCCATTTAGATGAAGGCTAAATTTTTGGAATATTACATCTAAGGTAAGCCCAATTGACACTGGGTCCCAATATGTTGATCTTATATTTTAATTAAAGAATGGATATGCTTCCCCTGAACTCAATTATAAAATAAAAAAAAATTTTGAGGTTAAAATCTAGTCGATATGAGATCATTAATGATGTGTTATTCAGAAAAAACCTATGACTCTGTATTATTAATATTTTTGGAAGAGTATGAAGCACAAAAGGTTTTGCAGGAACTCCACGATGGACTAGCTGGTGGACACTTCAGTGGAGATACCACTGCACACAAAATCCTACATGTACGGTATTATTGGCCAACTCTATTCAAGGAAACCCATGCATATGTAAGGAAATGCAAGGCTTGTCAGACTGTAACATGAAGACAAAAAAAGAAAACCTTACCTCTTCAACTGGTCAACATTGAACAATGCTTTGAACAATGGGGACTGGAAATTATACGTGATATTGTTCCCCATTCTTCCAAGAAACATAAGTATATCCTTAATGCTACAGACTACTTCAGCGAGTGGGTGGAAGCAATTCCAATAAAAGTAGCCAATTCTGATGTCATTATTGAATTCATTGATCAGTTCATTATTACCAAGTTTGGCTTACCAACTGCACTTATGTTCGACAATGCATCTTATTTTTCAGGCTATAACACGATTGAATTTTCTCTTAAGAGGGAATTTAAACTTAAATATTCTGCTAGATACTATCCCCAAGGGAATGGTTGGGAAGAATCAACAAATAAGAACCTCATAAGAATTATTAAAAGAACTGTTGATTAGAGCAAAAAAAAATGGCACAAATCTTTAACCTTTCCTCTATGGGCTGATTGAATAACCCAGAAGGCCTCCATAGGTGCTTCTCCTTTCAATATGGTATATGGGAAAGAGGATATCATTCCATAAAATCTAGCCCTTCCTTCACTAGCCCTAGTCCAATTCATTGAAGAAACACCTTCCTCTTATTTGCAACTAAGAATGTCTCAAATACTTAAATTAGAAGAAGAAAGGGAAAAATCCAAGTTTACACATGCTCACCATCAACAGATAGTTAAATCTTCTTTTGATGCAATTTCTGTTTCCCAAAAATCATTTTGAGTTGGAGATCCTGTCCTTAAATAGGACAAGGCACATGAGGAAAAAGGTAAGCATACTAAATTCCATAAAATGTGGCTTGGACCATTTCAACTTGCTGAACAAGTAGGCCTGTCAACTTTCATACTGCAAGATCTACAAGGAAAGAGAGAATCTCTTCCTGTTAATGGGCTTATTCTTAAAGAAATTATTTTTCTTAGAAGAACATTTCTTCTATTGTAAAATATATTTATATTCTAATCATTTTATTATTTTTCACTTTGAAAGTAGGAATTTTTAGAGAAATGATTACAAAATTGAAAAAAATGGATAATTATCATGAGACTCTGAAATCTTTTTCCATTGAAGTTGTAAATTCTTTAACCTTAAAACTTCATAAAAGTATTTTGATCTTATTATCATTAAAGAAAGGTTTTCTGTAAAAAAGTAAGGACTATTTTGTAACTCAACATCTTTAACTTTAAACTGCCATCCAAAACTCTTAAAGAGTCAATGATTCTCCCCCTCGATTAATTATACTGTTTTTATAGAGTAATTCATAAATGTATTAAACTTAAAAGATAAGAGGTCTCATCATGAGCTTGCTTACCATTATCACAGGGAAATAATAGGCTGACATTACCGCTAATGAATATCAAACCAGGTTAATGGCTTATGATTATTTTAACCTTAAGACAAGGGGTCTCATCATGAGCCAACTTATTTAGCTCAATTACAACCAGTGAATGGCATTGTCACTTTCTGGCTACCAAACCAGTACGATGAATTTTTAATAATAAACAAAATAAATAATAATAATAATAAAAATAAAACTATATATATATATATATATCTATGGATTGCAATCAGAAATGGATGGGATACTAGATCATTGATGGTTAAAAGTTAACCGTGTCGAGGCTATGAATGCTTGTTGGCAGCAGTGGCTCTACCTATGAAAAAATGAGTATATCAAAAGGCTAAGTTTCAAAAGCCCCCTACTTCATCTTTATAAGTGATTAAATGACTGATATAGATGCTGAAAGATTTTCATCTATAAAGGTTTTTAAAAGGATTATAATAAAATGAATTTCTTTCATTCAGAGTAATTTTAATTATTCAAATATTTATAAACAGTTTTCCTTTCCTTAATCATTTTTACTTATTGAAAGTTTTAGAAATTTCATTATTATAAATCAAAGATAAATGGTCCTTCCAGTGAATCGTCAATTGTTGTGCTATTCAACAACCCCCATTATTTGTGTATAAATACCTTATAAAATAATGGGGACCATTTTTTAATTTTTAAAGTTAGGACAATAAAACATTTTTTTATATAAGACAGGAATATGATATTTGAAGGATTAGGTCATATCCCATTGGCCGAAGAACTTAAGCGGGAAATCCATATAAATCCCCTCATCGCACATCGCATATCGCATATGCAACAAGCAACACATAAAATGCTCCACTCAAAAGTTGTGATGTGATATAGCCAAAGGTATAAAAGGCGCAAATACTTTCAAAGTTAAAGAAAAACAAATAACAAAGGAAAAGGCTCTCCGACAAGCATTATTTCATGAGAGATGTTGGTGGGACCTGATCATTGCCACTTCATCCATCGCAAATCACAAATCACAATATTCTTTAGTACCATCTACCATGCCTACTTCCAAAACTCCCTATGCGATATATCGCATCACAATTCTGCCAACCTTCATCACATTTTGGCTATCCCTTGAAGCACTCACAAAATCGCCGATTTTGCGATTGTGATATGGATATCACATCGCAAAACTCCCAACACTCTTGCCCCTCCAAAGTTTTGCTTGTTCTAATACGCTGATAAATAACTAAAGGATTATTTAAAGGGTAAAACCTTGATTGCAATCAGTGAAATGAACACATCGCATGTTTTAAAAGTCATGTTCCCAAAAAATGTTGTGATGAAAGATTTTAATTAGACACCAAGTGTCTAAGTCAGGAACGTGAACCCACGTTTCTCATATTAATTACTCAACCATAATGGTATGATGGTCTCGAGCCTCCAAAGTGATTTGATGGCATGTTATTTAATGTTTTAGATGTTTTTTCATGTAAACTATATTCACCACCATTTCAAGTTTTATTGCTAAATCACTCCCACATTGTTAGTATTGTTCTTCATTCCCTGTTTTTCTTACTACAGGCTAGTATTTAAAAGAAACATTCTTCCAATATGTCAAAGGTTGCAAAGAAGACAAAGAAACCCATGGCTCCTCCAAACCCAACACCCCCTGCTTGAGAAGTAACAAAGATGCCTCCATTCTTCTTCGACACAACATGCGCTCCAAAAAGTGGTTCTTCCTCATGGGAATCCATGTACAAGCTATTTGAAGATGAGGAACCCATGATAATTAAGAGAGTAGCCACATATGATGTTGTAACATCTTTCAAAATCTTTATTAGTGAAGTCGCCAACTCCTTTCTCCATAGAATTTCTGCTCGCCCAAAGATTCTTCCATATACTGATATGGTCAAATGGGTAATTGAAAACCTGGACATTGGCGATAGGAAATTTCTGACCTCAAGGGATACAGTGATAGGGTATTTTAAGGCTAATTATTTGAAGAAAATGTATTATATACCCGACCCACTGAAGGTATATGAAAAAATTTTCCTTGAGAAGTTTGCAAAGGAGAATAAGCTGCAGTCAGACCCGATAAGATAATGGAGGCACAACCCTAACAAGCACAAACATGACGATAAGGTTATGTATTTTGTATCTTCTCTCATTGGTCCCTATTGCTACATTGCCACTATGATGTGTAGGATTTTTGGTTCTCCTACTATAAATAAATTCTCAATTGAATGGGTCCGTCTCATAGAGGTTGTATCAAAATCATACATTATGGATTGGGGAACCATTATTTCCAATAATATTGCCTCACAAATACTAGCCTATAGAAAGAATCACATAGTCACCTCCAAGACAATTCCTTCATTTTTTTATGAGTGCTTATATTATGGACGCAATGTGTTTTACTTCATATTTCTCGAACATGGGATGGAAATAGACCATTCAAGAACCTAATCCTATCCATGTTTACAATATTATCATCTGGGAATCCAAGTATGAGTATCATTTCTACAAAATTTTCCATGGAGTCATTTTACCACTTCACTAAGCTGTTTTTGGTGATAAAGCCCCAATATTTTCAAACGAAGCCTGAGATGATTTTGCTTCCATAGGAAAATGGTTTGGGGAAGAACTATTTACATATGTCAAAGTTTATGGAAGTATTTCTAAACCCCATGTCCTCCCACTGTATGTACCAGATAAGCTCCTTGTAAGGGAAATTATTTATAAAACAATTGGGAATGGGTTAACCAAAGCTTTGAAATAAGCTAAAAAAAATTCCTGGACTTCTTTCCCTATCCACTATGGTGTTTATGCTCTAGAAAAATTCAAACATGCTGGATTGGAAATCAATCAAGTTTTATGCTTAAAGCTATCTACTATTCCCGAAAGACAGTTTGATCCTAATAAAATAGCCAAAAAATATACAAATCAAGTAAAGATTAGGCAATTCATTCATGAAACTGAAGACTATGACGATTTGTTCAAATCTGATGAGACCTATTTACAGGTTGAAAATATAGAAACAATGCGCCTTAACTCTGAACAAATTTCCCAGATTAAGGAATACAGGGAAAAAAGGTTGGAGAGTATTCCTCTCGACATCTTAAAGGTGTCTCAACCTATTTCACAGAAAGCACAGAAGTTGGAACAACCTCCCAAGGATACTGAGGTCCTACAGGGAGAAAAGGAAGTTAATTCAATTGAAGAACAGACTAGTAACCCATTTTTCAACACTGTATTGGATAAAGTTTGGAATCAATTTTACCAACAACTTAAAGGACATCAAGAGAAAGAAATCATTGATCTTGAAGAGACAGTGAGCACACCTCAAGACAAGAGTTAGAGCCCACTCACTGTTGGGGTTTCTGATAAGGCAGTCAATACAAAGGAATTTGAATTCATACCGGCCTTCCCTTCATATGAAATTGTTCTAAAGATAGAAGAAATCCCTCCTCTCTACATATTATATAGTCCCAAAAATCGGGTTGTAATGATCAAACAGAGAAAGAGAAGGAGAGTTGATTAAACTCATGAATTAGTTCCTAGATACATACCCATGGAAGTAGTGTGGAAAGATCCACAAACTGATCCATTTGAAGATTTGACAAGGTTGACATAGTTTGTTGGTGCTTATGCATCTGCCACAATTGATAAGGCATCAAAAGTGCAACAACTAGTCAAAGAGAAGGATGAAAGAATCCTACAATTGGAACAAGAATTGTTTGTAGAGAAACAAAGTGTTAATCATAAATTACAAACAAAAGTGTCACAACTTCATCAAATCTTAGATCAATTCAAGTTACAACATAAATTTGAAATCAATGTAAAATATACTCAAATTCATCAACTATAGTTCACAATGGAACAATTGAAGGATAACCCAAAGATAGGTGACTTCAAGAAGGTAGCTTTCCAACTCAACACCTTGTTGGCTCAACAAAAAAGTAGTATTTTGTCAAAAGCTGACAATCATCAATGATTTGTGTGATAAAAGTGATTCATTGATGAATCAATCAGCCGAATCGAGGATGAATTTCGATGACATTGATGAAAAAATTACTGAATACATCACTTGGAAAGACAATGTAGAGGGCCAAAAGGAAAATATTCCTAGAATTGAGGATTCCAAAAAGGAAATCCTATTTACTGATTGGGACATACAACTGAAACAGGCAGATAGAGAAATATTCAGAGCAAGGGATGTGGCCAAAAAAATTATTGAAACTATCAACAATAATCTATCTGGTGCCAATCTAATCCAAGAATGTCCACCTGGTTCTCTCCTTAATGTCAAATATTTGATGAAACAATGGAAAGAAATGTAAAATTCAAAGGATGAAAACATCAAGAAGTTAGAAAAGCTTGTATGGGAGAAGTACTAGCAATACTTGGTGAAGCCACACAGTCAGTGGTTGATGCTGCGCTGCTTAGCTGACACCTCATCTCATATGTTGCCTCTAATATCAGATGCAGTTTACATTGGACAGCTACAGATCATGCCATCTCAACCCCCTGAATTACATCCAATGTTAGATATTCATCAACTCAAGCAGGGAATGGGAAAGGACACAACATCACACTCTTGAGAGAGCCATCCAAAAAATTCTATTTATGTCTTATTTTAAATTATTTTAAGGAGAGTTTTTTAAACCTCCTCAGTACTTGATGTATTTGCTATTTTTATACTTTTAGTGTTTACTATATAAACCCTTTCATGTCTACAAAGAAAAGGTCCTTAATTTTTTTTAGCTATTTTTATACTTTTAGTGTACTATATAAACACTTTCATGTCTACAAAGAAAAGATCCTGAATTTTTTCTAAAGAAGGCTTTGGGAAGTTGCACTTTTGTACTCTTGAAATCATCTGAATAGAAAGACTGGACCAAAGACTATTTCTTCCATGAGAATATTTAAGATATACATGGTACTTCTATCTTTATATTTATGTTTTGTTTTATGTAACTTATAGTCATACTTATTTTATATTTGTTTTGTTATATGTATCTTTTTAATACGATTTAGCATTAATTCACTATTAAACATGCAAATATTGTTACCTTTCTATATATACAAGACATGCAGCTATTTAATGCAATATGAGCTTAATCAATTAATTTGATTAACTATTTAATCAAATTAATTAACTTTATCCATTTTTCACTTCTTTAAGTATTTGATAATCTTCATTATCATATACTTAAGATAATCTTTTAAGATCACATATAAAGAAACATAATCCCTGGAAATAGACAGGTATATATATACTTTTTTAATTCATTATCATTCCCATTATCAAGTTACATTAAGTTATAAATACCCACATCCATTCAGTCATACTATATAATTGGGAAACTGGTCCCATCATCCCTAGTCAAATTTGCTATTCCAAACGGAAAATGAACAATTTTTAAGTTCCCGACTGGGTGATTATCCCCTGATGTTGTAGTAGTGATTTTCGAGGCATAAACACAACCCTGAACCTGTAGAAATTTGCTGAATAATGATTAATTATCCACCGAGACTATCCTGATCACATACAATTCGAATTTATATGCAACACATAATATCTTCCACTCAGATCATCACACATGCGGAAATAAAATCAAGCGATAACACATCAAATCATCATACACATTAACACAGTATGTATGGGGAAAGCTTATAGCTGAAAACCCCGCAGCTATTGTGTATATTATAATGGAGAAATCATGTAACAAACTCGGTACAATACTCCTCACAAGTACTCAGTACTTTCTCATAAAGTTACACACAAACTAGCTTGGTTTTGAACAGGTTACTGGTTCAAAACTCACCACTAATTGCCTTGCCTCTATTGCGCAATCATGGCCTGTCTAAATAGAGATCCAAGGTTAGAATCTCCTTGGCTTGACAGCGCAATCATCATGGGCAATTCCTCCAAGTGTGGTGCAAATCTCATGCACAACTGATGTCGCCACTGATAGCTAACTCCACCCTTTCATCTACCTCTTTCACTGGTCTCCACTGAACTGATCATGCACTGTAGTGAACTGATGTGTTCTTGAGTTGAATAATGAGTTACTAATTAATAGATTAAATAATATTTAATTCACTCCACTCATAACTAATTGATTAGCTAGTTAAACTAATCTCAACCAGTTCAACTAAAATAAACAGAACACAACTCCACTATTTGTCTCATTAACTCCTCCAAACTTCTGCCACTGAAGTCCAACTGAAGTCAACCATGCATGATGCCATCAAACCCTTGGGAACCACGTGATTCCTCTGTTAGATGCATGAGCCACTTCTGTAGCTCGAATTGAAGTGCTCCAAGAGAGTAAACTGCTGTTTAGAGTCCAAATATTATTAAGGGTAAATAATATTTGACTTCCCTATTTTAGGAGAGGCAGTCTAAAAATAGCCTTCGACCTCTTCGACCTAAAAAATAGAGTCTCATATATTCTTACCAACATGACCAATGCTCCAAGAATCTCAAACTGGAATCCCCGAACCATGCTCCATATGTCTAAAAATAGACATAGTCTAAAAATAGACTTTGCGCCAGAATTTGCCTGCGGGCCCACTTAGTGAAGGCGACTTCATTTCACTAAGCTCCATTATCTTGCTGCATTTTCAACACTAGATACACATGGAGAGAGGAGAGAACCGACTTGATAAGGGTAATTTTACCAAATTTGCCTGCGGGCCCACTTAGTGAAGGCGACTTCATTTCACTAAGCTCCATTATCTTGCTGCATTTTCAACACTAGATACACATGGAGAGAGGAGAGAACCGACTTGATAAGGGTAATTTTACCAATTATATTCAGCCACCGAGATTCCCAAGAATGGATTCTTATTTTAATTTACCGAGTGGTTATCCCCTGATGTTGTTGCAACGATTTTCAAGGCATCAAAAAAACCCTGAACCCAGATACACATGGAGAGAGGAGAGAACCAACTTGATAAGGGTAATTTTACCAACAATATTTAGCCACCGAGCTCCCCAAGAATGGATTCTTATTTTGATTTTCTAAATGAAAAAATCCCAATCCTCCCTAGACTTCTTCTTAAAGGATATTGGAATCCCAAGATAGGAAATGGAGGATCTATCAATATCCACACGGAACCCAAGTAAGCGAGAAATTTCAATCAGAGTAGGACCGAGACAGTTCCAACCAATCAATTGGAATTTATTTTTATTAGTCATCCCACCAGACAGAATAATATAATAGTCCAAGATCTTTTTGAATTTTGAGGCTATAGGAAGGGAGGCACCACTGAGGAGAAGGGTATCATCATTAAATTGAGAGTGATTGATTTTGTTACGCAGTAATTTGTCACCGTCCCTACCATTCCCCATCCCGCACAATGGAGGACCCATTATGTGACCTGTGAACACTGTCATGCTTTGAAAATATCATCAATGCATCCCTTTCCATGAGGACAACATTTCTCCTGTTTATCATTTCCTCGAATAAGACTCCCTAAAAACACAAGTTTTTGTATCAAGGCCGTAGCCCGTTATGTACTCGCGCCAATGGGGGAAAATTAACACTGAGCCCGCGCCAATTGGCGCTCTGTCCCAGTGTTGTACCCGCGCCACTCTGTTTATGGAAAGTTTTTTTAAAAAAGAGGCGAAGTTTGGATTACAACAACTTCGTGGATGAGTCATCAGGAGTGGTTTCGCCTGAATAACCACGGCCTTCCTCCTTTGGCCTCTTGTTTCCACCTTATGGGGAACCTCCCAAAGGATAAGGCCTCCCTTCCACTATTGTAGGGATCCCAACCTCATCCTCTCCTCTATAAATATAGCCTTCATCCATTGATGAAGGGGAGGACGGGGACATCTTCTTCTTCAGATCTAGCGTTGGAATCCAGGTAGGCTCTTATCCCAAGTCTTTCATTCGTAACTAGGAGCTTGCGTCATAGCATTGTTTGTTTGTTGCTAGACCCCTGCTGGGCTAGTAGGGATCGCCTCTGTCCGCAGAGGGGATTTACCTCCTCAACAAATTGGTTTGGGTCGAGATGGAGGGGATTCCTGTCGACTTCAACTCATTATCCAGGAAGTTGGTCTAGAGACTCCTGATGGTACCTTGGAGCCTGCATGCCTCAATGGCAGGTTCGTCGCATTCGACATGAGGTTTACATCATTGACCTCCGATCGAATGATTCTGCGGGTGTTCGACGTCAACTCATTCATTCGCACGCCGTAGATTGTACCTGTAGTACCTTGAGGACCATTGTCATTATTGGTGGTTTCTCTCGCGTCTGTTAACAGCCTTCATCATTGGCTGGTAATCAGACGATGTTCTTGCATGTTCGACTTCGGCTCACATATTCACATGCTTGAACTTGTACTCTGTTGGGTCGAGATGGAGCGCAAGACCCTGGATTGTGTCTGTTGTAATCCAGGCTGCGATTGTGGATTATTATCATTATGTACATGACTCACTGATTGGATGGCTGCGACCATACCTGAGTCTATTTGCTTGATCTTAGTTGGATGGCTGCGCCCATACCCTAGATCCGGATTATAGCATACTCTGTTCGGATGGCTGCGTCCATACCATATATATACATCATGTACTTGAGATATCAGTTGTATCTTTTCGTGTGTTTTCCGACGGGGCGGCCTTCGCTAAACATGTTTCGTAAAGCATTTCACCCTCTCTCTCTCGCTCATGCTTTAGGGGGGCATCTCACATAACATGCTTGTCACCGTCCTCATTATCTTGCATCTCCCATCCCGCACAATGGAGGACCCATTATGTGACCTGTGAACACTGTCATGCTTTGAAAATATCATCAATGCATCCCTCTGAGTATGAACTTCATTTCCCCTTGAGACATCTCCTTGCAAAATCCATGAAAAATAGCTCTTTTTGCATTGGCGCGGGTAGACAGTTCAGTGCTCGCGCCAATCAGGGAAATCCTGTAAAGAGGTCGCGCCACTTGGCGCTCTGTCATAGAGCAGCAATCGCGCCACCCATTTTAGGGACTGTTTTTTATATATGGATGGCGGAAGTTGAGTTCAAACAAACTCACAACCACTGCCTATCTTGAGTTGGGAGGGTTGGCTACGGGAGTTCTATGGAAAGGAAGTAGTTTTGCCACCTTCTATGGAACCTTCCTTGTTGATAGGGCCAATCCCATAATAATAGGGATCCCAACTCCCTCCTTCCCCATCTATAAAAGCTTGCTCAGATCCATGGCAAGCTAGTCTTGAAGTGGTGAAGCTTTGCATCTCCCTATTCCCAAGTGCCTTTGTGCTGTAAAGAATCCCTTCTTTCCCTTAAGGCCCATTAAGCAAGGAGACCATTGTTACGAGACTCTGGAGAGGTTTCCCTTTCCTTTGGCGAGCTTTACGAGACGTGGACAACCGGGGACCCGTACGAAGGAGGCTGCGACGTCAGAACTCTGTTGTAACTTCTATTCGTTTATCACTTTAATAGATGACTATGATTATGGTTCCACTCCTTTTGCAATCATGTTAATGCGAGTAATATCTTTTCTGACCGATATTTAGTTACGTATGCTGGTTCCTTTGCATGTATCTGTTCGTCTCTTCTGTGTGCAGGTGTTCGTCCACGGAGATCGTGGAAGGATTGTGATCTGCCAGGGCTGAAGGACGGGGGCATCTTCTTCTTCAGATCTAGCGTTGGAATCCAGGTAGGCTCTTATCCCAAGTCTTTTATTTCGTAACTAGGAGCTTGCGTCATAGCATTGTTTGTTTGTTGCTAGACCCCTGCTGGGCTAGTAGGGATCGCCTCTGTCCGCAGAGGGGATTTACCTCCTCAACAAATTGGCGACTCCACTGGGGATCGTCCGGTTTTCCTTGACTCGTTTATGATTGTTTCGCTTTGATCGTTTCTCCTTGCTTGATGAACCTTCTGGGTTGGGTTCTTTTTGTGTTTTGGCTTTTGGTTCAGCCCCCAGAGGATCAGATCTGACCTCTGCTTTTCCGAATTTTCATCTTTTCATGGTTGGCTTGATTGGCGCGGTTTATAGCCTGACAGTCGCGCCAATTGGCGCAGGTTTCCAGTTCATTACTCGCGCCATCCCCTGTCTGGCGCGGATTACAGCCAGACAGTCGCGCCATTTCCTGTAGGTGGTAGGGTTATCCTTGTTCGGAAGTTTCTTTTGGTCAGTATTTTGCTTCTGGGTTTGTTTTAGATTCAGCTTGAAGTGGGAAGTCTGGTTTTGGTTGTGAGAAATTCTTTGTTTTTTCATTTTCAGGCAGTGGCGCTTGTTGTCAGTTAGCAACCCGCGCCACTTGGCCATTGGCGCTAGTTTTCAAGTAAAAGTCGCGCCAAGTGGCGCTAGTTGTCAATGTACAAGTCGGGCCACTTTCAGGGTGTATGAAAATTGAGTTTTTTTTTCCTTAATCCTTCACTAGTGTGTCTTTCCCTTTGGGTCTTTCCTCTGTATGAGCATAGATTACATTGCTCATTATTTGGAATGTCTTCTTTCTATGATTGTTTGATGTAAAAGGGATGAATGCCTTGTTTTGATTTCATTCTTTGGAAGTCCTCTTTGTGTTTTGTCACCTTTTGAGGAATTTCGTCACAAAGTATTTTGAAACAACGATTGCATTTTTAGTGTTTGTTCGCATCCCTTTTGCTTTCATCTTTCATTAAGAAGATTTGCGTTTTTTTAGTTTTCGTCTCATAGTTTTCTTTTCGTTTAAATGCATTAGATCACATTGCATCGAAAAGTGTTTTTGAGATTCATCATTGGACTTAGATCACAGTGTTTAGTGATTGAAAACTAAAAATCGCTTTGAGTGCATTCTCTTTTGTAAAAAGCATGCATTAAGTAGATTCTCATTTTATCGAAAAATGCATTGAGCGCATTCTTATTATTTGAAAAGAAAAAGGAAATTGTGCATAGATTACAATTGCATAGTTTTCGGAAAAAGAATTTTGCATAGATTACATTGCATAATTCGCTTCGTTGGATGTTTTAGAATACTTTTGGATAGTGAAAGTCATCTAGTTTGGAAAAGTTTTGTTTTCAGTTTTGTTGTTTGTTGCATCATTGTTTGAAGCTCTTCCCTTAACTAGATAGCATTCATCGAATTGAAAAGTTTTCTTTTCTCATATAGTTTTGCATTTAGGAGTCTTTTGAGACACTACATACGATAGGGCCTGGAAATTGAAACTTAATTGAAGATCAACTGTAAAATTTATTCAATTAAACTAAGGCAACATTGGAACTTAACGCAACATATTTAGAAGGTCTAGGCTAGAGACGTGTTCCGGCGTCGTTAAACCTAGCAGCTGTCGTTCGCCTGTTGGCTTTAGACAGCGCTAGTACGGACTTGCGCTCCCCGTACCGTCGCGTATATAAAGGGAGACCCCTATAGGTTTTCAATCCTTTATCCACAGGAAGCCGAGTATGCCGCCCTATACCCGTGATACACCGAACACAGCATTCGGGGAGACTACCTGCACGTACGGAAAGTCCTTGGTCGATTTCTGTTTCATTTTTGAAACCAAGGTGTATATTGCAGTTCACGGATATTTGGTACACCCTTTGTGCCTAGTTTTTCCCGAGCAGTCATTTGGTCTTTTCTGACTCCCTAAACTTGAAAAGACCGTCAAGCGCTTGTCCTTTCACGCTTGTGTCAACTCTGAAAGAGATAGAGTCATCTTTTTATCGTTTCTCGACTCTTAAAATATGAAACGGTAGAATTTCTTACTTTCCAATGTGGTAAAATTAATCGCCCACGATTACACGCCCGTTTAGATATTTCTTGTTGGCCGTTTGATCGTGTGTCTTAAACTCTTTTTTCAGCCCGTGTGTGGTTTTGAGTTTTGATGGCAACTTTTTCGGGGTTTACCAACCAAGGAATCCCTTCAGAAGGGAATCCTGGTCATTTTCCTCCTTTTGGAAATGTTGGTGCTCCTTATATGGCAACGTTGTCCCTTCCTGGGTTAACTGTTGGGTTGCCTGTTTGGTTGTTCTCAACCTCTATCGTTCCGAATGTCTCAGTTACTGGTCAATCAGTTCCTCCACCCGAACCACATCATGTTGATTCTAAGGTGGACCTCTCCCCTTCTTCGCCTATTTCTGAGTCTTCCTCCTCCTCTTCGCCTGGTGAAAGTCTGGATTCGAGTAACCAGGTGGCTAAGAAGAAGAAGAAGAAGACAAAGAAGAAGAAGTCTGATAAGCGAGAGGCTAAAAGTGCAGCTACTGCTTCTGAGAAATCTCATCTTGATAAGCCCTCCGACCCTCCGCGGAAAGTCAAGTTCCCGTGCATGTTGTGCACGGGAGACCATTTGCTTCGAGACTGCCCTGGCATTCCCAAGGTGCTTGAAGCATGGTCCAACGGTCGTCCACCTTTGTCTTTGACTTCCGGGAACCAGTTTGGGGGCACATATTCGACCGACGCTGATAAGGCTCTCAAGAAGCAGGGTAAGATCACCAATCCCTGTAAGTTGTGTGAAGGGCACCATGCTATTCACCTTTGTCCTTATATGGATGAAGCCAAGCGAGTCTTGGACAACCTGACTGTTTCTACACCACGCCTCCCGGCTGGTTATAAGCAGCTTTCTTTGAGTCTTCCACCTACTGATGCCGTGATTGGTCAAGAGTCATCCTTGGTCAATCCCACTCCCCCAGAAATTCAAATTCACGAATCCGGCCCTGACCAACCATTGGTCGTAGGATCGGTTGAACTGGCCCCGTCCGCGGTGCACCAGGTCTTTTCTGTCGAGAGTGGATCTCACACTCCTCATGTCCTTCTGGTTTCTTCAGATTCGTCAGACTTGGAGAAATATTCTCCTGTCCCTGTGCTTCAAGAAGCCGCTCCTCCGCCTCCCATGATGGAGGCTCCAGAGGATATCCCTCCCGCCTTCGAGATGGAGGTCATGGAGGATGCTTCTTCTACCGTAACATCAGGGGAAGACCTTCGCTTGTCGATGGTAGCCCCTCCGAGTAGTTTGGTCGCTTCCTTTGACTGGAATCGATTTGCAGGATTTCGCCTTCCTTCTTATGTGCCTTTCGAGATCACAGTACAGGCTCTTGGTCTGGTTGTACCCAGCACCATTATAGACGAAGGTGCCTCTGTTAGTATTCTGTCTTCAACTACCTGGCAAGCTTTCGGTTCACCACCGCTTGCGCCTGTTACGCAGAATCTGTTGTCATTCAATAGAAGGACCAGCCAACCGTTGGGGATCCTTCCAAGGTTACCTCGTACTTTGGAGGTAAAACCGTCCATGCGGACGTGATGGTCGTTCCTGTGCCCTCGGATTTCAAATCGCTTGGGGCGTGATTACACCTATGCCATGGGGAGCGCCGGCCCCCCTCCCTCTTTTCGTGTGGCCTCGTTTTCCGCATGAAGGAAGGAGATCGGCGTGACCATTGATCAGCTGTCATTCTTTGGTCCTAATATGGCAACTGGTCCGCCATCACCCCCTCCTGGTTTTTATCCACCCGTTGTATCTGCCCCACCGCAGGTCAACTACGTGGCCACCTACCCTGTGCCTGTGCTCAGTGATGATGCCGTCGTGCATCAGGTGCTAGGGGCATTGGGTCCTGACTTCCAGGACGTTTTCCTTCCATCGGGAGTGGAGCTCTTGGAAGCGCTGACTTCTTGTTCATTATGATGAGGTTGTCGGAGCATGGTTCTTTTCCTGTGTCAAGCTCCTTAAAAAATGAAACAAGGATGTCGGAGCAGAGTTCCTTGTCTTGTGTCGAGCTCCTTAAAAAATGAAACAAGGTTGTTGGAGCACAGTTCCTTGTCTTGTGTCAAGCTCCTTAAAAAATGAAACAAGGGTGTCGGAGGATAGTTCTTTTAATGTGTCAACCTCGTTAAAACAATGAAACACGTTCCTGTTCAATTCGAGTCTTTGGTTAATTCTCGTAAAATCCCAGTCGAGTCTTTCTTAGATCTCGTATTTTGAACCTTCACTCCATCTTCCTTTCATATGGATTGAAGCTTGGGGGGCATGTACCTCGAATTGAGTCACCATGCTGGGGGGCATGCTTACTTTTTCAAGCATAGTTTGTTTCCGTTTCAAGCTTGTGTAAAAATGAAACCGGTTTCAAGCATAGTTTATCTTTGTTTCAAGCTTGTGTAAAAATGAAACCAACTTCAAGCAGAGTTTCCTGATTTCAAGCTTGTGTAAAAATGAAACCTTTCCCATTTTACCTCTTGTGATTACCATTTTATCAGCCTGTTTGCCAGATGAGCCTTGGTTTTCTCATTCCATCGTCATTATCTGCTTGGCCGATCATATGCCTCACTTGGTTGTTTTACCCATTCCTGAGGAACCGCTGCGATGAGTGGTCTTGTTAGCCAGCCTCTTGACCTTTAGTTGTTTTGAGTAGTTCCATCATTACCGGAACCAGTTGCTACCCTTTATACCACTCGTTCCTCCAGGAGGAGTCACCTTTCAGCTCTTTTCTGACTCTCTAAATATGAAAAGATCGCCGAGGCCCTTGTCGTTTCGATCTCGTTAAAATGGACACGAATCGACATCCACCCAGTATAAATTTAACCCTTTTTCGGGCCGGGATGGATTGATTACGAAAAAGGAATACCCTAGCCTATTGCGACTAGGAGGTTTTCCCGGATATTGTTTTCTACCTTTTCGGATCTGGGGAACTATTGACGAAAAGGGACCTGTGGAGTTTTCTTTTCCGCCGTCTTTTCAAACTCTCTAAACATGAAAAGACGCCGAGTTCTTCCTTTGTCAGACTCGTTAAACCCTGATGACATCGGGTCTAGTCGAAATGACGTTCTCCGAGTTCCTCCTTCCTAGGGCTCGTTAAATGTACTAGGATGGATTCGTCCGAAGGACGGATTTATATGACAAGCATATGGTATCCTCTTCAAGCTTGTGTAAAAATAAAGAGGTACTCACCGAAATGGTGGGGGAATATGGAACCATCATCGTTTTCGTGTCGGCAGTATGTCGCTCTTGAACATGGCACTTGTCTGCATTCGTGTCGGGTTGGGGAAATCTCATCTCATTTTTTCACTTTGCCTCCGTGGGTTTGGATAATCTCTTTTGACCTCTCATCTGTTCACTGCCTCGTCACCATGACCTTTGATCCGTTGATGTCAAATACTGCCAAATCCATTGTCGTGCCGTTCATGTGTTCAAGAGAAGTTGGCCTTTGCAAATATCAACCTTCCTCTGTTTCTCATATGGTCCTGATTCACAACCAACATTATGTTCCTCTGTCTTGTGTCGATGATGTGGGAATCCTTATGGCCCACCTTCGATCAAGGTCACTTCCTGTCGACTTCAACTCATTATCCAGGAAGTTGGTCTAGAGACTCCTTATGGTACCTTGGAGCCTGCATGCCTCAATGGCAGGTTCGTCGCATTCGACGAGAGGTTTACATCATTGGCCTCCGATCGAGTGATTCTGCGGGTGTTCGACATCAACTTGTTTATTCGCACGCCGTAGATTGTACCTGTAGTACCTTGAGGACCATTGTCATTATTGGTGGTTTCTCTTGCGTCTGTTAACAACTTTCATCATTGGCTGGTAATCAGACGATGTTCTTGCATGTTCGACTTCAGCTCACAAATTCACATGCTCGAACTTGTACTTTGTTTGGGTCGAGATGGAGCGCAAGACCCTGGATTGTGTCTGTTGTAATCCAGGCTGCGATTGTGGATTATTGTCATTATGTACATGACTCAATGATTGGATGGCTGCGACCATACCCGAGTCTATTTGTTTGATCTTAGTTGGATGGTTGCGCCCATACCCTGGATCCGGATTATAGCATACTCTGTTCGGATGGCTGCGTCCATACCATAGATATATATCATGTACTTGAGATATCAGTTGTATCTTTCTGTGCAGGTTTTCCGACGGCGGGCCTTCAGTTGGACATGTTCTCGTAAAGCATTTCACCCCTCTCTCTCTCGGGCCTCATGCTTTAGGGGGCATCTGTTACACAGGAATTTGTCACCGTCCCTACCATTCCCCGTCCCGCACAATGGAGGACCCATAACGTGACCTGTGAACACTGTCATGCACTGAAGACATCATCATTGCATCCCTCTGAGTATGAGCTTCATTTCCCCTCGAGACATCTCCTTGCAAAATCCATGAAAAACAGCTCTTTTTGCATTGGCGCGGGTAGACAGTTCAGTACTCGCGCCACTCAGGGAAATCCTGTAAAGAGGTCGCGCCACTTGGCGCTCTGTCATAGAGCAACAATCGCGCCACCCATTTTAGGGACTGTTTTTTATATATGGATGGCGGAAGTTGAGTTCAAACAAACTCACAACCACTGCCTATCTTGAGTTGGGAGGTTTGGCTACGGGAGTTCTATGGAAGGAAGTAGTTTTGCCACCTTCTATGGAACCTTCCTTGTTGATAGGGCCCATCCCATAATAATAGGGATCCCAACTCCCTCCTTCCCCATCTATAAAAGCTTGCTCAGATCCATGGCAAGCTAGTCTTGAAGTGCTGAAGCTTTGCATCTCCTTATTCCCAAGCGCCTTTGTGCTGTAAAGAATCCCTTCTTTCCCTTAAGGCCCATTCAAGCGAGGAGACCATTGTTACGAGACTCTGGAGAGGTTTCCCTTTCCTTGGCGAGCTTTGCGAGACGTGGACAACCGGAGACCCGTTCGAAGGAAGTCGCGACGTCAGAACTTGGTTGTAACTTCTATTCGTTTATCACTTTAATAGATGACTATGATTATGGTTCCACTCCTTTTTCTATCATGTTAATGCGAGTAATATCTTTTCTGACTGATGTTTAGTTACGTATGCCGGTTCCTATGCATGTATCTGTTCGTTTCTTCTGTGTGCAGGTGTTCATCCACGGAGATCGTGGAAGGATTGTGATCTGCCAGGGCTGAAGGATGGGGACATCTTCTTCTTCAGATCTAGCGTTGGAATCCAGGTAGGCTCTTATCCCAAGTCTTTCATTTCGTAACTAGGAGCTTGCGTCATAGCATTGTTTTTTTGTTGCTAGACCCCTGCTGGGCTAGTAGGGATCGCCTCTGTCCGCAGAGGGGATTTACCTCCTCAACAGATTTCCTGAACATTTCATGCGCTACTTAAACCAAGAAGATACCTTTCCACTCTTGAATATTCAAGGTTTCAGGTCAAGGATTCAACAATTATAATGCACAACAGAGACGACAAGGGACATCCTTGTCGAAGGCCTATGGAAGTCGAAAAAGCTGAGAATTCCTGCCATTGATCAAAGGAGAAATCCAGGGGGAATAAATGCATGCGTTTATCCATGAAATGAAATCTTTACTGAAACCTAATTTTCCAAGACAAGGAAAATAAAGGAATGATTTACTTAATAAAAGGAGTTGGACATATCCATTTTAATAACCATTCTAGCTTCTCCTGCCTCCTTACTCAAATGAATAACTTCCTGCACTAGAATATCGTTATCTAAGATATTCCTCTACTGCATAGAACCATCTTTATTCTAAGAGATAAAGGAGGGGAGAAAGGATTTGACTATGTTGGAAAAAATCTTGGTCAAAAATTTATAAGAAGACTTAGGAAGAAATATAGGATGAAATATCGAAAAGCGAGAAGGGTTGGCTTCCTTGGGAATAAGAGCAAGAAAGGAAGAATTGTGTTTCCACCAATTTTATTTTTGTTTTTGCTATGGTTCAACATTCATAGGAGAATTTTTTTTATACTATTCAAGTACATTATATAAAAGAAAATGGAAAACCCATCAAGACTTGGGGCTTTCTTAGGTTCTAAGGACCATACCACTTTTCTAACTTCCTTGTCTGCAATATCCATTAAAAGAGTTTGGTTGGCCATAGGAGAGATAAAATGAGGGAGAAAAGGAAGGAAGTCACTGGATTGGTCGAGAGGAGTATGGTCAATACTAATCAAATATTTGAAAAAGGATTAGGCCTCCTCCTTGACTCCTGTAAAGGAACAAAGCTTCGGTTTCCCCTTAGGCTTAATTTCCTTTATTCTATTTCGAGCCTCCCAAGATTTGGCTTGCTTATGGAAGAAAGCAATATTAGAGTCCCCAAATTTTAACCATAAGCTAAGGTATTTTAACCTCCAAAGATTTTATTCTTGGCGACTTAGAGCGAAAAATTGTCTAGAGAGATCCATTTCATGACGAATGTGTTTATATTCTATTGGAGCTTCTTCCATCAGTTTGTAATGATCCTCATGTTATTTAACTTTGCCACTCCTTTTTTTATTAGGAGGTTGGTAGTTCTCCTTCATCCATTTCCTCATTTCCCGCTTCAATTTCTTTATCTTTGGTTCCCAAAAAAAATTCAAGGAGCCCTGAATCGTGATATTCCAAGCCTTTACCACTATATCCCCTACCTCTTCTAACAACCCCAAATCTTCATTGAACTTGAAAGGAAAAGGACCTAATTTTTCCACCTTTTAATCATAAACGGACGGTGATCAAAATCTCCTTGAGATTCTATTGTCGAAGAAAAATCAATCCCTTTGAATAGCTAACCACCATGATGCAAAAAACGGTCCAAGCGAGCTTCTATGTATTGATTTCCCATTATTATATTGGACTAGGTATATTTCCAAACCTTAGGAATAATATCCAAGAAATCCCAACTTCCTATTAGGTCTTCCACCCACTCTCTGAAAGGGTCCCTCACTATAGATCCTCCTATTTTTTCTACATGATTTAAAATGGTACTTAAGTCTCCTCCAACCACACTATTTAGATGAATATTCCTTCCTATTAACACTTCTAAGGAATGCCAAAATTCAACCTTCTCACTATAAAGCACTAGAGTGTATATGTTTATAAATGGAATTCGTTCTCCTATTTATCTTACCTCTAACAAATCAATCAACCAGGATTTGGATTTTAGTTCTTTCACCAGAGAGAAAAACTTGTTTGGTCAAAAAAATGCCTAGACTGTTGAGATTGCAACAAGATGATGAGCTTAGTGGAAAGAAGTTGCCTTCACTAAGTGGGCCCGCAGGCTATTTTTGGTGCAAAGTCTATTTTTAGACATATGGATCATGTTCTATGAGTTGCAGGATGCTATTTGTGGATGGTTGGTCAAGTCTAAAAATAGATGGACTTCATTTTTAGACATATTGGGCGGAATCTATTTTTATATTTCAGCTTCCATAATAGATATGTCGAATATTATTAGCTCTTAATAATATTTGGACTCTTAACAATATCATCCCTCTGAGCACTTCGCTATGCTACGGTGGCGGGCACATGCAAAATTACGTAAGGAATTACGCTTGCCCCGAGGGTCAAGTGGAGCTATTGCATGGAGACTTCAGTTAGAACTCAGGTGACAGAGTTTGGTGGAGTTGATTGAGGAAGTTAGTGGAGTTGTATTCAGTTTAACTTAGTTAAACATAGTTGAGCTAGTTGTATCTAGTCTAACTGATTGATACAATAGTGACAATGGTGTGAATTAATTATTAATTAATTCACTAATTATTAACTCATAAATCAACTAAAGAATACATCAGTTAACTTCAGTGCATGGACAGTTTCAGTGGAGACCAATGAAGGGTTAGCTGAAAGAGCAGTGTGATTATCAGTTGTGACTATACTGGTGCATGAGTTTGCACCACACATTGATGGAGATGCCAATGAGGATTGCACAGTGCATACCAGAGGGATTCAAACTCAGATTGGGCCATTATTCATCTTGGATTGTGCAGTAGAGGCAGGCTAACAGGTGGAGCAGATTGGAGCATGTGTTTTGTTAGATACGAGCTTGTGTAGTGTGTAACAATTAGAGATTGTACTGAGAACTTGTGAGGAGTTTGTACAATTATTGTTACATGATATCTATCATTATAATATACAGATAGTTTGGGATTTTCATCTTTAAGCTTTCCCATAAATACTGTGTTTATATGTGTGATTGTTTATGGTTTTGATGTGCGCATGCGATTGTTTATATTTCCGCAAATTGATGATCAATAGTAGAAGAGGTTATGTATTATGCATGAAGCTCAAATAGTGTGTGATCAGGATAATCTCGGTGAATAATTTAACAGTTATTCAAATTTCTACATAGACCACCAAAATCACCTCTGGATGATTGGACCATCCTAGAGTAATTTTCCAAAATAATTCTACAGCTTTGAAGGCCTCTGGCTCTTCCAACTTTGTTTCTTGAATAGAGACAACGATTGGAGATTCTTGTTTTATTAAGTCTCGCATAGCTAGATTTTTGATAGGGTTCCCTAGTCCCATTATGTTCCGCGAAATTAATTTCATTTAAAAGAGGAGACATAAATGGGACCTCCATCATTTCCTTCCTTATTTTTATTTTATTTTGCTCTCAAGATTTCTGTAATGATTGAATTAATTCCAAGTTTTTTTTTGAATATCGTTTCCTTTTCCCTCAGTGCCTTTTGTTTCAGTTTTCCTTTCTTTTTTGAGTTGCTCATTTCTTGACTGCTATAATCAACGACCCATGATTTTTTTTTAGTAATATGCCAAGTGATGACACTCCCTATTTCCTCATTCACATTTCCAGGATGGTGATACTGAAGGTCTGGAGCTAAAACCACACTAGAGGAGGAGACAATGTTCTCAAGTTTTTTGGATGGGCTACTCTCAACCACTATTTCACCTTCCTCTTCTCCTTTTGGAACTTCCTTTTCATTTCCTTTCTTTTCTTCTTGGGGTGTAGGAATTTCATCCTCCTTCTCATTGATTTTTTCTGCTACTTGAGGTGTGGGATTTTCATACTCCTCAGAGGGGAGATAAGAATATAAAAAGGATTCGAGGAGATAGGGCCATCATTTATACCAGCTGCACTAGGATGCTTGATAGTATCCTTCCATTTCAGGCCTTTTTTTGTTTCTTCCCCTTCTCCTATTGGGTAGCAGAAGTATCCACAAATTTTTTCCTTGCTTTAGGGCAATCCCTCACAAAATTTCCATAATCATGAGAGTGTAGACACTTGAAAGGAATTTGTTTGTAGTCCAAAATTTTTCTGTGCTTCCATTCACCCATATTTAGGTTCATCTATGCTAGTAAACCTTTTCCCATGTCCACTTCCACACATATTTTAGCACATGAAAATTGAGACCCCTTCGGTTCGGATTTATCCAGATACTTTCCCAGCCCATTGCTAATGGCTCTAAAATAGTCATCACTCCAAAAATATATGGGGAGCCTTGGAAGCTTAACCCATACAAGAATAACAATGGGAATGTCTTCATCTGGGTTAAAATATAGATTCCATTTTTTTAGGCACATTCCCCTAGATCCAAGGAAATAAGGTCCATTCCGAAAAACAAGGTCTCTTTCATCTTTGTATTCAAATAGGAAGATGAAGAATCCATTTCCCACAACCGATAAGGCTATCTCAACTTTAAGAATAGGTTTCCATTTTTTTCCAATCCAAATATCCATTGACCTAGGAGACGAACACATCCTAGTAAAATTACCAATAAGATATCTCTCAACATAAACAATGGAGGCTTTCTGAGATCCATTAGGCAGGGTGAATAATTTGATATCCTCGTTGCGCTTAACAAAATTTGACAAAGGAGTTGACTAGAGTTGTTTAATTATGAATATAAGCCACCAGAAAACGAAAAGCCTTGACGTCAGAGAGGAGTGGAGGGGAGGATACCCCCTCTGAGACGACTGTTGATGGAATCAAGGAGAAGGAACCACAACAACTAAGCAGGTTGCAAAGCAAGTACCCAAAAAATGGCCTTGAAAACATATTATACAATCAAAAGATTCATAATTAAAAGGAGAAGGTCAAGGAAATACATAATAGGGAAATCAAAGGACATTGGAAAATCAACTCAATTATTTTAACCTTAAGGTAGGAATAATGTATTATTTGAATGACCACCAAAGCTTCATGTTACATAACTAGGTCAAAGAAATTCAAAGTATGGTGAACACATTATAAATGAACCTTACTAGTTTCCAATATTTGATTAATAATAGGGTCAAACCCTTGTAATAAGATAAATATAATGCCTCAATAAGGCATGCCGAACTATAGCAATTCCTATTTACTATGTTTTGAGGACAAAACATTTTTAAATGAGAGCCAATGTTTATAATACAAAATAATATTTATAGACATAAAATCATAAAAATAAATTATAATTATTAAAAGACATGATTATAATGTCATTATTATACATGATGGGTCACCATGGGCACATATATGTAAAGAAAAAAAGTGTCCATGGGATGCAATGCATGTGGGGTCACTTAGCAAAACAAATTCAAAATATTTCCACTTGTGAACTTATAAAAAATATTCTTATTTTTTGAATTTAATAAATCCTTCTTTGATTTCTCTAGTCTCTTGGTGGTAAATCAATTTATAGTAATTCAATGTACCTTGTGAAAATTTTCTAAATTTTGTTGCAAAAAATTACATAAATAATGCAAATTTGATTTTTATTGAATTGTAAATTCCTAAAGAACATATACTCTAGAGGGTTAAGTGAGTTGGCATCATAATATATTTATAATACCATAATGTACACAATTTAATTGAATATGAACAATTTTTTTTTAATTGACCAGTTCTAATTTTGGACAAGGCCTTAAAGCAATTGTGCCACAAGGTAGCAAGCACTACAAAGCATGAACATCAAATCCTTATAGAAACAATTTTCATGATTTTATCAACCCTCATGAGAGAATTATGGACTTGCTAGTAAATAATTTGATAATGAGATTCCTAAGGTTTGTATGGTAGTTTTTTCGTTAACTATATTTACTTAATTAGTTGTTTAAAGTGTACTTACTTTTAATTCAAAAGTAAAATTCATAAATACATATTGTTGATGTTGATACAAGCATGACAACGCCAAACTTTTTTAATAATTACAAAAAAGGTGATTGTTTAGGATAGAACAATGTTAGAAACCTTAGTCACTTTCAAGATCTAGAGGGTTAATCGATCGAGGATTATGAATTTTTTATTAAGACCACAATGTATACAATTTCATTGAATAGAAACAAACTTTCTGTAATGCACTTGCAAGAAAGAGAAAAAAATACGCGTTCATTGGTAACGTCAAAACTTTTTGTTTCAATCTCCCAATAACCTTTCTTTCGGTTTTCCCTCTTTCCTTCCTTCCCTCCTTTCAAGATCCCTCAATGAGGTTTCTGTTGGATATATATGCAAAGATGACTCGACATATATTTTAGAGGTTAAATCAAATACGACATATTTCTGGTTCATATATTTGTAAAAACTACTAAACCTAATGAAAGGAGGAAAAATAAACAATTCCTACCTGTCTTTTAAAGTCTCTTTTCTCTGGTTAGGAAGAAGAAGATAATTACAACATATCGTATTACTACACCTTTATGAAGGCCATGGTGCAATAACATCTTTGTTAGGTCCCTATAATACTATTGTAGCTCCTATATTGTTATTTTGGTGCCCCATGTAGCTCCCATGTTGTTATCGTTGTGCCCCATAGAAGCCCACTATTGTTATTATTGATCACTTACATTATTATTCTTAGGTAGGCCCTTATTATATTGTGAACCTTTAGGCTTATATATATACCAAGGAGATCTTGTAATTCGTATCAGCCAAGAATTGTTCATTTATGCTATGTAAAGGAGGTTTCCCCCTCGAAGAGGTTAATTTTCAAGTCATTGATCTATATTTTCTTCTGTCTTCGGATTTGGTTACTTAACATTTGGAATCAGAGCTTTGGATTCTAAAGTTCCACTACTTCAAACATGTCATCTTGGAATTTTCTCTATAACTTTTTTTATGAGAGGCATCAAAAGCTTAAATTTTTACCATGTATAGCTGAAATCTTTGTTAACTTCATGTAATAATCTTAGATATTGGTTTGCTATGTTTTCTGATATATGTTTCGAATAAATTATGGTTTTTGCATGCTATAGAATTCAGTCTCAAATAGGTGACCTAGGGAATATTGTCATAACTTTCTGTTAAACACACACATTGTGTATGAGAAGATAAAACACACAAACAGGAAAGATAGGCATTCGTTGTTCATATTATTCACCATAGATGTACATTTATAATACAATGGTGTGACTCTTGGATTCATCTTCCAAGGTCACTTGGAATCCTTTGTGACTGTTCGCCTTCCACACCTACCCATAGAGGATTAGGTGTTCAACATTCCCCCCTTAATCCGAAGGGGTATGTGTGAGTCCAAGAAGAGAGTTGTAATACAAATTTGGAAAGTATGCATGGCATCAAGGCTGAATTAGCTCTCTAAAATGTTGGCATAAAGAGGTGGTTTAAGGATAACCACCAACACTAGAACCTAATGCTTATTGCAGTTCCCGTAACTCTTCCAAAACTAGAAAGAAGTTGAGGGCTTCTGCTAGAGGAAGTGTCCCTCATATTTGAAGAGGGAGACCTTCAACCTAAAAGAAGAGAAGTCTAAAACTTGTGATGGTTTAATGATGACCACCAACACCGAAATGCTTGATGCATTTCCTGGAACTCTTCCAAAGCTGGCAAGAAGCTGAAGTCTTCTGCTAGAGGAAGTGTTCTGAAAGAGGAAGAATATCAACCTCACATAGATGGTTTAAGGCTATCCACCAACCAAAGGCATGCTCATGGGCATCCATGTCTCTTGTTACAACTCTGAATCTGGAATGAAGAATTGTGGCTTAGGCTCACTTGAATTGCTATGTCTCTGGCTACAACTCTGAATCTGGAATGAGAGATTGTGGCTTAGGATCGATTGATGTGGCGTCGAAGCTTGTAGATGACCACCATTTTCCCCCCTGTCAGGTACAAGGTGAGATGATGGAAAAAACTCAACTGCAAGATTGTTCAATATTCTAGAACGAGTTCTGATATGTGACTTAAACATCTTCTTGGCTGTTGATGCCCATTTCCAAGAAGCGATCCATCCAAGATGAATCTTTGTTCTTGCAGGAGGCTTTTTTTTGAAGCATCTGTGTGAAGAATGGGTGTGCTGACCACAATGCTTGCATGGGTGAAGATTGAAACAGTGATATTTCATATGGCCAACGCAATCACAGTGCTGGCATTTTATAATCTGTTGTTGATGCTATGTAGGAGGAGTAGAATCTGGAACAGCTGAAGGTGAACCGTCATAAAGAAATCCAGCACTCTGAAATTTGATGGGCTTAGAGTAGTCCAGAATATGAAAGGAAAACTCCTTGTCATTTCCAAGACCAGTTCTGTGCTTGTTGTGGAAAATCTCTTCCCAAGGTCTAATGATGGGCTTGGGAAGTGCAGACTGAGCTGTTGCATCTGCATGTAAATATGCTCTTGTACAAGGAACTGAATGTTATTATATTCTTACTGCTGATGGGAGTCCCTCTCAATTTTTTGAATAGAAACAGGTTCAGAATGATGACTCTTTTGCTAAAGTTCATCTTGCGGAGCTGAGACTCCAACTGCAAAAACTCAATCTTCTCTTGTGCATGTTGCAGGCAAGTTTGAATATCAAAGGGAGTGTCTTTACTGATTCAGATTGTGTCATAAACAGTAGATTGTATCAAAGTTTCCAAGGACTGTAATAATTCATAAAATTTGGTCATTTTCCAAACAAATAAAGCTCAAGAAATAAAGGGTGTCGGCTTGAACCGATAATGCACTCGTTTACAATGTGAGTCAACTTATCTTTCAAAAAAATACAAATGACTTCAAAGACCCTTTTCTTTCTTGAAATTCCAATTATGGAATTCCCAAAGAAAAAAATCTGCTACTCAAATTATGGAGGACCAAACTCAGAAAATAGAACTGACTTATACTTTTAGCAAAGGGATTGCAAACAAATGGTTTCAAATTATCTCTCTTCTAATGGAGAATTCTTGTGGAAATCATATACAAAAAGAATATAAAAAAACTGAGCTATTCAAGAACTTAGCTGAATTGTGTAAGAGAGACACTTGACTTGAAATGGCTTATAATGATTGGCACCAACCCCAACACCTCCTTAATGGCATCTTCTATGGGAATTTCTTTCACCGCCTTGGCCCCAGCCTCGACACTTCAAATAGTTCTTCAGTGTGACATTCCATTAGAAAATAAATCAATAAATCCAACTATCTAACAAATTTGTAATTACCATATTCCTCTCAGTTGAAAATAGAACCATGACTATTTACCATAAAAACATTACCCTCAATCCTAACTATAAATCTATATTGATGTTATTCATCAATCCTGCTAATTATCTCAATAACCAAAAATTTCTTGCTTTTAAGCAGCACCAGCTCCCTTTCCCTTCTTTCTCTGAATTTTTTTCATGTAAAACTCAAGCTTACAACCTTCAAGTATATACCCATCAGTATGTCCAAACTGGCCTGGATGTGAAGCAATTGCAGCCAAAAGTCGACCAATAGAAAATTTCTCTTTCAGATGTGGGTCAACTTTGTGGCCTTCTTGTTGCTTCTTTATCTTCCTCAAAAGATGTTTGTCTTTCACTGTGAACAATGGTGCTGATGAGAAAGAGAATGTTGTGGATGGCCTCCTCCTTTTTTTTGTTGTTCTCTCTACATCTACTTTTCATTTAATGTGGGTGCCTCTGGATCGAGTGACAGGTTTAAGGTTGGACCAACAGTCATACAATACAATCATGCTTCATGTAGAACACAACCAATCAACCTACTCTTCAAATGAACGAAGCACTCACGAGTCAAGCCACATCAAGCCGAAACATTCCATAGCGGTCTTCCAACGCAGTCATTGCTTGGGCTTGTATTCCAGCCCACACTTCCCCAGCAAAACTACCTGGACACCACTACCACGATGAGCAACCGAGTCTCATTTCCCAACAAGGATGGAAGATTCAATGGATGCTGAAGTTCTGTAATGATCGATGTAAACAGAGATGGAAGTGTAGCATTATTTGTACAACCTTCCAAAATTAGAAAGGACAAGTCTGAGAAGCGATGGAGTGGGTGCGAGATGTCAAGGACGTGTTATAACTATCGGCAAGGAGGAGCGATACCGCAGTAGTTTGGTGGAATAGGGTATACAAATAGTCGGATGGACAGGCCCATGAAATGATGGCTATGCCAATACGATGGAACATGGAATGATGGGTAGTGGAAGCGTGGAAGGGAAAAATAGAGATACAGAGGTGCTTCTGCCACAGTAGGTAGGTAAAATAGATGTTAGAGGAAATTTTGGTAAGACAGAGTGTTAGGCGCAATTTTGGTGAACAAATTTGGTAATATTCATTTTTTCAATCTCAGTAAAATGCTATATAAGGTGGCAGTTTTAAATAGGAGAGAGTCAGAATTGACATGAGAGGCTGTAAAACCTATCATGCAGAAAAATTTAATATGTAACATCGAAATTTTTTTTACCAAAGGCGGGTAATTGTAGAGAATAGTTTCTGGGGGTCGTAGCAGCAGTCGAAGAAAAAATTCAACTATTAAACACACATGGATAAGAAAATGCTAAACAAACTGAAATTTTACCTTACAGTCCCAACTCCATATGTATTCCTTGTCCAGTTCCTCAAAGATGCAGGCTCTGACAAAAAGAAGGCAAATTTGGTATTCTTCTTTATGGAACTGAGCTTTATGGAAAGGCCACAAAGACTAGTGGCTCAAATTGGAGTAGGGTCAGAATTCGCCCGCTCTGATACCATGTTAAACACACACATGGTGTATGAGAAGATAAAACACACAAATAGGAAAGATAGGCATTCATTGTTCATATTATTCACCATAGATGTACATTTATAATACATTGGTGTGACTCTTGGATTCATCTTCCAAGGTCACTTGGAATCCTTTGTGACTATTCGCCTTCCACACCTACCCATAGAGGATTAGGTGTTCAACACTTTCTCTTCAAGCATCATATTTGAATTCTGTAAAAGGGTCCTAAAAGTTCATGAATTGTAGTTTATTGAGGAATTTCAGGGCCGGAGGTTGAAATAGTGTCATGTGGAAGTCTGTAAAAGTTCGATATACTGAACCAGTCCATAATAAGGTCATCATGGGAGATTTGTTGTTAATTTATCTTGAAGAATATTATTTTGGTCTAACTTGTGGGGTTGGAGAAAAGAAACATAAAGCGACCTCAAAATGAATTTTTAGACCTCGGGAATCTAAAATTATAGAGACACAATAGTTTTAAGATCAAGCTCCAAAAAGGAATTTTTTTTTTGTGTATTTTTTAAATTTTCATAAATTTTGTTTGAAAGTTTAGTATGAATTGATCCAAAGGGCACAATAAAGAATATATATCATTATTTGGTTTCAATATGGATCGAAAAAAAAAAATGGATACTCCCATTAAGCAACCAAAAATCTCTAATATGATGCATGAATAAGAGGAAGAAATGAAAGATGATATATAAATTTACGAGACCAAGTACAACAAATTTTGCTCTCGCAAAAAGTAAAAAAAATTGAATTGCAAGCTATGATGAGCGTTGATATAGATGGTATAAAAAGGGGCATGGGAGTTTTGAATGATGGTTTAAAAGTAGACATGGAATCAATGATGAATGTTGATGCAGGGGCATTAGACACTAGCCAACAATGTAGGAGGTTTGTCCACATGTTGTGGCTAGGAGGGGTCGAAAATATTTGAATTGTAACAGCTAGGTGTCAATACCTTAGCTGATTGTTTTATTTAGATTAGTTAGGATTGATAGAAATTGAATAGTTGGATTCGATCCATCTGTCAGTTCAGTTATTTGAATAATTTGTAATTAGACCTTTGATTTCTAGAACAGTCCTCTCAGAGGAACCGAAGAGTCATATATTGATGTATATAAGTTGTATTCCTTGGATGTATTGAGGAAGAGAAGGAAGAAGGCGAAGAGAGATTTCTGCAATAACATCTGTGTGTTCACAATTTCTTCCAGTTAAATAATGTCTGTACGCATTGGCCATAGAGTTGTTTCGAATCCTTGATTGTGAAGAGATTGTTTAATGGTGAGGTGATTGAACTATGTGCACATATAATTACTGGGTTGAAATTTTGTATAGATTCTGCATATCTCTGTCTATCGATTCCCTCAAATTTGTTCGAACAGGATCTGTCGAATAAATCTCCACTCATAGAAGAAGTCTGCGTAAACCCTGGTCGTTGAACTCTGTTTAATGGTAATAGAAATCCTACTTAATAAAGAAAATTACGTTTGTTCGTTGTTAATTGGAAATTCCTAACCGAGGTCAGAACCTGAGTTAACAAACGGAGAGTATACGAAGGAGAACGCAACCTCGACGTGAACCTTGGTTAGTCACTGTTCAAAAACCATGAGTGGATTTACAAAGGTGGATTGCCCATATCACACCACTTTTGGGGAGTAAGCGGTATTTCCTAGTTGGGGAGCAATTCCATTGAGTGTTCAACATGTGGCGAGGTGGACCCATGGAAAAATTCCATTGCTGCACGCCATCGCGCGTTAACGTTCGACCAAGGAAGCCGAGCGATATCGTGGAGCACCGTTGATTTGGAGGGGAGCCATCGGACGGTAGTCGCATGAGGAAGATCCACGGAAGATAACCAGGTACGGTGCGTGAATTTGATTGGACCATTGATATATATGTGGGGCCGGGCCGAAGGCCTATTGGAACGTCCGTTGGTTATAAAGTGTCGGGCTATTAATATAAGGTTCGAAGATATAAATAAATTTGCAAAGGTTGTGGATAATGTTATTTATCAAATTCGACGAATTTGATAAATAACCTCCGAGGAAGAAAATATAAGAAGACCACGTGGAGTAAAAGAACGAGGTTTCAGAGAAAGAAATGCTGACAAAGCCACGACTACAGTGACCATCTCTCCTTAGGGGTCCGAAATTCAGTTTTGTTGCATCATTTGTGGTATCAAAGCCGTTGTTTCCAAGTTTTTTTTTGCAGAGAGCTGACATGGCAATCTGAGTTGGTAGAGGTGCTGGCAGAAGGAGACCTGTTGCCAACGTAGAGTTGTTGGGGATGTTGCAGAGGGTCGAGGCCAGAATGGATGCCATTAAGCAAAGACAGCCCAGAGATCCTGAAGACACCAACGAACCTGAGATAGAAGAAGCGGAAGAAAATGTTGAGATTCCTCCTGACATGAGGCTCCTCAGAACTGTTCTAGGGTCTTCAGTTAAGCCCAGAATTGAAGTGTCAAGTTATGCAAGAGGACTGAATCCAGAGGAGCTGGTGGACTGGATAAATGAAATGAACAAGTGCTTTGATTATGAAGAAATAAGCGAAGATAAAAAGGTCAAGTTTGCAGTAACAAAGCTGAAAGGACATGCTGCACTTTGGTGGGATGGAGTGCAGGCAGAAAGGAGGAGAGTTGGCAAGCAACCTATCAAGAGCTGGACCAGAATGATGGCTAAATTAAAAGGTAAATTCTTGCCTAGTGATTACCAGCTGACATTGTATAGGCAAATGCAGAACCTGAGACAGAGGTTGCTAACAGTAAAGGAATACACAGAGGAATTCTACAGAGTGAGCATAAGAGTTGGGAAATTTCAAGACACACCAGAGAAGACTGCCAAATATGTGAATGGTCTCAAGATGGAGATCCAAGATGAGATTGGTCTCCTGTCTCCTAAGACAATGGAAGAGGCCTACCAGATGGCCTTGAAAGCAGAGGAGAAACTTCTGAGGAAACAGTCTGCCAAGAAGAGAGGTACTTTTCGGGGAAAGGGAAGTCAGGGAGGTAGAGGAAAGCCTGCTACACTCAGGGATGGAGCTAACAGTAGCTCACCTTAGAATGCATCTACAGGGGATGATGCAAGGGGCAGAAGGGGTTCTTACAGATGAAAAGGAAGAGGAGGCAGAGACAGAGGCAGAGGTAGAGAGTTGAGGTGTTATAGATGTCAGCAAGTGGGACATAAGCACTATGAGTGCCCAAAGAAAGTGGGTGCTGGTCCAAGAAATGATGTTGTTTCCTAGGCTGGAGAAGAGGCAGAAATTGAAGAAGAAATTCCTCCAGAGAGGGGAGAGTCCTTGGTGGTTAATAAGGTCCCGTTGAAGAAAGCTAAAGAGGTCACTGAGCCTGCACAAAGGAAGACTTTGTTTAGGAGCATATGCAAAGTCCAAGGGAAATGCTGCCAGCTAGTCATTGATAGTGGTATCATAGAAAATATGGTTTCCACTGAGGTGATAGAGAAGTTGAAGTTGAATACAAGGGAGTATCCCACTCCCTACAGGGTGTCCTGGGTGCATAAAGGGCACCAGCTAGTTGTAAAAGAACAGTGTGAGATAGAGCTACAAATGGGAAAGTACAAAGATAAGGTCCTGTGTGATGTAATTCCAATGGATGTGTGTCATATACTGTTGGGTAGACCTTGGCAGTTTGACAGAGCAGCAGTGCATGATGGCAAGAAGAACACTTACAAGTTCTTCAAGGATGGGGTACACCATACATTGATACCCATGGAAGAAGGAGAACCATCCAGCAGAGTGATTGATCCAAAGACCTTGTTGCTGAGCGGGAAGGAATATCTGTAGCAGATAGAAGAAGAAGAGGTAAGCTTCAATTTAGTTTGCAAACCTAAAGTAGTTCTTACTTATACAAAGATTTCTGATTTTCCAGTAGAAATCCAAGAGATGTTAGACAATTATTGTGACATTGTTGTGGATGATTTACCTGATGAGCTGCCACCTGTGAGAAAGGTCAGCCATCAGACAGATTTTATCCCTGGTTCAAATCTGCCAAATAAGGCAGCCTACAGAATGAATCCCAAGGAAAATGAGGAAATCAGGAGACAAGTACAGGAATTGGTGGAAAAGGGGCTGATCAGAGAAAGTTTGAGTCCATGTGCAGTACCAGCAGTGTTGAGCCCAAAGAAAGATGGAGGCTGGAGAACGTGTACTGATTCCAGAGCAATCAATAAGATCAAAATCAGGTACAGATTCCATTTGCCCAGAATTGAGGATTTGATGGACTGTTTGAGTGGTGCTAAATATTTCTCAAAGATAGATTTAAAAAATGGATACCATCAGATTAGAATAAGAGAGGGTGATGAGTGGAAAAATGCCTTTAAAACAAATGAAGGATTATATGAATGGATGGTAATGCCTTTTGGGTTTTCAAATGCACCTATTACTTTTATGAGACTTATGAATGAAGTATTGAAGGAATTCATTGGTAAATTTGTGATAGTATATTTGGATGATATATTAGTTTTCAGTAGAACTAAAGAAGAACATTTAAGGCATCTTAATCATGTCTTGAAGAAGCTGCACCAAGAGAAACTGCTGAAATTTTTTAAGAAATGCTCATTCATGAAGGAAGAGTTGGTGTATTTGGGTTTTTTTGTTTCTGCAGAAGGATTGAAGATGGACCCAGGAAAGGTTAAGGCAATTGTGGAGTGGCCTTCACCTAGGAATGTTTTTGAGGTAAGAAGTTTCCATGGACTTGCTAGTTTTTACAGAAAGTTTATAAGAAAATTTAGTAAGATCAATGCACCCATCATTGAGACAATAAATAAGAGCAAACAACCATTTAAGTGGACTGCTGAAGCAGAAAGAAACTTCAAACTTTTGAAGCAAAAGATAACTGAAAAGCCTGTGTTGATCCTGCTTGATTTTACCAAACCATTTCAAGTGAAGTGTGATGCCAGTGGGGAGGCCATTGGAGCTGTGTTGAGTCAGGATGATAGGCATGTAGCCTATTTCAGTGAGAAGCTAAATGATACCCGAAGGAAGTATTCATCTTATGAGAAGGAGTTCTATGCAATTGTTCAGGCGCTGAAGAAGTGGAGACATCATTTTATGTCCAGGGAATTTGTATTGTATTATGACAATCATGCTTTGCAGTGTATTGTACAACAACCCAAGTTGAAGCATAAGCATGCCAAATGGGTTGAGTATCTCTAAGGTTTTAATTTTGTTTTGAAACATATAAGTGGCCAAGCCAATAAAGTGGTTGATGCTTTGAGTAGGAGGCACATGCTTGTTCAAGAAACAAATTTTGAAGTTGTAGGATTTGATTTTCTCAAGGAATTGTATAAAACAGATCTAGATTTTAAGGAAGCATTTGAGGCATGTATTAACCCTGTTTTAATAGATAGAAGCCAATGGCTGGATTATTTCCTGCAGTAGGACTTGTTATTTAGAAGAAGCCAACTGTGTGTACCAAAATGTTCCATGAGAGAAAATTTGATCAAAGAAAAGCATAGTGGTGGACTTGCTGGACACTTTGGTACTGATAAGACTTATGAGTAGCTGAGTCACTTCTATTACTGGCCCAAGATGAGAACAGAAGTGGACAAGTTTGTGAAGAATTGCAAAATCTGTCAGTATGCTAAAGGAAGGAGCTAGAATGAAGGATTGTACACTCCCTTGCCTATTTCAGACAGGCCTTGGGACATGGTGAGTATGGATTTTGTTCTAGGATTTCCCAAGACTCAGAGAGGGAATGATGCAGTCTTTGTTGTGGTGGAAAGATTCTCCAAAATGACACATTTTATTCCATGCTATAAAACTAGTGATGCCACCCATGTTGCTAACTTGTTTTTCAAAGAAGTTGTTAGATTGCATGGGTTGCCCAAGAGTATTGTTTCAGACAGAGACACCATATTTTTGGGTCACTTTTGGAGGACATTATGGAAGAAACTTGGTACCAAAATGAGCTTCAGCTCAGCTTATCATCCCTAGACTAATGGAAAAACTGAGGTAGTGAATAGGAGTTTGGGAAATTTGTTGAGAAGTCTTGCAGGAGAGCATCCCAAGCAGTGGGACCATATTTTTCCCCAGGCAGAATATGCATATAATGACTCACCAAATAGGAGCACAGGGAAGAGCCCATTCCATATTGTTTATGGAATGCACCCTAGAGGAATATCAAAGGTTAGAAATATGGGAAGGGCAGAACTGAGGAGTGCAGATGGTGAGGAATTTGCTTCATAAATACAGGCCATACATGAACAAGTGAAACAAAAACTACAAGGAAGCAGCATCAGATACAAAATCAGAGCAGACTTGAGCAGAAAAGAAGTTCATTTTGAAGTAGGAGATCTAGTTTTGGCACACTTGAGAAAGGATAGATTCCCAAGGAAGCAGTATAACAAATTGAAGTTCAAAAAGATTGGGCCATGCAAGATACTTAGAAATTTTTCTGCGGATTATGAGATTGAATTACCTCCTGATGTTGGAATATCTCCCATTTTTAATGTTGCAGATTTGTACAAGTATGAAGATGATGGTGCAGAAGAAAGATTAGCAGACAAGGGACAGATTGAGTGGAAAGAGCAGCTACCTCCATCACAACCATTGCAACCAGAGAAGATATTGGACAAAAGAGTGTTAAAAAGGACCATAGGAAAAGAGTAATTTTAGTACATAATCAAATGGAAGGACAAGCCAAAGGAAGATGCCACTTGGATGACTGAAGGAATGTTGCAGAAGATAGGCAGATCAGTGGAAGAGCTCATGGATAGGAGCCCATGAAGAAAATTGCCGTCGGGAGTCTGATGCAGGGGCATTAGACACTAGCCAACAATGTATGAGGTTTGTCCACATGTTGTGGCTAGGAGGGGTCGAAAATATTTGAATTGTAACAGCTAGGTGTCAATACCTCAGCTGACTATTTTATTTAGATTAGTTAGGATTGGTATAAGTCGAATAGTTGGATTCGATCCATCTGTCAGTTTAGTTATTTGAAGAAGTTGTAATTAGACCTTTGATTTCTAGAATGGTCCTCTCAGAGGAACTGAAGAGTCATATATTGATGTATATAAGTTGTATTCCTCGAATGTATTGAGGAAGAGAAGGAAGAAGGAGAAGAGAGATTTCTGCAATAACATCTGTGTGTTCACAATTTCTTCCAGTTAAATAATTTCTGTACGCATTGGCCATAGAGTTGTTTCGAATCCTTGATTGTGAAGAGATTGTTTAATGGTGAGGCGATTGAACTATGTGCACATATAATTACTGGGTTGAACTATTGTATAGATTCTACATATCTCTGTCTATTGATTCCCTCAAATTTGTTCAAACAGGCTCTGTCGAATAAATCTCCACTCATAGAAGAAGTCTGCGTAAACCCTGGTCGTTGAATTCTGTTTAATGGTAATAGAAATCCCGCTTAATAAAGAAAATTACGTTTTTTCATTGTTATTTGGAAATTCCTAACCGAGGTCAGAACCTGAGTTAACAAACGGAGAGTATACGAAGGAGAACACAACCCCGACGTGAACCTTGGTTAGTCACTGTTCAAAAACCACGAGTGGATTTATGAAGGTGGATTGCCCATATCGCACCGCTTTTGGGGAGTAAGTGGTATTTCCTGGTTGGGGAGCGATTCCATAGAGTGTTCGACACGTGGCGAGGTGGACCCATGGAAAACTACTGTTGCTGCTCCCCATCACGCGTTAACGTTCGACCAAAGAAGCCGAGCGATATCGTGGAGTGTCGTCGATCTGGAGGGGAGCCATCGGACGGTAGTCACATGAGGAAGATGCGCGGAAGATAACCAGGTACGGTGCATGAATTTGATTGGACCATTGATATATATGTGAGGCTAGGCCGAAGGCCTATTGGAACGTCAGTTGGTTATAAAGTGTTGGGCTATTAATATAAGGTTCGGAGATATAAATAAATTTGCAAAGGTTGTGGATAATGTTATTTATCAAATTCGACGAATTTGATAAATAACCTCCGAGGAAGAAAATATAAGAAGACCGCGTGGAGTAAAAGAACGAGGTTTCAGAGAAATAAATGCTGACAGAGCCACGACTACAGTGACCATCTCTCCTTAGGGGTCCGAAATTCATTTTTTTTGTGTCAAATTTCAAGAAGGAAGGGTTGAAGGAAGGTTGGAAATTTTTCTAGAATAAATGCTTCCTAGTGGTGATATTTCATGAAATTAAAAAAGAGAACAAGCAAAATGTGAATCATGATTTTAGAGACTCCAACTTTGGGATGATGACCAATCATATTCCAAATATTGATATGCAGAATTTTGATGGAAAGGATCCAATAACATGGATACTACAAATGGAGCAGTTATTTGATCTACATGATGTGAAACACACATAAGAGGTATGCATTGCGGCTTTATATTTAGAACCTAATAAATTTGTATGGTATCGATGACTTTGTTATGATAAAGCACTAGTCACTTGGACAATTTTTATGGAGGAACTGATAGAACATTACAAGGATACAAAGAGTAATACATTCATCATCCAAATGGTAAATCTCAAACAAAGAATCTCAATTGGGGAGCACATTGAGGACTTATAAAGATTCAATATCAAGGTAACTAATATTCTAGAGGAGCATCTGATTGATGTCTTCTTAGAGAATTTAAAGGATAAGATCAGGAGGTTTGTCTTTGGGGACCTAAGTCATTAGAGAATGCATTCAGAGTGCCAATAAAATTTGAAAGCAAAATTATGGAAACAATTAGGTCTACCACTCACAACTATAAAGATGGAAGTATTGCCACTCCTAGCTTCCCACAACCTAAAAGGTTGACACCACAACAATTAGAGGGAAAAATAGAAAAAGGGTTGAGTTAAAATTGTGATAGAAAATACACTAAAGGTCTTAAGTGTGATGAGAATAAATTATTTTACATAGCTTGTGAAGAGGAGGAAGAAAAGGAACACAAAAATTAAAAAGAATAAGATATACACTAGGAACCAACTCCAGGGCTGAAAAATAAGTAATGAATCCAACCATATATTGTAATGCATTGGTGGGAATTATCACTCCTCAAACTATCAAGATATAATGATACATCAATAAAAAAAGGTAATAGTAGTGATGGATTCAGGGAGTACTCATAATTTGGTTCATTGTAATATGGCCAAGGATTTGATATACCCATGACTAGAGTGTTAAGTAATGGTGGTAAATGGAGGAACTATAAATTTCTTAGGAAAGTGCCATAATATCAATCTAAACATGGGGGGATATGTATTGAACAGTCCAATGCTTTCAATTCCATTGGGTGGTGTGGATATTGTATTTGGAATCCTATGGTTATAATCATTGGGGCCGATAACTTTTAATTTTCAAGAACTTTTATTGAAAATTTTCTTATAAGGAAATGAAATTTAATTAATGGGTATCAAAGAGAAACCTTGGAAAATAATAAGCTCTAATGGCATGAAAATGATTTTGAAGAAGGAACAACAAGAGGTAATTTCACAATTATGTTCTTTATATGTTAAAACATCTAAGTCATCCATTTCCCCAGATCTCCAAATATTCCTTGACAATCATTCCAAGGTATTTGAGACCCCCAAAGGTATCTCATATATTCACAATAATCATCATGCTATTAAATTTATTTCAAGAAGTGTTCCTCTAAACATTATACCTTACATATATCCCTATGCCAAGAACAGTGAAATTGAATGTATGGTTGCATAAATGCTTGATGAAGGTATAATTCAACCTAGGCAAAGTTAATTTTCCTCACTAGTAGTATTGATGCACAAGAAGGATAAATCATGGCGTATGTGTACGAATTATAGAGAGCTGAAAAAGCTCACTATTAAATATAATTTTCCCATTCCTATCATTGATGAATTGTTGGATGAACTATATGTAGCAATTTACTTCACCAAGCCAGATATTTGTTCTAGAGATCATCAAATTACAATGAAGATATAAGACATTATGAAAACAACATTTAGAACTCATGAAGTTCATTATGAATTTTTTGTCATGCCTTTTGGACTTACTAATGAACCTTCCACATTCCAAGGTTTGATTAATTCCAATTTCAAACCCTTCCTCAGAAAATTTTTGTTAGTATTTTTTTGATGATATACTAATCTATAGCAAGTCTTGGAAAGACCATCTTCAAGATGTTAACATGGTTCTCAAACTATTGGAGGAGAAACAATTGTATTGAAAGCTCTCCAAATGTTTCTTTGGGGTATAAAAAATGGAATATTTTAGTCATATTGTATCCCATCATGGGTGTTAAGGAAGAACGTAACAAAACCAAAGGCATTAAGGAATGGAAAACCCCCACAAACTTAAGGAATATTTGAGGATTGATCGAGTTGGCAAGGTAATATTGCATGTTTGTTAATAATTATTGGAATATAACAACACCTCTAACAAAATTAATGAAGAAAGATGCATTTTCTTGGATTCCAGAATCAACTAAGGCCTTTGAACATCTTAATGAAGCAATGTGTCAAGGTCTGGTATTAGCTACACCACACTTCACAAAATAATTTATTGGGGAATGCGATGCCTCAGGAAATGAGATTGGTGTTGTTTTAATGCAAGAAGGAAGACCCTTTACTTTTTAAAGTTGTCAAATCAAGGGAAATTATTTACAAAAAGCTATTTATCAGAATGAAATGTTGGAAATCCTACATGCACTATGGAAAATTTTCCCTTACCTAATGGGAAGACACTTATAGGTAAAAAAAATCATTATAGTACTAAACACTTTTTTGAACAAAGATTATCTTTAGAAGAGAAAAAAAATGGGTCACAAAGATGTTGGGTTATGAATTTGACATCATATACAAAAAAGGAAGCAAAATGTTTTTTCAAATGCACTCTCAAGAAGGGATGAGGATTTGGAAGCATTGATCTATGCCATTTATATTATCCAAGCTGATTGGAAAACTGAAGCAAGGGATGAATGGAAGAATGACGAAGAGGTGTGGACACTAATTCAAAAATTACAACAACATCCCAATACATCTTATACATTTATCTGAAAAAATGATTCATTATGGTACAAAGATCACTTATAGCTATGTAAGAAATCCCAACTTAAGAAAAAGATCTTTTGGAATTTCATACCTCTCCTTTAGGAGGGCACCCAGTATTTTTAAAAAATTACCATAGGGTCAAGAATGAATTTTTTTGGGATGGCCCTAAATTTGATGTTTAGAAGTTTGTGGCAAAATATTTGATTTTCCAACAAAATAAAGTTGAGACAATTAGACCCCAAGTTTTTTACAACCTTTATCCATTCAAATTTAGCATTGGGAGGATGTCTCAATGGATTTTATCATAGGTTTACCCAAGTTCGAAGGAAAGAGTGCCATCATGGCAGTAGTTGATAGACTTACAAAGCATGCACACTTTTGTGCACTATATCATCCTTTCAAATCCAATACAATTGCTACTGCATTTATGGAGATAATTCAAAAGCTGTATCGAAGCCCAAATATTATTGTGACATAGATGCCATTTGTTGGGGTTCCCATGTTTTGGCAAGGTTGGCAATACCAAAAGATGAGACAACATAAAACCACTTTCAGACCTCAGGATCTATCCCTCTTGGGTCCAGAGAGGGATCTCTCTATGATATGTCAAGGATATATGACTTTGAAGCTTAGTGTTTAGATGTTAGGCTAGTTATAAGGCTCAGGGTTTGTTTGTTTGATATATGTTTGGTTGATCAGTTATCAGAGAATTACAAGCTGTTTTTTTTTTTTTTTGAGACAAAGTCTCTGTGTAAAGTTGTAAGATAGGCTGAGGAAGATGTTTTCAAACTGAGTGTCCAACTATTGGCAATGTTGTACTTGACTGGTGTTGCTTTTTAATATGACAAGCACATTTCTTTGGATCCTGATCTAAAGTAGCGGTGATGTTTTTCTATCTCTATATTTGTGTTTAACTTACATTCCATTTCATTTCATTTCTATTGGCTTGCATCAGAAATCTGGCATAGGATTTACCCTTGTTAGGTACCCTATGTTTCTGCTCTCCTTGCCTTTAATGTTTTCTACTAAATGTGTTATCTAAGAATTGATTTCAGTTGATTTAACCAGTGTAGTGGATGTTATTTCCTGCTAGCTGATGTATGAATTAAATTAATATGTTCTTAGATGTTCTTGTTAGGATTTAATTGAAAGAATTGGGAACACTGGGAGGTATAGAACCTTGTTTCTATCTCACTAGGATCCTTCTCAATTGATTTAACCTTTCTAAGATCCCTCAAGCTGGAGGCTGAAGCATTGAGAGTTCAAAGTCGCTCTCTGATCTCAGGTCTTTAACTTTGTGTCCTAAATCATTATTGTTTCCTCCTCCCTTACCATTACATACCACACTATCATCTTTAAGATCCAATGTTTTAGATGACTAGCCCAACTGAAAGCCTGCACATTGAATAGCAAGTAAACCCTTTCCTGACTCCATTTCCCAATGGTCTTGAATGCTCCCTAGAATACTTCACCTCTGCCTAAATCCTCTTTGCTCATCCTTGCCTTACATTGAACCTTTCTTTCCTGATAACCAGCAACCAAACATATATCAAACAAACAAACCCTGAGCCTTATAACTAGCCTAACATCTTAACACTAAGCTTCAAAGTCATATATCCTTGACATATCATAGAGAGATCCCTCTCTGGACCCAGGAGGGCTAGATCCTGAGGTCTGAAAGTGGTTTTATGTTGTCTCATCTTTTGGTATTTCCAACCTTGCCAAAACATGGGAACTCCAAGATCATTTTCATTGGATTTTTTTGAATATAATTATTTTATTGTCTTGGTACTCAATTATCTCATAACTGATCTTATCATCCTAATTTTGATGGAAAATTTGAAATAGTGAACACATGTTTGGAGAGATACCTTCATTGCTTTGTATCTGATAAACAAACATAATGGGTGAAGTGGTTACCTCTGGAAGAATGGTGGTATAACACTTCCTTCCATACCGCAATAGAAATGACCCCATTTATGGAACTTTATGGATATCATCCAAAGTCCATCACATTGTATTTAAGTGAAAATTCTAAAGTTCAAGCAATGGAATATCACATCAAGAATCAAAAACAAGTTCTATAACTCTTAAAATATAATTTGATTCTAGAAAAAAATTGAATGAAACAATATGAAGATCAACATCTGAGTGAAGAAATTTTGATGTAGTAAATTAGGTATTTTTACGGCTACAAACCGTACATACAAATATCCATCAAACTAGCTAAGAAGTGTAATAAATTATCACCCAAGTACTATGGTACTTAGAAGGTGTTGCAAAATATTGGTATTATGTCATACAAATTGGAGTTGCATGCATCTTCCCGAGTACACCCACTTTTCCATGCTTTATGCTTAAATAAGGTTATAGGTGACAAGCTCCCAGTTCAAACAATATTTCCAAAACTTGACGAGGAAGGAAAATTCGTATTGGATCTTGAAGCAGTCACAGAAACAAGAACCCAACAACTACAAAATCGATCAATTTCAGGGTATCTGATTAAGTGGAAGAAATTACTTGCTGAAAATTCCAAATGGGAGGCTGAAAAATTTATACAGAATCATCAGAAACTACTCAAGCATTGAGGAAAATACTTTTTTGAAGGAGAGGGGCATGTTAGGTCCCTATAATACTAGTGTAGCTCCCATATTTTATTGTTGTGCCCCATGTAGCCCCCATATTGTTATTTTTGTGCCCCATATTGTTATTGTTGTGCCCTATAGAAGCCCACTATTGTTATTGTTGAGCCCTTACATTATTACTATTATGTAGGCCATGATTATATTGTGACTTTTTAGACTTCTACATATACCAAGGAGGTATTATCATTTGTATCATCCAATAATTGTTCATTTATGTGATGTAAAGAAGGTCCCCCCCTAGAAGAGGCTCATTTTCAAGTCATTGATCTATTTTTCCTTCTATTTTATGATTTGGTTACTTAATACTCTTTAGAAGATTAGTTAATTTATATTAATTCATAATCGTTGACCAATTATAATTTTGGGGGTGATCACAGTTTTCTATGAAGAAACCCAGTTTTAAGTAACTAAAACCATCATAGCTGAGCCTAAAAAAGGCTCCTTTCCCTTCTTAGGTTGGGAAAGCGGCTCATAATTTAGTGCTTGTAAAAGTGGTAAATTCAGTACACAAAGTCAAAGGCATATACAATCAATTGTTTATCTTCTAAAGTCAGAGACAATGTTGGTAGCAGGATAAACACCAATTGAATTGATCGAGTGAAACCCTAAGGGAAAAATTACCCTAGGAAAATACAACCTCAAAGTATGCATCTGCGTTTTTCAAACATAGCCAGTAAATATCTAAAGCAATAAAGGATAAAATGTAAATTATATGCTCAATTTTCTTCACAACAGTAGCTGTTTTTTTCATGGCTACATTCTAACCAAGAAACTAATATGTAAACACAGATTTTGTTCTAGAAACTAGGGTTTTTTCCATGCACACATAAGGTAGAAAGCTAGGGCTTTACAATGCACACGGAGGGAAAAAAAATTAGGTTTTTTTTACCTTGGCTTCTTGTCTTGCTTCATCAACGTTCCTCTGACTTCTCCTCCTACTTCATCGACATCCCTCTGGCTTCTCCTACCGCTTCATCGACATTTCTCTGGCTTCTCCTCCTGCTTCACTAGTATGGTGAAGAAAAATTGCAATATGGGTAATAAACAATATTGGGATTTCCTACCCCTATGCAAGGTTCTTCCTACGTACTGTAATTTTGGCTCGAGGATGGGGGTTATGTTACAATTTACAAGCTCTGCAGGGTTCTTACAGTTTTACAACGTGATTTTACCTTTCACAGGGTTCTTGTAGTGTATATATATATATATATATATATATATATATATACACACACACACACACACATTTGATAAGGTTTTGGGATTAACGAACCGGCATGGTTTTTATATCTTACTTGAGGGTAGGGCATGGAAAGGAAGATCAGGTCAACGAAGGCAAGGCTCTCTTTGATTGTTGGGAAGCACTGGGGAGATACCAAACCATTCCCATCCCAAAATAAATAAATAAATAAATAAATAAATAAATAAATAAATAAATATATATATATATATATATATATATATATATATATATATATATATATATATATATATATATATATATATATATATATATATATATATATATAGATATATATATATATATATATATATATATATATGGAAAACCAATATGGAAACCATCAAATATCATGAGGGAATCCTCCACTAGCCAAGCTTACATATGTTCTAGGACATGTGAAGGCCCACATACCTTGAGCATCGAACAAAGTCAGTTTCAAGAGGGGTATGATGTGAGGAAAGCATAATACAAATGAGAAAGAAACATCAAGCAAATAAGAATATTGGGATAAGGGACTAGAGAGTTTGATTACTACATAATAATGATAAAAACTAACTTAAAAAATATAAATGATGAAATTATGATCAATAATTCTAACTAGCATGTAGCTGATGTAATAACTAAATTATGATATTAGTATTAATATCTTATGATTAATATTTAAGTGATTCAATGACTTGAACATGCAATAATAATAAAATCATCAAAAAGAGAGAACAATACCATACATATACTTAGCTATAAGTGAGGTATGAAAGTTTAGGAACATGTTGGGATGAGATAGATGTCTAAATCATAGAGGTTAATGAATTTCCTCAAGGTGGAGTAGGAATAACAACACCAGCTCATAGAGAAGGGACGAAGGATAGATAAAAAATGAATTTTGGAAAGTGTTGATAGTAGTGTGATTCTAACAAAGGAAAGAGAAATAAGAAGGAAACATTGACATGGAATTGGAAAAAAGGACAAAGTGACATTAGGAATACTTTTGCAAACATCATGAGGTGACATGCATTGAATAAGAGCCAATGATACTAAAATTAGTGACCTACTAATCTAGGGCTATCATGAGCATGAAATTGATGTGTGGTAACCTTGAGCTAGTGCAAGGACACGAGGTATAAGTACATTAACATATTATTGAAATTATTCAACATCTTCATTTGATACATGAAATAACTGCTCCTCTACATCAGCTTCTTATTCAACATCATCTTCTTTCACTACATTATACTTTACTAACCTTCCTCTTGGATCATATGTAACAACATATGACTAACCCCCTATACTAGAACCTTTAGCTAAAATACCTGTTCATATTGACATGGAAGAACATCGAGACTTAATATTGGTTCAATATTCCTTGTATTAGCCATGGTAAATCCATTAGCATGCCCAATAATAGTTCTATCAGGTTCACATTCATTCATTCGTAGCCTGCATCGTTTTACATCCAACAAAACCATTTTGAAGGATTTAAACTCACACTCAAGTATATCTTCGAAACACCCATAATATCAATTTTCAAAGACTTATGGATGTTTATCACTTCTAGAGGAAACACTAATAACTTGAAATATTTTACTAATAACACTATCATATGTTTTCATCTTTTCATCCAATTTTTGTATGTGAAATTTGTGACCATTGCACCACATAGCCTTGTAGTGCTTCAACTTCAATATGCCAGGAACAAAAAAAATGCATTTTAAATCGATAAACATATTTATACCAAAAAATTATGCAAATCAAGAAAAAAACAAGCCATATACATCAATATAATATTCAAGAAAACTAAATAGTATGGGTGGATATTCTTGCTTGTTTATCTTTTAAACCATTTTCTAAATCAATTTCCCTCTTTGTAAGATTGGTATCTCTTTCACATTCAACGTCTTTGAGCAATGTAGCCACACTATGCCATGATAAGTTACCATCATTAGATTGTTTACATCGTTCAATCCATACCTTCATCCAATCAAGATATTTTGTAATGTATAAATGTATTTTATCCCATTCTCATCTAGCTGCATTAAAAGAAAATAATTCACATATAATTAGTTACCATGATATACCTTCATAAGAATAGATCATTTAGGAAGAAAAAAAATTAAATAATTACATTACACATAAAAAAAAATTCAATTCTAATATAAATCTCCACCATCTACTTACATGTCACTTTCATCATTCTACCTTTCCCCAATATGTGCTCCCCTTTAAATGAGTTGGATTTGACATCCCAAATAAGATCCACATTAATACATGCAACACATTTAGGAATTTATTGAGTAATATAAACAATGGTTTGATATACCATATATCCCTCTACCATAGAACCATCAAGAGCTACTCTTTGTCTAACCAAAGCCTTCAATGATTTCAAGTTCCTCTCAACAATCTACATTGACTTTATGTGTATAGGTCAACACTTTTCAATCTCCTCAACTAGGTGTATAATGTAGTGATCTTGTGCATTAAAAAGGTCATAGGTAGATACTTTTTAATTTCACACATTAGATGAGGAATTTTTCTCATCCAATACTTTATTTCTTCTTTATCAATTTATTTATATGACAACCATCTACAATTGATGCAAGCAAATCACAAGTTTCAACAAATATATATCAGCTTGGAAAATAAATGAGATAAGCGGCGATTTATAAGAAAACTACAATTTATTCAATTCATCACACAACTTATATTTGACTGTAGTCAAATATAAGTTGTGCAATGAATTGAATAAATTACATTTTTCTTATAAATCACCACTTATCTCATTTATTTTCCCAGCTGATATATAAATTATTTGACATTGTTGTCAAGTTTGTATGAGAGAGATAGAGGTAGAACATACTATAACAAAAAAATGAGTCATTATTTATTCCTAAATTAGTAGAAAAAACACTAAAAATATGGTTAACCAATATACAAATCTATACACTAAAATAATTACCTTAATCAAGGTATGCCTATCATGAGTTTTTACCCCACCTAATTCACCTTTCTTTATTTGGATATTCTTTATGTTTGAATAAAATCCAGTGGGAATTTAAATTTATCCTTGCTTTGTTTCTCTTTAAATAACCATGGAAGGGTACTTCTATTTTTGTCTCCACCGCTATTCGAATGAATTACACTTTTCATTGAACGATTGACCTCCTTAAAGTGATTACAAATCTTGACAATTTTTTCTTTGTCAATCCTTCCATCTAATATTCACCATAATGTTTCTATTACATTCTCCCCGATGTGCATGGTATCAAACAAATGAACAATTTCTAGGTGTTCATAGTAGGGGAGCACAGTAAATTGTATGAGATAATTTTTCATTCCTCATGGAAGCATCCTGTTAGTAATTACTTCATGATCACACCCTTCAAAGTAAAGCATAACTAAATTTATTACAACAATGATTGTCAATTAGTATAGTGAATTAAATGTAATAAAAATATAAATATTCCAAACATTTCATGTATGAGACATTGATGATTTGTCGATCTACACCTTGATGATTAATTCTGTTATATTACAATTGCATAGAGAAGATGTCATTCTCTGTGGTTTTAATATGTCTCTTATTTCCTATTGAAAATATGTTTTTCAATACTTCAATACCTATGTTTCTTAGAGAGGGAGAACCTATACTCATCAAACACCTCCTTTCCTAAACTTTTAGAATGACGAGATTTCATCTTAGGACCACAAACTGGACATGAAAATTTACCCTTTGTTTGAAGACTTGCAAGTGATGGATTAAATTGTATACTAATTATTTGAAGTATGTTATTTAAAAGTGATGCATGACATGAACTTCATGAAATTAAACACTATTAAAGTGCAGTGTAACATTATAACATACCACATAAATTTTTTAGCTCTAGGAAATCGCGAATTATCCATACAAGCATTGCATGTAATTGAAATTCCCTTTGCGCACCTACTGGTCTAGAGATATCATACATAGTGTTTCCATTTCATAATTCTAGTAACTTGTTGATAAGAGGCTCGATATATACATTCATATCTTTGATTTGGTATTTATTTAATCAATTGAGCATACAATCCATAATTACTACATATATTAATAAAAAAAATATCAAACATATAAGACATATTTATGAAAAAAACAAGACAAATGAGATGTTACCGTGTTGAAAAAAGTTCCTCTAAAAAAATACCTGGAAAATTCATTGCCAACATTATGTGCTCCCTATTTATTTACATCCATGGAAGGATGTTATTATTGATAACAAAAACATGCCACACTAAATAAGTAGAGTCAAAGCTTTCCAAATGGATTGATTCTTGGTATTTGTCAATGAAAGCCTAAGATTATGAGGTTCATATCTAAAATTTGGCCATGTTTCCTCTATATTCTTAAATGCATATCCATTTATAAGCATTCAAAGAACACCATCTTTACTTCTATTCTTTGCATGGTAATCCATAAACTGTGCTATGCTTTTGCACATGAACATTCGCTGCAAATGTGGAATTATGGGAATAAAATGAAGAACCTTGTGAGAAATTTTTTTTTGCTTGATTGGTTCAATATCTACTAATTTGACATTTCGGGCACTCTTCTTTCAACACATTTTCTCCATAATAAAAAATATGATCATCAAAACATGCATGAATAGCTTGATACTCCATCCCAACATATTTTATAATGACATGTAAATAGTGGTATATGCGAGGTAAAACATTTGGTAATGGTAACAAAAATTCACATAAAAATATAAAAAATAATTAAAAAATCGATACTAATTAATGTAAATAATATTGAGCATACATTTTTTCATAGAAATTTTAAAGATGATCAACTAACAATAAAAATAAAGGAAAAAAGTAAACCCTTATCACCATGTACTAGATGCCGCATAATATATTACATATCGTAGGATTTGTGTGACACAAGTGTTTGTCAAACCATTCGTAACCTTTAACTTCAAAAACAACAATATAGCATAGATAAGACTTATTTTGGAGCCTTCATAAAGAGGTTCAATTTCCTTCTCAATTATAGGTCTATCAAAAACACCATCTAGCTGATCGTCATCATCATCCATTCCAACATTATTAAATGTTAGGTCCCTATATTACTAGTGTAGTCCCTTATTGTTGTTAGTGTAGCCCCCTTATTGTTATTTTTGTCCTCATGTAGTCCCCATATTGTTATTATTGTGCCCCATAAAAGCCCACTAATGTTATTGTTGTGCCTGTACATTATTATTGTTAGGTCAACTAGGATCATATTTTGACCCCATGTACTCCTATATATAGAAAGGAGGTTTTTTCATTTGTATCATCCAAGAATTTTTCATTTATGTAATGTAAAGTAGGTTTCCCCCTCGAAGTGGTCAATTTCTAAGGCGTTGATCTCTCTTTTATTCTATTTTTAGAGCTAGTTTCATAACATTTAGTATAAGAGATTTAGATTCTAGGGTTTTGCTGCTTCAAACAGGTCATCGTGGAATTTTCGCTATAAATTTTTTTCTACAAAGGTTCAGAAGCTAAAAAAACCCGTTTGTGAATAAATCATGTGGAACTTCATGTAAAAGTTTCAGACCTTGGTTCACAATATTTTCAGAGATATGATCTGTGGAAGTTAATGGTTTGTGCAGGCTCCCAAATTTAATCTCAAAGAGGTTGTTAGTGTATGTCAGTCCTATCAGTCACCAGTGATCAAATTGTGCTCTTTCAAGTTATTGATAGGGTCCTAGGTAAAATTTTATAGTTTCAAATGAATTCTCAAATAAAATTTGATCATTGGTTGGTGTGTCTAGGTCACTGCTCCTCTCTCCACCTGATATGAGTCTTCATCTCTCATCATGGTCATGTATTCATTCAAGTGTCTTAGGTCATGAAAAATATAATATGTCATCATTTAGGTCATGTTATAGGTTGTCAAATGACATGTCATTATAATTTCATTCATTTAAAAGCAAGAAAGAGTCATGTTCATCGTTTGATTCATTATAAAGGGAGTTAGCAACTTAGGAAAAAAAAGAATAAAGATATAGGTATCCTTTCATTTCAAATAATATCATGCTTCAGTAACATCACATCATTTCTCAAAAATATCAATGATGTCACCTCCATAACTCCTCCTTTCATCAATTTTCTCACAAAAAGTCAGTGAATTACCCTCTCCTAGGGTTTCGCTGTGGTTTTGGTATCTTAGTCATTTTATTTTGTTGCTGTGGTAAAATCCCTACATCCTATGCTCAAACACCTTCATTCATACTCCATCCATCTCCCCTAACCTTTTCCCATTCCCATTCCCCTCATTTCCCTCACTTTCCCACAAACCCTAGCCTATTGTTACACTTTTGACACTTTCCTAGGCTAGGATTGTGTTTTGCAATTTTCTACCCCTTAGCCTCACTAATTTCCAAACTTTCCACATCCCTACACTCCCTAAGACCTATCCCTACCACCAAAATTTCCCCTAATTTTAGACAACTCGTAACCCCTTCATTTCCATCCATCTACAACATTGTCCTGTTTTCCAAAAACTACACCCTAATTCTTCCTCCTAGTGAGCTAGGGTTTCACCATGGAAGCAAAGACCACACACACTGTCAAGAATAAGTATAAAGGAGGGCATATAATTGGGTATGATCCCACCAAAGTGAAATAAATTATAGCTTCACCTTTCCTCCAGAAGTCTTTCCAAGATGTGGCCTGCTTAGGGTTTACATTGCACATAGGGAAAATTCTAATTCAAAATTAGTTTTTGAAGTAAGGAAGATGAATTTGATGAACGTGAAAGACTTTTTTTTCCCATCATAGACCAGGGAACAAAAACCTCCTTCAATTTATGCACAGGTGTTATGATTTGAGGGAATGCTTAAAATTACAGTTCCCACAGGAGGTATCCTACACTTTTTAACAGCTAGACTTCAAGTCCATTTTTCAGGGGTTTGGAGAAGGTGTTTCCAGTTCTTAATGACTACACTGTGTAGAAAATTTTCCACCTTTTAGCCCTATGTTTGGGAAAGTTTTGGTCATTTTGGAAATTTTTGAAATTCCTCACTGCCAAAAGTGCAACGCCTTGGTGCTGCACTTTTCCCCGAGGGATCTAAATCAAAATAAATTTATATGCCTAGATATCTTGTGACCTTAAAATGTCATCCATATAGTTTTTGTGCCATTTCAACCTTCTAGTTGGAAGAAAAATTTCAAAAACATGCTAAAAACCACTTTCTACCACTGTTTTCACCCTGGAGCTGTGCTTTTAGAGCGACCTTGGGGGAATCCAATTTTATCAGCCTTGGAGAGGAAATTTTTCTTGCTTAAGGACTCTATGGAAAACTATACATCTTAATATTTCCAATGATACCTTCAGATCAATATTTGGAGCACTAGAAGTCACTCAAAATTTCCCTCCAATTTAGCACAGTGCTTTTCCTAGATGGCATTGAGCTTTTCTCAGAATTTGCTGTGCTTTTCCTCGGAAGTCAAAATTTCGAGTTTTATCAGTCAAACTTGGTTTCTCATGATGTAATTTGTCTTGTTTTGAGTTGAAATGATGTAAATGAATGTAATTGATCTCGCTAATGTAAATTTGATGTAATTATGAAGGCCATTAATGATAGAAAGGCCAGTCAAAGGCTAAAAAGAGAGTTTGTTTTAACCTCCCTAGTCTTAGGTTTGGTTAGAGAAATTTCTGTAAACTATTCCTATCATGAGGGATTCGATCCCTGAGAGAGGGGAAGATTGTTTTGGTCTATATGTAGATTTTTTTTAGTCAGATTCAAGGTTTCACATCAGAGAGTAGAAGGCTTGGAGCTTTGAGTACTGTTTATTTTTACAGAAATACAAGGCCAGTTGCAGCTATTATATAGGGATTCATGTGGTATGATTTTGTGGTAGTGTTTTTCTTTTATAATTCATTTTTATGAATTATTATTTCATATTATTTCCTTACCTTTGCTTTCAATGATCTTCCTATAATATGTTAAACATAATTCTCAAAGTTTATGCTCCGTTTTGGTAGGAATTTCATGTTTTTGTTATTCATCTTATGATAAATGAACCCATGCTTGTCATGCTCATTTTGAACCTTTTATTTTACACCCTACACTACAATTGACAACCTCAAAGTGTCACTAAACATACCTTCCATGCCCCTTTTGTATCCCCACAACTGAAATCTTTTAGATATGACCTAGTTTCCTTGACCTCTCCTCCTGATTGAGCTAAAACGTAAATTTCAAAACCCTAGATATCAATACCTAGCTTAATATATTTTACCCTCTTCAGTCACCTTGTTGACTGTAATATCACAAAGAGAGCCCTCTTTGATTTGGTAGGGCTAGCTACCAAATCCTAAGTGGTTCGAGGTTACCTCCTTTGGTTTCCATTTTGAGCCTTTAGATCTGACCTAGTTTCCTTGACCTCTTGTCTTGATCCGGCTAAAACCTAAATTTCAAAACCATAGAGTTCAACACCTAGCCTAATATATTTTACCCTCTTTAGTCAAATTTTTTACTGTAAGATCACAGAGAGAGCCCTCTTTGATTTGGTAGGGCTAGCTACCAAATCCTAAGTGGTTCAAGGTTACCTCCTTCGGTTTCCATTCTCAGCCTTAGGACACTGTGGAGGATAAAATTTTTGGCGCCGTTGCTGGGGAATGTAGCATAAATATTCCCTTGGAAAGAATGGAAAATATTAGCCCTGATTGTTGATGATGAACAATGGTTAGGCACAAGAAGGCTGTGCATATTTCACCTGGCGACTCCAGTGTCAAAGAATCCAAAATTTTAGAATTTTCATGGCGACTCCACTATTCAAAAACTGGTAACTCGAAGAAATTCTTGGTGACTTCACTATATTCAATATGGATTTAGTTTCTAGAAGGTATTCTCCTATGAATCAAGCTCATATTCCTAGTTTTCCGAATTGAATACCTCGCATATATTGGAAAACATATCTGCCTAGGTTCAGAAATGAAAAAGATGACAATGCTACTATACATTTGATTAAATTTCATATACATATACATAGGCTAGGTTTGAAGTTTCCTAAGGATTTTTTGATGAAAATTTTCATGGAAAACTTAGAGGATGATTCCAGGTCATGGTATGAGGGATTTTAGGCTGCCAATCTATAGTCACTTAAATATTTTCATGTAGCATTTTGTGACAATTATAAGCAACACTATCCTTCTTTATTGCTGATAGATAATTTATGCGAAAAGTTTGAGCACCTTTTTCAGTTCATAGGGATTGATATTGATGATAAGGATTTAATGATTGATGAGATTGAAGAGGATTTATTTGAGTTTTCTTTGCATCAAGATGAAAGGTCATAAATCAGTTATTAAAATTCCCATCCAGTAGATGTTTATACTTTGGTTGTAAATGAAATTAAGCAAGATTTCAATAATGATAGTCATATTCCATCTTCTGAGTTCAATAATAATGAACAATGGGTTTTCTCTCTTGATATTGATGACATGTTAGCAACAGAGACTGAACATTATCAGAGAGGTTACCAAAATGCGCTCAACTCAATGTAGAGGTAACATAATTTGAAAAACATAAATGTGCCTATCACTTCGAGTCTGAAGAGGCCAACTTCTCCAAAGGATACTCAAACCCAAGAACTGAGCTCTATAATTCAGCAGTTTCCAAATCACCAATAAAGGTATGAAGAGGGTCATTCACTTGTTTTTTCAGATTGTTATTTCTTTGGGTGTTTATTTCAAGATCAGGTTTTTGAAGACCAAGATGAGGTTTGTGATGAAATAAATCAACAACGATCTCTAGAAATTATGGCAGAGAATAAACATAAAAAATTGGAAGCATATTATGAAGATGAGAGTTGCAATAAATAAAAAGTTGTTTTAGAGCCTCTTGCACATGATGATTTTCCTCCAGAGATAGAATTAGAGTTTCTCAAACTTGAGGAATTTACAATCAACACTCAGATAGCAGAAAGTCATACTTCCCTACGAGAATTAGATTTGCTCAAAATTGAGGAATTTACAATCAACACTCAGATAGTAGAAAGTAATACTTCCCTATGTCTTCCTATGGATCAACAACTAAGTTTTCTTTCAGATCAAAATGAAGGGTGTGTTTGTGTTTCTGCTGGATCTCATGACAAGGTAGTAGTTCAAATTATTGAGGACCCTTTTACTGATTTGCTACAGCTAACATGGAAGATGATTTTTCTTGTATTTATGGATCATGAGCACATCTTCAGTGGAAAATTAGAGTTGCCTAGTTTTTTTTTCCTTCTTTCTCAAGGAAAATGTGAGCATGATTCTAGTAAGTAGCCATTTTCTAGATTGGTTACACTGGAAGGATTTATCTTCAATAGGTGGGTGATTATCATCAGGATTTGAATCCGTTAAATATCGATGGTATTTTTCCATAATTAAGTTCATTTAATAGTCAGTTTCAGTTTGTTAAGTCATTTCAGCATGTCAAGTCATTTCAGTTTTGAGTCTTATTTTTAATTTTTGACTCCATTTCCCAATGGATGAGGATACCTGGTCTACAGTGTTCTTGACACCTCCCAAAGGAGATGCCATCCCCAGCTAGAGCCAATGTTAGTGTCTGTCAGCCGTGTTAGTCACGAGAGATCAAATTGTGCTCTTTCAAGTTGTTGATGTTGAGATTCAACAAGATTATGATCCTAGTGAAAATTAAGCACCTACACTAGGTGGGGCCCGCAGGCTATTTTTTGGTGATATGTCTATTTTTAGAATTTGGATCAAAGTCTATTTTTAGCAGTAATCTATTTATAGATGGCTGAGAAAATTATATGGATGGGTGGGAATTTATTTTTTGAATGCATATGCGAAGCTGTTTTGTGGAATGTATGTCTAAAAATAGAATGCATGTTGATTTTTGTTATCCCTTAACAATAATTAGACAATAAATAATAATCTATTCTCTTGAAGCACTTGATTTCAGTTAACTGATGTGGAAAACCAGTTAATTGAAGGAATTTCGAGTTAAAAGGTTGGTTGGTGGGACATGCTATTGGAATTTGTTGTAACTGAGTGATACAAAGTTGTAACGGAGTTGGATGTGTATTTATGTGAGCTGTAAAGTAGTTTAACTCAGTTAAGAGAGTTAAACTTAGTTGTTCTAGTTGTAACTAGTTGTAACTAAAGATACACTAGTGAGAGATCAATGAATTAAGTATTAAATTAATTCACATGGAGTGATCTCACATGCAACTGGAGATTTACTATTGTTAACTACATGCATGTCAAATGTAGTGGAGACCCAATTGAGAGATAGGTGAAAGGGACAGTTTGACTATCAGTTGTGACTACAAAGGGTGCACACTTGCAACCAAACACACATTGGAGATGCCAATGAAGATTGCGTAGTCAAGGCAAGGAAATATCAAATTCATTTAGGGATTGTGATCAGCAGGGATTGCGCAGTGGAGGAAGAATGTCAGTAGGCAGTAAATAGGTGCATGTTTATGCATATTTCTGTATGATAGTGTGAGATGATTGTATATTGTACTGAGAGCTCTTGGATTAGAGTTTTGTATGAGATTTTTTCATGATCCATGATATTTACATAATATATGATAGTGGGGTTTTTAGCTTATGCTTTCCTAGTAAAAACATATGTGTTATGTGTGATTGATATTTCTTCATGTGTTTGCAATTGGCGATTAAATTTCTGCAAAGATTTAAGTAGAAGGATTCTGTATTTAGCAGTGGCATATAATTTTTAGATCAGGAGAATCCAGAAGTACATAATTGTATGAAAATCTCTACATGGTATCGCAGCAAATAAGGTTGCAATATTGAAGCAGTAGTTGATTTTTTTTTGTGGAAACAATTCGAATTTGCTGCAAGAATTTCTTGGTGCGATAGTTGAGTAAACATTGAAAAGGATTTCAATGGTTTGCGGTTAGAGTATGCACCCGAGGGCAACTCGAACTACATTGCATGGAAGGATAGGATGGAGGCGGTGCTTGAAGATAATGGCTTGAAGTAATTCATCGAAAATGATGTCCCTAAGCCCACTTCGATGGATGCTGCATTACTTGACGCCTGGAAAAAGAAATTAGTGAAGATGAGAAGGATTCTGTTGGAAGGTGTGAGAGACCATATTATCTCAAGCCTTCATGGGAAAGCCACTCCATTTTTAATGTGGAAGGATTTGACAGATATTTTCGAAAGCAACAACAGCCATAGGAAATTGGCGTCGAAGGATAAGCTCAAAAAGATCAAGATGGAGAAGGGCAACAATATTCCTAAGTATCTCGCAAAGTTTGTCCAATGTTGGGATGAATTTGGGAGTGTGGGAATCACCGTTTCTGATGATGATTTAGTGATTTTGGCTCTCTTGGGACTTCCTAAGAGTTGGTACAGTTATCAAGACTGTCAATGGACGGGAAAAACTATCAGATTGGGAATGACTGTGGTCAGATCTAGTGCACGAGGAGTTCAGGTGGAACACTGTAGATGGATCTTCATCAAAGCATGATGATGAAGAGGATTGTGCTTTGGTTGCCAAAGTAAGGAAAGGGAAGGGGAAGAAATCCCAATCAAAATCCTAGGCTAAAGGCAAGAAGCTGGATTTGTCTAAGATGAAGTGTTTTCACTGTCATAAACATGGGCATCTCGCCACTAACTTCCCATAGAAAAAGAAGAACAAGAAGGCTACTGGAGCTGCAGCTGGTGAGGCCCTTGCATCACAATTTGAACTTGATTTCTCTTTGATCACATGCTTGGTTTCAAGTGTAATGGGATCGGTGTGGTATATTGATAGTGGTGCTTCCTTCCACATGACGGGAGATAAGGAGTTTTTCAGTGACTTGGAGGAGAAAGATCTCCAGATGCATATAGAGATGGGCGACGATGGCAGATACAGTGAAACCAGCATTGGTACCATTACCTTTGAGAGGGAGTTAGGTAAACCATTTCTGTTGAAAGATGTTATGCATGTTCCAGGTATGAAGAAAAACTTGGTCTCAGTCGTGATGTTGGAGGACAGAGGTTATGATGTTGTTTTCAATGATGGAAAAGCTTTCCTGTGACATAAAACAACAGGTCAAACCAAGAGGATAGGGATTCAAGTCAAGAATCTCTACAAGCTAGAGGTAGATGGCTGTGTTGTAATGGTGGGAAAAGAGGAAGAATGGGTGAGCCGGGACGAGGGCTAATTATGGCATAGGCGATTGGGCCATCTTCACCATGGCGTCCTGAAGATTTTGAAGTAGATTTCTACTGGAATTCCCAAGGGTACACTTGCACAGTTAGATTAGTGCAAGGGATGTACTATGGGTAAGTTTGTGAAGACCAACTTTCATGAAAAGGAGAACTGTGCTTCATTGATCTTGGAGAGAGTTCACACAGACGTGTGTGGACCATTATTGGTTGCTTCAATAGAAAAACACATGTATTATGTTATTTTTTTTGATGAATATTCTCGTAGATACTAGATATTATTCATGCATAAGAAGGATCAAACATTCTCAAAGTTCTGTGAGTTTAAATCATTGGTGGAGAAAGAGTCAGGGGCGTAAGTGAAGGCTCTACGGTGCGATAATCATGGTGAATATATATCAAACGAATTCAAAGGCTTTTGTAGCAAAGAAGGAATTCAAAGAGAAATCATAGAACCTCATAATCCATAGCAGAATGGGGTCGCAAAGAGGAAGAACATAACGATTGTGGGTGTTGCACGAGCTATGCTGCATGATCAGGGCCTACTAATGCATTTGTGAGAAGAAGCATGCAACACTACGGTTTATGTGCAAAACCGTTGTCCTCATAGAGTACTTGGCACGAGTACACCTGAAGAAGATTTTACTGGTAAGAAACTGGATGTTTCTCACTTTAATATTTTTGGCTCATCTGTTTATGTGAATGTGACCAAGAACACTAAGAAGAAGCTAGAGTTGATTGCTGAAGTTGGTATATTTGTGGGGTACACAAAAACACCCCATAATTATCGTATGTATTTTCCAAACAGTCAAATGACTGTGGTGCGACGAGATATAAAATTCAATGAGGAGAAAGCCATGAAGTTGTCGCTTGAGAGGGAGCTAGAATTTCATGTAGAGGAGGAGATTTTGGTACCCAAACATGAGTCTCTAGATGTAGATCAGCCATAGGAGGAGGTTCATGGAGTGGAGGAGTCCACTCATGCAGAGCCAAACAACAGAATTCGCAGAAGGTGTAGCACAGAAGCTGAGAGGCTGAAGCTTGATGTGACACAGAATGTAAGAGTCCCTAATTCACAGCGCAGACAGAGACAGTCTCCTGACCAATTCACTGGATACAGGGCTCTCATGAGAAAATGTATTGTGATAGAGCCATCTTCCTTTTAGGAAGAAGTGTAGGAGCCCACATGGGTAGATGAAATGGTGGAGGAGTAAGACTCCATTGTCAGAAACAATGCTTGGGAATTTGTTTCAAGGCCGGTTGATAAATCAGTGGTAGGTTCAAGATGGATCTACAAGGTAAATCAAGCTGCTGATGGGAGTGTTGAGAAGTATAAAAAAAGATTTGTGGCCTGGGGATTCTCACATATCGAGGGGATTTATTATAAAGAAACCTTTGCACCTATCGCACGATATTATTCCATAAGGACCATCCTTTCTCTCTCAGCGCAAATGGGTTGGCACATTCATCAGATGGATGTGAAGATTGCATTTTTTAATGGGATAATTGAGGAAGAAGTGTACATTGAGCATCCCAAAGAATTTGAGATCTTCAGCAGTGAGTCACATGTGTGCAGACTCAAAAGAGCGCTGTATGGGCTGAAGCAAGCACCCCGTGCTTGGTACACTCATATCGACAACTATTTTACTGGACTTGGATTCACTAAGAGTGAGGCAAATGAAAACCTATACCAGATTGTGGTGGAGGGTAAGATTTTAATCATTTTTCTTTATGTTTATGATTTAATATTGACTGGTGATGAGTAGCTGATACAGTCATGTAAGGAGGACCTTGCAAAGGAGTCCGAGATGAAGGATATGGGCCTTCTTCAATATTTCCTTGGATTGGAAATATGGCAGCAAGAAAGTGAACTATTTATGTCTCAAGGCAAGTATGCAAGGGAGATACTCGGTAATTTTCACATGGAGGGTTGCAAACCTAGGGATACTCCTGTTCTTGGAAACTGGAGGAAATAGGATGCTACATCTGGAGAGGTAGTAGATGCTACTGTCTATCGACAGTTGGTGGGTTCGCTCATGTATTTAGTTAATACAATACCAGAGATATGCTATGCGGCGAAATAGCTTAGTAAAGCGGTGGTTAAGCCTACCAATCTCTTTTGGAAGGTGGGCAAGCATGTCTTGAGATATCTCAGGGGCACATATGAGTATGGCTTATGGTACAGACAGACAAATGAGGTGAATTTTCATGGCTTCACAGATGAAGATTGGGTGGGCAGCCGAACGGATAGAAAGAGCACATTAGGAGGGGTTTTCAGTATCGGATCTACAACTATTTCTTGGTATAGAAGGAAACAGAGATCCATGGCACTCAGTTCAGTGGAAGCGAAATACATGGTAGCAAGTCAAGCTGCATGTGAGGCTATCTCGATGAGGAATATCCTGGTTGGTTTGCTTGGTTCTAATTTAGATCCTAAAGTGATTCATTGTGATAATCAGAGTTGCATTGAACTCTCGATTAATCCTGTGTTTGATGATAGATCTAAGCATAGAGATATTCGGTATCATCATATTAGAGATTGTGTGCAGCAGAATATCATGTTGCTTCATTACATTACTACGGAAGATCAGGATGCATATATTCTAACGAAGGCGCTCATGAGGAGCAAATTAGAATACCATAGAGATAGGATTGGGGTGAAGGATAATCCATTTCTTGTTGAGAGGGAGTGTTGAGATTCAACAAGATTATGATCCTAGTGAAAATTAAGCACCTACACTAGGTGGGGCCCGCAGGCTATTAGGTGATATGTCTATTTTTAGAATTTCGATCAAAGTCTGTTTTTAGTAGTAATATATTTGTAGATGGTTGAGAAAATTATATGGATGGATGGGCGTCTATTTTTGGAATGCATGTGCGAAGTTGTTTCATGGAATGCATGTCTAAAAATAGAATGCATGTCGATTATTGTTAGCCCTTAACAATAATTAGACAATAAATAATAATCTATTCTCTTGAAGCACTTGATTTCAGTTAACTGATGTGGAGAACCAGTTAACTGAAGGAATTTTGAGTTCAAAGTTTGGTTGGTGGGACATTCTAGTGGACTTCGTTGTAACTGAGTGATACAAAGTTGTAACAAAGTTGGATGTGTAGTTATGTGAGTTGTAAAGTAGTTTAACTCAGTTGTGCTAGTTGTAACTAGTTGTAACTAAAGATACACTAGTGAGAGATCAGTGAATTAAATATTAAATTGATCCACATGGAGTGATCTGACATGAAAATGAAGATTTACTACTGTAAACTACATGCATGTCAGATCCAGTGGAGACTCAGTTGAGAGATAGGTGAAAGGGACAGTTTGACTATCAATTGTGACTATAGTGGGTTCACACTTGAAACCAAACACACATTGGAGATTCCAATGCAGATTGCATAGTCAAGGCAAGGCAAGATCGAATTCATTCAGGGATTGCGCAGTGGAGGCAGGCAATTAGGAGGCAGTAAATTGGTGCAAGTTTATTTCAATTTCTGTATGACAGTGTGAGACGATTGTATATTGTACCGAGAGCTCTTGAATTAGAGTTTTGTATGATATTGTTTCATGAACCATGATATATGCATAATATATGATAGCTGGTTTTTTAGCTTTATTCTTTCTTGGTAAAAACATCTGTGTTATGTGTGATTGATCTTTCTTCATGTGTTTGCAATTGGCGCTTAAATTTATGCAAAGATTTAAGTAGAAGGATTCTATATTTAACAATGGCATATAATTTTTAGATCAGGAGAATCCAACAATACATAATTGTATTAAAATTTATACAATTTATAGGGTCCTAGGTCAAATTTTATAATTTCAAATGAATTCTCAAATAAAATTTGATCATTGGTTGGTTTGACTAGGTCACTACTACTTCCTCCACCTGATAAGAGTCTTCATCTCTCATCTTGGTCAAGTCTTCATTCGAGTGTCTTAGGTCATGAGAAAGATAATATTTCATCATTTAGGTCATGGTATAGGTTTTAATTTGAAATTTCATCATAATGTCATTCATTTAAAAGCAAGAAAGAGTCATGTTAATCATTTGAGTCATCATAAAAGGAATTAGCAACCTAGGAACAAAATAAATAAAGGTAAATGTAAAATTTAATTTCAAATAAGATCATGCTGTAGTCACATCACATAATTTCTCAAAAATATCAATGATGTCACCTCCATAACTCCTACTTTCATCAATTTTCTCACAAATCAGTGAATTACCCTCTCCCAGGGTTTCGCCGCACTTTTGGTCTCTTAGTCATTTTATTTCATTGTTGTGGTAAAAACCCTACATTTTTTCCTCAAACACCCTCATTAATACTCCATCCATATCTCCTAACCTTTTCCCATGCCCATTCCCCTCATTTTCCTCACTTTCCCACAAACCCTATCCAATTGTTACACTTTTGACACTTTCCTAGGCTAGGACTGTATTTTTCACTTTATACCCCTTCCCCTCACTCATTTCCCAAAAAATCCCTACAATCCCTAAAAACTATCCATACCCCCAATAATTTCCCCTAGAATTTAGACAACTTCTAACCCCTTCCTTTCCCTCCATCTGCAAGACTGTCCCAAATCACATGTTTTCCCAAAACTAAACCCTAATTCTTCCTCCTAGTGAGCTAGGGTTTCACCATGGAAGCATAGACCACACACAATGACAAGAAGAAGTATAAAGGATGGCATATAATTAGGTATGAGCCTACAAAATTCTAAGAAATCATAGCTTCACCTTTCCTCAAGAAGTCTTTCCAAGATATGGGCTGCCCAGCATTTACATTGCACACAAGGACAATTCTACTTCAAAATTAATTTTTGAAGTAAGGAATATGAATTTGACAAATGTAAAAGAGATTTTCGTCCATAATATATCAATGCACAATAATTTCCTTCCGTTTATGCACACGTGTTATTATTTGAGATAAATTCCCAAATTATAGTTGCTACATGAGGTTTCCTACACTTTTGGACAACTGGACTTCAAGTTAGTTTTTTAGGGGTTTGGAGAAGGTACTCGCAGTGCTTAATGACTCCATTGTGTAGCAGACATTATAATATTTGAAACCATACCAATTACAGCCCAAAAATCATCCGAGAAGGCCTCTAAATACCCTCTCAAAGACCACGCTACGCTTCTGCAATTTTTAGTGACCAACTTCAAACTTGGATTCCAAAAAAATGGAAAAGTACTTTTGAAAAACAAAGGAGGTTTTTGTTCATAACATACCAATGAACAAAAAAATATTTGAGGTTTTAAAAAAATTTATGGTTAGAGAGATATTATTTCACCTTTGAGCCCTAATTTTAGAAAAGTTTTGGTCATTTTGGAAATTTTTGGAAATTCCTCACTTCCAAAAGCGCAATGCCTTGGTGCTGCGCTTTTCCTTGAGGGCTCCAAATTAATTTTTTTTTATATGCCTAGATATCTTGTTACATTCAAATGTCATCCAACGAGTTTGTGTGCCATGTCAACCTTCTATTTGGAAGACAAATGCCAAAAACATGCTTAAAAACCACTTTTTACCACTGTTTTAACCCTGGCGCTGCGATTTTAGAGGGACCTTGGGAAAATCCAATTTTATCAGCCTTAGAGAGGCCATTGTATTTGCTTAAGGAATATATGGAAAATTATAAATCCTAAGGTTTACAATGATACCTTCAGATGATGATTTGGAGACCTGGAAGTCACTCAAAATTTCCCTCCAATTTGGTGCTGCGCTTTTCCCAGATGGCGCTGCACTTTTCTCAGAATTTGTTGCACTTTTCCTTGGAGGTCAAAATTTCGAGTTTTATTAGTAAAAATTGGTTTCTCATGATGTAATTTGTTTTTTTTTGAGTTGACATGATTTAAATGAATTTATTTGAGTTTTTTAATGTAAATTTGATGTAATTATGAAGTTCATTAATGATAGAAAGGTCAGTCAAAGGCTAAAATGAGAGTTTGTTTTAACCTCCCTATTCTTAGTTTGGTTAGAGAAATTTGTGTAGACAGTTCCTATCATGAGGGATTCAAACCCTAAGAGAGGGGAAGATGGTTTTGGTCTATATGTATATTGTTTTAAGTCATATTCAAGGTTGTACATCAGAGAGTATAAGGCTTGGAGCTTTATGTACAATTTATTTGTGCTTAAATACAAGGCCAGTTGCAACTATTATATAGGGATTCATGTGGTATGATTTTGTGGAAGTGTTTTTATTTTGTAATTCTTTTTTATGAATGATTAGTTCATCTTATTTTAGTACCTTTCTTTCAGTGATATTCCTATAAGATATTAAACATAATTCCCAGATATTATGCTCTGTTTTGGTAGGAATTCATGTTTTTGTTATTAATCTTCTGATAAATGAACTCATTCTTGTCATGCTCATTTTGAACCTTTGATTTTCCACCCTAAAATATAATTTACAGCCTTAAAGTGTCACTGAACATACATGCCATGCCACTTTGTATCCCTGCAACTAAAATCTTTTAGATCCGACCTAGTTTCCTTGATCTTGCCTCCTGATCCAGCTAAAACCTAAATTTCAAAACCATAGAGCGCAATACCTAGCCTAATATATTTTACCCTCTTCAATCACCTTGTAAACTCTAAGATCACAGAGAGATCCCTCTATTATTTTGTAGGGCTAGCTACCAAATCCTAAGTGGTTCGAGGTTACCTCCTTCGGTTTCCATTCTCAGCCTTGGGACAATATGGAGGATAACAAAGGTGATCTTGGGAAAATAATCAGAACTCTCTCTCTCTGAGCATCATATTAAATTATGTAGTAACTGGCCAAAATTAAAGGGACTACAGTTTCCAGTGTATCGATTTTAGAGATGAAGGAAGATACAGTGACACGTGTCATGACGTACAAGTTTACTCTACTGAACTAGTCCAAAATTAGGTCATTGTGGGAGATTGAGCATAAAATTTTCTTGAAGAATCCAAATCAGGTTGGACCCATGGCATTGGAAAAAATATTCAGCGAGATACTAAAGGAAAAAATATTAAATATTGGGAATCAGAAATTACAGGGAAACATTAGTTTCAATATCGAGCTCCTCAAAAGCAAGAAAAAGGTGTGTAATGTTTTTTAAAAATTGCATAAGTCTTGTTTGAAAAATCATTTTGAAGTGATTACAAGGGCATATTGAAGTATAGATATCAATATTGGGTTCTAAAATTTCCCCTAAAAAGAGTTCAACACTCATTAAGCCCTCAGAATGCTCTACTATGACTCATGAAGAGGAAGAAGTGCAACATGATATATCAAAATTACAAAACCAAGTGCAACAAACTTCTCTCTCTCAAAGAGCAAAAAAAAATGAAATGGAAGCTAAGATGGATTGTTTAAAGAAAGGCTTCGAAGCTAAGATGGATGGTTTGAAAAAATGTGTGGAAGCTAAGATGGATGGTTTGAAGAATGACATGGAAGCTAAGATGGATGGCATGGAAACTAAGATGGCTGACACAGAACCTAAGATCGATGAAAAAATGGAAGGCAACATGGAAGACATGAAGAATGATATAAAAGCAAACATTGAAGGTTTGAAGGAAGGTTTGACAAAGTTGATAAAAGAAATGATTCCTAATGGAGAAAAGGCAGTAGAGGAAACTCATGATGAGAACAAATTAAATGTTAATCGTGATTTCATAAACTCTAATGTTGGATTGAAGACCCACCATATTCCAAAGATCGATATGAGGAAGTTTGATGGCAAGGATACCGTAACATGGATACTTAGATGGAGCAATATTATGATATCCATAATGTGGAAAACACATAAAAGGTATGCATTGCAACTTTATATTGAGAACAAAATACATTTGTTTGGTATTGACGACTTTGCTCTCATAAAAAAATTGTAACTTAGTCAATTGTTATGGAGGAAATGATAGCACATTATGAGGATACAAAGAGCAACACCTTCTTTAGCCAATTGATAAATATAAAACAAAAGAGTTCAATGGTGGAGCACATTCAGGACTTCCAAAAATTTAATATAAGAGTAACTGATATTCTAGAGGAACACAAGATTGATTTCTTCATAAGGAGTTTAAAGGATAACATCCAAAATGAGGTTTTCCTTTGGGAACATTATTCATTGGAGAATGCATTCAAGTTGGAAAGAAAAATTGAAAGTAAAATTAGGGCGACAAGGAAGCCTACCACTCACATATATAAAGATGGAAGTGTTGCTACTCCTGGACTTCCACAACCTACGAGGTTGACACCAAAAAAATTGGAAGAAAAAAGAGAAAAAGGGCTTTGCTATAGTTATGATAGAAAATACACTAAAGGTCGTAAGTGTGCTAAGAAGAAGTTATTTTACATAGATTGTGAAGAGGAGGAATAAAATGAACAAGAAACTTCAAAAGAAGAGGATATACACCAAGAACCAACCCTACAGTAAGAAGAAATGAGTTTGACCATATCTTTTAATGCATTGGTAGGAATTACCACTCCTGAAACTCTCAATATTGGACATATCAAGAATAAAAATCTAATAGTGTTGATTAATTTGGGTAGTACTTGTAATTTTATTCATTTTAAGGTAGCCAAGGAATTGAATTGCTTCCTATACCCAACACGAGAGTGTCAAGTGATAGTTTCAAATGGAGGAACTATAAATTTCTCGAGAAATTGTCATAATATCAAGCTAACCATGGGGGAATATGTATTGAATAGTCCAATTCTTTCCATTCTAATGGGAGGTTCTCATGTTGTACTAGGAGTACAATGGTTACAATATTTGGGGATGGTAGCTTTTAATTTTCAACAACTTTTATTGAATTTTTTTCAGAAGGAAAGGAATTTGAATTACAAGGTATCACAGGGAAGCTGGGAAAGATAATAAGCTATAATGTCATGAAAAATATTCTGAAGAAATAACAACGAGGCGTAATTGCACAATTATGCTCACTAGAAGTTCCACCATCAAAATCATCTGTTTCTCCAGATCTCCAAAAAGTCTTGGATAATCATTCCAAGGTGTTTGAAACTCCTAAAGGACTCCCACCTATTCATGATCATGATCATGATATTCATTTGATTCCATGAAGTGTTCCTCTAAACATCAGGCCTTACAGATATCCTTATGTCCAAAAGAGCGAAATTGAACGTATGATTGTAGAAATGTTAGAGGCTGGTATAATTCAACCTAGTCAAAATTCTTTCTCTACTCTAGTTTTATTGGTGCACAAGAAGGATGGATCATGGCACATGTGTCCGAATTATAGGGAGCTCAATAAGCTCACTATTAAAGATAAAATTCCCGTTCCGGTGATTGATGAATTATTGGATCAATTACATGGATCAATTTATTTTACCAAGTTGGATCTCCATTCTGGATATCATCAAATTAGATTGAAGATTGGAGATATTCCAAAAACAACATTTCGAACTCGTGAGGGTCATTATGAATTTTTGGTCATGCCTTTTGGCCTTACCAATGCACCTTCTACATTTCAAGGACTGATGAATTCCATTTTCAAACCCTTCCTTATAAAATTTGTGTTAGTATTTTTTGATGATATACTAATCTACAACAGGTCTTGGAAGGATCATGTTCAACATGTTGACAGAGTGCTCAAACTATTGGAGGTGAAACAATTATATGAAAAAACCTCCAAATGTTTCTTTGGGGTACAAGAGGTGGAATATTTGGGTCATATTGTATCTCAAGAGGGTGTTAAAGTAGATCCTAACAAAATTAAAGCCATCAAGGAATGGAAAGTCCCCACAACCATAAAGCAATTGCGAGGATTTCTTGGGTTAACATGGTATTATTGCAATATTGTTAAGAATTATGGGAGAATAGCAACACCTCTAACAAAATTATTGAAGAAACATGCATTTTCATGGACTCCTGAAGCAACGAAGGCCTTTGAACATCTTAAAGAGGCAATGTTCCAAGCATCGGTCTTAGCGACACCATACTTCAAATTTTTTTTATTATGGAATGTGATGCCTCAGGAAATGGAATTGGTGTTGCTTTAATGTAAGAAGGAAGACCCATTGATTTTGAAAGCCGTCCAATCAAAGGAAAGTATTTATAGAGTGATTTTTATGAGAAGGAAATGTTGGAAATACTACATGCACTAAAGAAATGGGGACCTTACTTAATGGGAAGACACTTCAAGGTAAAAATTGATCATGATAGTCCTAAATAATTTTTGTAAGAATTTAGAGCTAAAACAAAAGATTCTTTTGGAATTGAACATCTCTCCCTTAGGAGGACACTCAGGATTTTTAAAAACTTACCACAGGGTGAAGAAACATTTTTTTTTTGGATGGCCTTAAAACTAATATTCAAAAGTTTGTGGCAAAATATTTGGTTTTCTAGAAAAATAAAGTTGAGACAATTAAGACCCCCGGTCTGCTACAACATTTATCATTACAAGTCAACATTGGGAGGAGGTTTCAATGGATTTTATCACATGTTTACCTAAGTTCGAAGGAAAGAGTGTCATCATAGTTGTAGTTGATAGAATTTCCAAGTATGCACACTTTTGTGCATCATCTCATGCATTCAAAGCAAGTAAAATTCTACTGCATTTATGGAAACAATACAAAAACTACATGGAAACCTAAATATTATTGTAAGCGACAGAGATCCCATTTTCACTGGAAATTTTTGGACGGAATTATTTTCTTGTTTGGGTACTCAATTAGCTCATAGCTCAACTTATCATCCTCAATCTGATGGGAAAACTGAGATAGTGAAAAAATGTTTGGAAGGATATCTTCGTTGTTTTGTATCTAATAAACAAACACAATAGGTCAAGTGGTTACCTCTCACTGAATGGTGGTATAACACTTCCTTCCATACTACAGCAAAAATGACCCCATTTATGGCACTTTATGGATATCATCCACCGTCCATCACATTATCTTTAAGAGAAAATTCTAAGGTTAAAGCAGTAGAAGATCACATCGAGCATCAACAACAAGTTCTCCAACCCTTAAAGGATAACCTTAATTGGGCACAAAATCGAATGAAACAACATGCATATCAACATCACAGCGAGAGAAGTTTTGATGTACATGATGGGGTATTCTTACAATTACAACCATACAAACAAATGTCCCTCAAGAAAGCTAATAAGGATAATAAATTATCGCCAAATTACTATGGTCCTTACAAGGTGTTGCAAAATATTGGTACTATGGCATACAAATTGGAGCTTCCTACTTCTTCTCGAGTTCACCTAGTTTTCCATGTTTCATGCTTAAAGAAGGTTATAGGTGACATAATTCCAGTTCAAACAATATTGCCAGAGATTGATGAGGAAGAGAAAATTATATTGGAAGCTGAAGCAATCATTACAAAATCGATCAATTTCAGAGTATCTCATCAAGTGGAAGAACTTACCCACTGAAGATTCCACATGGGAGGATGAGAATTTTATACAAAAGCATCCAAAGCTACTCAAGCGTTGAGGACAACACTTTTTTGAAGGGAGGGGCATGTTAGGTCCCTATATTACTAGTGTAGTCCCTTATTGTTGTTAGTGTAACCCCCTTATTGTTATTTTTGTACCCTTGTAGTCTCCATATTTTTATTATTGTGCCTCATAAAAGCCCACTATTTTTATTGTTGTTTCCTTACATTATTATTGTTAGGTCGGATAGGATTATATTGTGATCCCTTGGACTCCTTGATCTAGGAGGATTTCAGAGAACAAGTGGCTTTAAGATTTCTCAAAAATCAAAGTGGCCAAATGGCAATAAGACTAGGACCATGTCGAAGTGTTCTCCATTATGAATACAATGGTGAAAACGATGCCTCAATATGAGGTTGTATGAAGAATTTAGAGCATGTAAAATTTTTCGTCAATGTTGGACTTGGGCCAGGTTTAAGTGTTATGAAATTTGACCGACACCTGAGTTGGAAAACATAGCTCGTGAGATCGATCGAATTCGTGGGATGATTAGTTTTTTTAATATCCCCTATGCCAACCAGAAAATGAATTGGTTGTTTTTATAAAAAAAAGGTGGCGAGGCCACCAATCCTGCCACCCAAACATTGCCTAGATGTCATATTATATAAAACAATCAAGTTTTTTTGGGGGATGGGCTGTCATCCCCGCCATCCAAGATCACACATAAATGAAGGTGGGGAGGTGGGACACCCTCGACGGGCCCTCCTAGCCTGATGGATATGTTATATATATTAAGCCACTTGAGGTAGCGTGGACTACAGGACTAGCGGGGGTCGAACCTACCTGGGCCACATGGCTGACCGCCGAGCGGGCAGTCCCAAAACTATAATCCAAATGAAAACAAACAATGACCAAATATGAGACGGGCAGGTTTTCATCCCTCGAATCCTCTCCAAATAATTTCCACAATTATAATTGCGCCAGGTGGGCACTATTGGTTTGAGGGGTCTTGACCCAGGTTTGGATTTAAGGTTTACCAACAAACCCCTATACTAATGGCCCTTTTGACCATGGCCTGCTTGCGTAGGTCAAGGTCTCACCTGAAGTAGTATGGGAGGGTGCTAGAACTAGGTTTCCGCACCCCGAGAGAGAGAAAGTTAATTGAAGTGGGCCTCTTTAGATCTAACCGACCTGCGCTGGAGAAGCCTTAACACAAAAATCCTTAATAGTATATTTGTGGAATAACTTAAGAGAAGCTCATAAATCATCAAATAAAATGTTAAAATAATTAAGGTGACTAATCATAACCAGATCTATGCAATTATTCCTTCTTATAGTATCGCATCTACATGTGCATTCATAAATTAGTAGTATTCATCAAACAAATGTAATCTCAGAAATAATATAGGGTGTAGATAATAACCATAATAATTAGATACTCAGATATCACAAAACAATCTTCTCATTCATTCATATTAAGAGCTAACTTAAAGACTCTATTTACCAGCCCGCGCACACAGCTAGTGGGGTCCGCTCACAGCAGGACTCAGGGTCTCCACGCACACAGCTAGCAGGATCCCTTACCCAGAAAATCCACACAACAAATCTCTACAATTCGTATCCAAGCTTAAATAGATTTAAAAACTTATCACTAGACTTGGATTATTCATCTATTTATATCATATTATCCCGTGCTACTCTACGGTCTGAAAACTGTGGTTTGCAGACTCTTGGTCTACCCTTTGACCCATTACAATTCGTTGGGGGTTTTGACCCATCCCAAAGCCCCTGGGTTAGACTAAAATATTACAAAATATTACAAAATTGTACCAAAATTGCGGTTAGGGGACCTCGCTCCAACATGCCCCCAACATAATCTTGTGACTCGTCCTGAGTCATAGCGGTAGTGGCGTCTTCATCTTAGCTTGGAGCTATTTGAAAACAATAGAAAAATGGGGAAGGATGCCTTCACTCTACGCGGCTGCATTCTGTGTGATGTTGACCAACTTTTGTGAATTCGATCCTTCAGTAGCTACAGTGACACTCTCCAGGGTCTGGTTCAATTGCTTTATGGCCACATCCAAGTCCTGCGAAAGTTTGAGAGCTTCATTGGCCCATGGCTTCAGGTGGTCGATGAGGACCTGATTCTTATGGTGGAGATACTCAATTTCATCTTTGAGCGCGTGGTTGGTTCGAAGATGCGCTAGGAATTGTGCTGCTACGAGGGTGGTCATGGTGGCTTCCACATGTTCAAAATATTGCTCCTCCTAGTGCAAATCCTGATTGAATTGACGGAGGAGGGGATCACACTATACCGTGGACCATAAACCCATAGTAGTATCTAAAAATTTTGAGCCCTTCGTGATCTGTGTTGATATACTTCTTGTGGCTTCTTTGACCAGCCCGGCTTGCTGTGCACGCACCTCGGGATGGGTCTCGGGCTACATTTTGGCTTGTAGCACAAAAATTTGTTGCTCCAAGTCTACTTTGATAGCTTGTACTTATGTCTTGGAGGTATTCAACGCAGCTACCAAGCCTTCAACCTTGGCTTGCGACGCAGCGGAGGCAGGAATTACTTCCAACATGTCTTCACATAACCGGTCTATCAGATGTTTTAATTCAGCTTGTTGCTCAACTGCCATGATGTGTGCTACCTTAGCTTGGGTGGTTTCAGTAGCTTTGGTCACAATTGTTTGTTCAACCTCACTTAGTTGCTGTTTCACCCACAATTCTCTGTGCTGTGGCAACCCTCCTACCCTATGCTAGTTTTCATTTGAGTAGAGGAGGAAAAATGTAGTGAGAAGAAGTCCCTAAGTAACTAAGGGGAAACAATGGGAAATAATTCTCAAAGTGTTGTGGCCATGAAGGATGAAGGAGAAACTAGTGAGAAGGAAGTCCCTATGTGTTTGTTGTATATGGAATTATGATCAAATAGAGGGTAGATTGGAGAGACGATTTCAATGGCCTAAAGGAGCTAGTGCATTGATAGAGGCAAGTGTTACTGAATGAAAGATAAGGACCCACATTGTACATGATACAAAAAATAAGCTGTGATTGTGCACTACATCAGCTAGACCATCAGTGTATCCTGTATCTTGTATTCTTGTACTATGTATGAGGGCCATTATCCCTAGTATGGGAGTCATAGACAGTTGTATTATCAGTTTGATTAATATAAAGAAGTTGGGATGTTGATTAAATTTATAAAAAGTTGTGTATATTTTGTGCACTAGTAGATTTACTGCTTTATGTTATTTCATTGTGAAAATTTGTCGTGTTGTGATACTTGGATTGGTAGCATCAATGATTTAAGATTCTATCCTAGACTCTAGTATAGTGGAAAAACAACATGAAATTAGAGCTACTTTTAAGGGCCAATGAATCAAAGTGTGCACAATGAAGTAAAAATTAAGAGGGATTTGGTCACATTGCTGTTGAAGGGCTCACACAATGTCAAAGTTGCAGGTTGGTCTCCAGTATGAGGACAAATCGGAAGGGCTTTCCAACTATAGTCCATGGAAGGAAAGGATCAAGTTGGTTTTGACAGTCAATAGGATCTAGGATTTTTTTGAGAAAGTAATCAAGAAGCCAACAAACCATAAGAAGATGGAAGTATATGAAGGTGAAGTTGATCATCCTAGATGGGGTCAAGGATTCCTTAGTACCTCATATGTTTGGGAAGAACACTTCCCATTAGATGTGTGAGGCTCTTCAAAATTTGTTCTTGAATAAGAATGAGAACTAGGTATTGGTATTAGAGGATAAGTTGAAGGCCACCAAGATGATACAGGGTGAATGGGTGATTTCGTATTTGACGAGGTTGTCTCAGGTTCGATATGATATTGTTTCCGTCAGTGTGAATATTGTAGATTATGAGATGGTGAGGATTTCCTTGAAGGGGTTTACTCTAGAGTGGTCATCAAGGGAATATTTTCTAGGGAAAATTTGCCAAATTGGAATAGGCTATGGGATGAATTCATTCAGGAAGAGTTGCGAAACAAGAATATTCATTCAAACAAGAAGGATTCATATGATGATGTGGAACTTGCAATGATAATGAAGGGAAATAAGCAGAATGACTTGAGTAAGATCAATTGTGGTGAGATGGGTCATTTTCGATGAGATATCTAATGAAGAATAAGGGAGATGATGTGAAGAATAAAGTGAATAAGGTCACAAGTGTCACCATTTATTCCTAGATAGATGATCTCTCCAGGAGGTTGGAGAAGGATGAATTTTCCTTGATCTCTCATTCCTTGCAGGGTACCATAAATGAGGTTGCATGATACATTGAGAGTGGAGCATCGAATCAGATGACAAGTTCACAAGAGGTGTTTGAGACTCTAGCTGAGTGGTATTCAAAGTTTCACATAGTGTTGGGTGATAAGAGTCCGGAAGAGATCATAATATTAAGGGTCGTTCCATTCAGGATGGATTTAGTTCGGGTGATGGGATTTCAAGATGTACTATTTATACCAATACTCAGATATAAATTGATGTCTACCTCAACAAAAAAGAAAAAGGGGTTTGAGGTGTGTTTATCGGGAGGGAAAGTAAGGCTCATTCCCAGAGGCTCTATTTCCACAGGTGTCATGATTGGAGTTAGATATCATGGTATATACATGTTGAAGGGAAAGCCTATAGATCATGGGAAAAATAAGCAGAACCATGTACAAGGTCTAGAGAATCAGGCGCAAGTTTAGAAGGAGAAAGTACAAGTTCCAGAGAAGAAGGTATAGGTTCCAGAGGCTTAGAGGGAGACGAGTTATAGAGGGAGTTTTTAGGATCAGAGGGAGATTATGTGACCCAATAAGAGTGCATGATCAATGGGGATCAAGGGTTATTCTATATTTGGAAATAGGGAATCATGGAAACACTCAGAGACATTTTAGGAGAAGAAGAAGAAGAAAGACACTTTTAGTGATATTGACACTTACAAGAGAGATGTAGTCCATGCTAGAGGGTTTTCTGCAGTTATGGTTGCTAGGAGTTGGGTGAGTTTTGAAAGAAATGAATCTGATAATGATGAGTTAATTCCTAGTATTGGAAGTACCTCCCTCACTAAGAGGGAGTGTTAATATTTGGAAGCTTGGGAGGTACTCCAAGCCCTAGGGTTTTGGGTTTGGAGGTTGGAGCGTTACAAAAGTGATTTGTGGGCTTAGAACCCAAGCTTGGGGTTTTTTACCCATCGATGTGGGGAAAAAACCAAGAGATGTTTAAGTGATTTAATGCTTGAAGGTGATAGAGGACCCCTAGAAGAGCAAGGGGATACTTCAAGCACTCAAATTCTGAGGCCTAGAAGTGAAGATAATATTTTTTCTATGTTGCTGATGGGTTTTGTGGCATACAAGTCAGGCTGTCTTGTGGTTTAAGGGTGACACAAGACATATTAGGTGAGACCACATATAAGTGTATAAATAAAGAGGATATGCGAGGCATTTCAAGAACATCTAAGTGCATCTCTCATAAGATAACACATTTGAGGAAACTAGAACTAGGTGAAGGAGGATAAGCATGGAGCTTAATGATTTTTTTGGAGTCTCTTTACTTTCAAGTTTGAGATTTGTAGCAGAGGCAACTGCATGCTTGATGGATGTTTGGACTAGTGTTTGCATGTATGTGTGTGTGTGTGTTTTCTCTCCAAAAACAAGTTGTAGGCCTAATATTCCTTGGACAAGGGGCTGAAATGCTGAGATATTATAATAGGCAGGCCACATCCCTTATATCCTTGGAACATGGAGGTTGGTAGGCTTATTTGGGGCCAAAATTAGCCTAGAATAATAGATAAGTGTGGAAAGAGCTTGGAGGATGGAGGCCACAACCTTGGAGGAGGTCTGGAAGTGGAAAAGAGGTGTTGTAGAAAATTTCCAACAACCCTAACTAGTGCACCAAACCTATAGGAGTTTGCATCGACCCTTGAGGATAAAAGGTATGTGTTGATTGATGTGTTTTTGTTGAGAAGATGCTAGTGGATGAGTATTATAGGTTGGACTAGTTGTATTGGACACTTGTGGGCTATACGAGGGCATTGTGAGAGTGGACCAAGTGTGGCCTAGAGTAACACCTTTATGGATTAAGGTGGCTGCTAGAAGAGGCAAAGAAGTGGAGTTCAAGGTTTGGAAAACCATAAGAAGTTATTGTACTAGCCAATATTCATTGCTGGAGAAGATACATTTGATAATGATAGGTGGAAACCCTCCTGCCCTATGTTAGTATTCATTGGCACAAAACAGGAAGAATATAGTGGGAAGAAGCCCCTGAGTAGCTAAGGAGAAACAATGGGAAAGGAGTATCAAAGTGTTGTGGACTTGAAGGACGAAGGAGAATTAGTGAGTGAGAAGACCCTACGTGTTGGTTGTAGATGGAATTATGATCAACTAGAGGGAATATTGGAGAGCCGAGTTTAGTGGCCTAAAGGAGCTGGCACATTGATAGAGGAAAGTGCCGAAGAACGTAAGTGAAGGACCTGCATTGTACAAGAAAATACAAAGAAATTGTGATTGTGCACTATATCAACTAGATCATAGTTGTATCTTGTATATTATATTATTGTACTAGTGGATGTATGAGGGCCATTATCACTGGTAAGGGAGCCCTAGACATTTGTATTATCAGTTTTATTAACAGAACAAAGTTGGGTTGATGATTAAATTTGTAAAAATTTGTGAATATTTTGTGCACTAGAAGATTTACTATTGTATATTGTGTTGGAAAATGGAAAGTGATATTTTATTTAGATATTACTTTAATTAACGTTAATATTTTCTTGTGAACTTAGTTATTCTTCTTATGTTCTTTAGTTATACATTTTCATAAAGAAAAATATCAAGAAAGAAAGAAAAATATAGGACAAACTAATTAGGTTCCAAGCCAGGGAAAACCCCTCCAAGGGGAAAACCCAAAACCTTAGACCAATTCCTTCTCCAAGTACCAAGTCAGCCCTTGCAACAAGTCCTTCCTTGAACCTACATCAACCAGCTACAACTTGCAACTGTCACGTCAGTTCTGCACCTTGTTCTGCACCTTTGGCTTAGTTCTGCACCTTCAGCCAATTTTATACCTACAATTTGTTCTACACCTAGTTTTGTACCTTCGGTTTGTTTCACACCCGGTTTCATACCTTCATCCTATTCCATACCCATCTCTGTACCTTCGACCTATTCCATACCTAGTTTTGTACCTTTATCCTATTCTACACCTTGTTTTGTACCTGCGTCTTATTCCAAACCTAGTTCTATACCCAATTCTGTACCTTCAACCTGTTCTACACCTGGTTTTGTACCTTCGACTACATTCTCACCTAAAAATGTACCTTCAACTTTTTCCACACCTGGTTATGTACCTGATTATGTACCTTCAACTTTTTCTGTACCTAATGCAGTACCTTTCAAGAGATATTGATCTTCTTGAGTAAATGAGTGCCAAATGAGTTCAATCTCTTCCTTTATATAGCCTTCACAAGGGTTCAAATTCCCTCCTTTGCGTCGAATTGTAACTGTTAGGGCTGACTTGTACTCTTAGAGTTTTCTAGAATATCTAGAATAAAAATAATTCTTTTTAGAATTACAAATTTCCTGGAAGGGTATTCTAAACATGATGTTGACTCCTTTGACTCATGACAATAAATCATAAGACCTAACTATTAGCGCAAGGAGTCACTCCTTGACTTCAAATAGAGTAAGCCTTACATTTTAAATTTTAAAGGGTTTTGTTGAGTGGTGGGATGCATTTCTAAAAGGTTTTGAAATTATTTTTTATATTCGTTAAGACTTTCATGCATGTGGAAAGTTGTGGAAAGTATAAATTGTATGGGTAAATTGGTAGTATAGGGATAAGAGTATAACAAATGGATAAGATGGATAGCGGGTACGTATTCTAGGAAATATTCATATCCTAAATCAATTACACAACTATACTGATGACTCTTTAAACAAACTCTATTTATGCAAAGTAAACATTATTAAAAAAGTATATTGCATGCATAAAGTATTTCAAAAATCCTTTATGAAATCTTCACTAACATGTTCTACAACACATATATGATTTGCAGAACTCCGAAAGAAGATAAGTTACTATTAAATCCTTTAACATTTTCTCACTCACTCCTTACTAACTGCAATTCATAATTAGAATAAATTAACAAAGAAAGAATACACACCATACATTATATGGTTCTTGAGTCACAAAATCCTCTAGAATGAAGTAAAAAAGGTTTTTCTTTATTATATTCAGTCTTCAGGTAAACCAACATCCAACCTGCAAATGGTATTTACAAATGGTATATATAGAAAGATAGGCACCAACTCCATCTCTTCTAAAAAGAAGGAAACATTACTCCTAACATTACATAGGCGTCATAAGACATTACAACCATATCCCATAAAAATATAACTTAAAGGACATATGTAGAAGAAAGAAGAGAAGACATCAGGGTTGAACTGCTGAGTGTGCTGTCATACTGCCCCTTTTTCTGCTGGTTTGTCTCCTTATGTATTTGGTCATTAAACAACCATGTATTTTCTTTTAATATGACCTCCAACAACCTCATAACCACCTTTCACCATCACTTGTTATATCCATATGGTTATGAGTCTTTATCCTTACTTAATTGGCTCGGAAAAAATTTCTGGCAAGTGTCAAAATTCAGTTAAAATAGGTGCTACGAAATTCCGGTAAAAATCGATAACTACGCAAAAACTGGAAATCTATCGGAATTTCCAGTAGTGCTCTATTTCTTTTTTAAAAATGCATAGAAAATGCTGAAAAAATTGTGCATACTTATACACTTTGACATTTGAGCTACTATTCATAATTTTTATTGATAAGCAAAAAGGTGTTTGTATCCAAAAACCTTTTTAACTTCCTTCCATGTGGGTTGCAACTTCAGCAAGCTTGTCCAATTCTGTGTTGCTGTCAACAACTAATCTTGATCTGCTTGTTCTTGTGGCTACTTATTTGACAGTGGTCTTCTCTTCCTTAGAACCCTTTTGGATATTTCTTCTCCTTTAGGGTTCTGAGTGCTGTTCTGAAGGGGTTTTTTTTTATCTTTCTTCTTGGTTTTCTCTGTCTTTAACCCTTCAAATATTTCTTCTATATTAATTACCTATGTCATTAAATTTGGATTGTGCAGAGCCTTGGACTTAAGCCTGAACTTGTTGTTGTCTCTAGTATGCCTTTTTCTGGTACCAACAACAGGTTTGGTTCCTCTTTCTTCTTCTTACTACTGATCTCATATCCATCATCTTTGAGGAGTTATTCATTAGATTTTGTAGGTTGATAATATCTCTGCATTTTTTTCTGAATATATGCTTCTAGAATTTATGGTAGCATCTTCACTTTAGATTTATCTACAATTGCAGACCTTCCTCTTAGAGCTCTGGTGTAGACATTAGGAAAAGGAGGAATGGGGAGCACCATTTTTATAGACTTGGGTTTATCAACCGAGGATATCTCTCCTTTATCCAACTTTCTCTCAGCCTTGACTGAAGAAACATTTTATTTTCTGCTCTTGGCTTTATGGATGTTCTCCTTTTTAGCCTTCCTCTTGGTTATTTTTGCAGGTTGAGGGTGTTGTTGTGAGGATGGAGGTGTAGGTGCAGGTTGGCCTGTAAAACAAGAAATGGTCCCATGTCTGATTTATTTTCCTTAACTCTTATTCAACTAACACCTTGATGAGAGCTTGATGTTACAAGCTATATTGTGTAGTAGTAGTGCGAGTTTGGATCCTGGATGAAATCTTTGTCAGTCTCTTTAGAAAAAAGTATGGCAAGTGAAGGTCTTCATACTTGCAACATGGAAAAGGAATCTCATATGATAAAGACACACTACTATATACCTCCTTTCATAGGTGAGGTGAATCTTGATGAGTTTAACGACTTCTACCCATTCGTTTTTTAGGTAGCTTTTGGGAATTCCTTTGGCCTAGTTGGAATATATGTGTGCATCCTTGAGGAAACTGCTGAGGTCTCCTCCAGTGATAACCTGACCTTTAAAACACCTCTCTCCTTCACGTGGAAGGTTGAATGCCTCAACAATTGAATATGATGAAACCTGTAATGTAGGCTTGCTGTCCATTGAACGCGTTTGAAAAATCTTGAGCTACTCCTAAGTGAGAGCCTCCTAATATGGTGCACAAAGAATACCACCCTGCCTGGATAAAAAATCTTCTCACCTTCAAATTTGCATCCACTAGGTCAGCACCCCATGGCTCAATTCGTTTTATCTTCCCTCGTCTTTTAGTCATCTTTAGAAATTAATAATTATGTCTTTGAAATTTGATAGGTGGCAGAGCTAGAAGAGCTTCACCTAATAAGTGTTGCTTGTGTCTTCCTCTGAAGTATTTCCTAAAATCTAGACTCCTCCTCAAACTGAAACTCTATGAAACTCATTCTCCAACAACTAGGCTCACAAATGATATTGTTCTTTCTATTTTGGTGGTTTTAAAACAACAACCATGGTTCATCATCCCATGCAATATATTTCCATGATGGAAAATATCCTTGACCGTAGTGTGCACCATGTGATGGCCATCCTAATCTTCAGTTGGCTATGTAACTTTAGATATAATGCTATAGATGGCTTGAGGCAAGCGGATCTATGACTGGAAATAACCTTCGCTATCTTGTTGATTATTGACCTAAATTTTCAGTAGCGTTGCTGTGCGACCAACCAAACGGTCATTGCATTAAGTCTGATGACCTACAATCTTCTCCTTTCGGAAAGCACCCACCTTGACATGAGATTAAACTAACTTGGCTGACAGATAGGATGAGATTAACGGTTGGATTTATTACTGTGGGTTGAATATTAGACACTACACATATACCATGACTTGACTTTGAACATAAATGACAACATATGACTTCTATCACATGATATAAATCATTTAAAAAATATTTGAAACATATTTAAATCATAACATCTGGCTTGACAAAAACCAGATGCACTTTTTCGTTTATTTTTAAAAACATGGGAAGTTACCAGAATTTCTGGTAGCATCGGAATAAAATAAAAACATACAGAAACATGACTATAACAGATTGTCTGAAAAGGCTAAAATAGGCGCTACTGGAAATTTCAGTAGTGACCATTTTTTTTTTGAGAATTTCAAATTTTAATCCTAAAAACAAAAATTTTAAAATGGACTCATGATTTAGCAAAGAACTGTTCTAATAGTGGCTCCACAGGGGATAGAGCTCTCTCTGCGAGGCTCTAAGAATATTTTGTAGTTTCAGTGCCTTTTCATTGGGATATGGAGTCTTATTATGAAACACACCGATATTTACAGTGAACTTAGGCCACCAACAACCCTTAGTGAAAGAATTTTTTGAGAAAGTGCCCATTGAATAGGCCTCCAAATAGTTCTATCCCATCAAGGTGTTGTAACTCAAAAGTATTGTTCTGCAGAATATTTGAGGTTCTGAAAGGATCAAGCCATAAAGCATGAAATTTTGAATGCATCCCATTTCAACACTTGATCTCCAATCTGAAAATCTTCTTTTTTGGTTCCTCTATCAAAAAATTTCTTTACAGCCTGTTGATATTTTCTCACAAAGTCATATTGCTGTTCTTGCTTTTGCTGAACTTCTATGATCTGATAAATTCTCCTGGTCATGTCATCTGACTCAACTTCATGATATTGTAGAAATTTAGCTACAAGAATGGTTAATTGGACTGGAAAAACAACATCATTTCCATGAACCATTTGAAAAGGTGACGTATTAATATAATTTTTGATTGTCACCCTGTTAGCCCATAAGGAAAACTTCAGTATTGAATCCCATGCTTTCTTGTTTGGCTCCAACAACTTGGTGATGATTCTTACCAAAATTTTGTTTGATGATTCAGCTAAACCATTCCCTTGGGGATAGTAAGCTGTAGAGTGGGTGAGCTACATACCATAATATTCACATAAATTTACTAATAGAGTAGATTTAAAAGCAGCTCCATTATCTGCTACTAACCTTGATGGAAATACAAATCTAGTTATGATTCCCTCTAGATAATTAATGATGACTTTATGAGTAACATTCCTAGTAGGTATTTCTTCAATCCATTTGGTGAAGTAATCAGTTGCAACAAGAATCCAACGATGCTTTCCACTTGAAGGTGGACGAATTTATCAAATGAAATATACGCCCCATTGCTTAGATTTCAATATCGAGGGAAAAATAATTTCATGCCTTCATCCCCGGCAACGAAGCCAAAAAATGTTGTATCTTAAGAGACAATCCCTCAGTTGTGATAGCAAAATTGGGGTGCAGGCGCTAAGGAGAGCTGTTCACTCTTCTTCCAATAATTTCTTTCTGCTTGGGAGTCTTCTCAATTTTTGTATTTCAATTTCATTTATCAAATTCGTGAAATTTGATTAATGAAATACATGATAGATAAAAAAAACCATTCAACAATATGTTAATCCTTGCCACAATATTTCAAAACCCATTTAACTATGAAATCGCCCTTGCAACAACATTACAAGGCCTTTTTTTAATTCATTTAAAACCAAAGCTCAAACCCTTCGACAACATAATACATTGACTTATAAATGAATATTAGACTACCCCAACCATAGTATTATAATACTATAAAAAATGGTTCGAAACCTTTGAGCAAATACTCAAGAACTTATAATATTAACAACCCTTGAAATGGTTAATTCACTCAGAATTAAACTTATACTCGGGCCCACCTATTTGGATTCCACTTATTTAAATAAGTCTGATCAATTGAATAAAACGCTGATTGTACCTTGATTTATCCTTCGTGCAGCTTCATCGCGTGATTGTCGTTTGATCTTCCACAACTCGGATCCGACGGAAAGCGCTAAAAAAAATGAAAAATAGGCGGTTTTATAAACATGACATGCTGAAAACCTATTGGATCGCGTTTTTATTTCTAAAACCACTCTTGGCCCAAAATTTTGTGCGATACCAGTGGTATCCTCCTCCTAAACCGCTTGGCTTCCAATTCGGTATTTGACTGTGGGCTTGACTCAGGGTTCTGCTCCTTTGAAACTCGCTTTTCCATCCCGGTGCTATGAGTTGCTCTTCAACTATATCGCTCCAGCAATAGAGCTCCTACCATAATTGATGCCGCTCTAAGGGAACATAGGTCTCAATGCTTTTTAGGAAGGGTTCTTATATATTTAAACAAACAGAGATTCACTATGGTCACACCAAACAACGGGACCAACTATTTGACATTCTTCAAAATCTCTAGACAGGACAAACACATTCGATTCATTCATTGTGAACATGAATTCAAATACATTCAGAGGGAAATAGGAGATGTCACACAGAATTGCATTTCTTTTCAAGTTATAAACAGAAGTTCTCCACTCAAAGGAATGATTCCTTCAGAAAATCGTCAATAACGCACACATATATCTACAAGTTCACAGTATTATTAAAATAGAGAGAAATACCTCTTGAATCAGTATTCTACTGCCAAATCCCCCCTTACTCTGTATCAGGGGTTACATTTTATAATCCTTTACATGACTCTTCGGCTCCTTCTTGAGGACCGGTTTTATTTTTAACATAAAAGACTAATTACATAATATTACTATAACTCTACCAACAGAAAATAAATAGGTTGACACGAATCAACTATTCAGATTCCTCACTTATTAGACTAATCCTATCAACCCTAAGTGTAACTGACGGCTAAGGTATTGACACCTTTGCACGTACATTTCCTTGAACATTATTGAGCCCTTCTAGTCACAACATGTGGATAATTTTCTCACATTGCTGACTAGACTCAAATTCCCCTGCATTAGACTCTTGAGGGAAATTTTCTTCATGGGCTCCTGTCCATGAGCTCTTTCACAGAACTACCCAGATTTTGCAACATAATTTCCGTCATCCAAGTAGCATCTTCATCTGGATGGTCCTTCCATTTGATGAAATACTAGAATTATTCTTGTCCTCTGGTTCTCTTAAACACCCTCTTGTCTAAGATCTTATCTGGCTGTAATGGTTGTGCTGGAGGTAACTGTTTTACCCACTCAATCTGTTCTTTATCTGCTGGTCTTTCATATGTGCCACCATCTTCATACCTATACAAATATGCAACATTAAATATTGGAGATATCCCAACATCAGGAGGCAATTCAATTTCATAAGCATTAGCATAACATTTTCTCAATATCTTGCATGGTCTAATATTATTGAACTTCAATTTGTTATACTGCTTCTTTGGGAATGTTTATTTCCTCAAGTGTGCTAGAACCAAATCACCAACTTCAAAAATAACTTCTCTTCTACTCAAATATGCTCTGCCCTTGTACTTGATGCTTCTACCTTGGAGCTACTATTTTACCTACTCATGTATTGCTTGAATCTCTGAAGCAAATTCTTCTCCATCAACACTCCTCATCTCTGCCTTTCCCAAGTTTCTCAATTCAAACACTCCTCTGGGGTGCATTCCATAAAAAATATGGAATGGGCTCTGTCCTGTACTTTTGTTTGGTGAATCATTGTATGCATATTCTGCCTATGGAAAAATATGGTCCCACTATTTGGTATGCTCTCCTGCAAGGCTTCTCAAAAGATTACCTAGACTTCTATTTACTACCTCAGTTTTCCCATCAGTATGAGGATGATAATCTGAGCTAAAACTTAGTTTAGTACCAAGATTCTTCCACAATGTCCTCAAAAAATGGCCCACAAATCTTGTATCTCTATCAGAAAAAATACTCTTAGTCAACCCATGTAATCTAACAACTTCTTTGAAAAACAAGTTGGCAACATGAGTAGCATCACTGGTTTTATAACATGGAATAAAATGTGCCATCTTGGAAAATCTGTCAACTACAACAAAGATTGCATCATTCCCCCTCTGTGTCTTTGGAAATCCTAAAAAAAAATCCATACTTACCATATCCCAAGGCCTGTCTGGAATAGGCAATGGAATGTACAAGCCTGCATTATGGCTTCTCCCTTTTGCATATTGACAAATTTTGCAATTATTCACAAAATTTTCCATTTCAGTTCTCATCTTTAGCCAATAATAAAAATGACTCAGCTGCTCATAAGTTTTACCAGCACCAAAATGTCCAGCAAGTCCACCACTATGCTTTTCTTTGATTAAATTCTCCCTCATGGAACAAATTGGTACACACAATTGATTTCTTCTGAATAATAAGCCCTCTTGCAAGAAATAATCCAACCATTGGCTTCTATCTGTCAAAATAGGGTTACAACATGCTTCAAATTCTTCTTTTAAATCTGGATTTGTCTTGTAAATTTCCTTAAGAAAATAAAAGCCTACCACTTCAAATTGGTTTTCTTGAACAAGCAAGCTTTTCCTACTCAAAGCATCAACTACTTTATTTGCTTGGCCACTTATATGCTTAAAAAAAAAATTAAAACTTTGGAGATATTCAACCCATTTGGCATGTTTATGATTCAATTTAGGCTGATGCATAATATACTGTAAAGCATGATTATTTGAATATAGCACAAATTCCTTAGACATTAAATAATGCCTCCACTTCTTCAATGCCTGCATAATTGTATAAAATTATTTTTCATAAGAGGAGTACATTCTTCTTGTCTCATTCAGCTTATCACTGAAGTATGCTATAGGCCTATCATCTTGACTCAACACAGCTCCAATAGCTTCTCCACTGGCATCACACTTCACTTGAAATGGCTTATTAAAATCAGGCAAAACTAAAACAGGCTTCTCAGTTATCTTCTGTTTCAAAATCCGAAAATTCCTTTCAGCTTCAACAGTTCATTTGAATGGCTGTTTTCCCTTGTTTATAGTTTCAATTATAGGTGCATTAATATTTCTAAAATTCCTTATGAATTTTCTATAAAAACTGGCAAGTCCATGGAAACTTCTTACCTCAAAAACACTTCTTGGTGAAGGCCACTCCAAAATTGCCTTGACCTTTTCTGGATCCATCTTCAGTCCTTCAGGAGAAACAAAAAAACCCAGATATACCAACTCTTCTTTCATGAATGAACATTTCTTTAAATTTATCAACAACTTCTCTTGATGTAACTTCTTGAAGATATAATTAAGATTCCTTAAATGTTCTTCCTTTGTTTTGCTGAAAACTAATATGTCATCCAAATATACTATTACAAATTTACCAATAAATTCCCTTAACACTTCATTCATGATCCTCATAAAAGTACTAGGTGCATTTGATAAGCCAAAATGCATTACCAGCCACTCATACAATCCTTCATTTGTTTTAAAGGCTGTTTTCCATTCATCACCCTCCTTTATCCTAATATGATGGTATCCACTTTTCTAATATAATTTTGAAAAATATTTTGCTCCACTTAAACAGTCCATTAAATCTTCAATTCTAGGTAAAGGAAATCTATACCTGATTGTTATATTGTTGATTGCTCTTGAATCAGTGCACATTCTCCAACCTCCATCTTTCTTTGGGCTCAACACTGTAGGTACTGCACATGGACTCAAGCTTTCTCTGATTAGACCTTTGTCAACCAATTCCTGCACTTGCTTTCTGATTTCTTCATTCTCTGTAGGAGTCATTCTATAGGCTGCTTTGTTTGGCACATTTGATCCTGGGATAAAATCTATATGATGGCCGATTTTTCTTACAGGTGGTAATTCATCAGGAAAATAATCCACAATAATATCAAAATAATTGTCCAGCATTTCTTGAATTTCAATTGGCAAATCCGAAATTTTTGTGGAAGTAAGCACTACCTTAGGTTTGCAAACTAAAGCAAAATTTACCTCTTCCTCTTCAATCTGCTGTAAGTACTCTTTCCCACTCAGCAATAAATTCTTTGGATCAGACCTTCTGCTTGATGGTTCTCCTTCCTCCATAGGTATCAGTGTGTGGTGCACTCCATCCTTAAAGAACTTGTAAGTGTTCTTCTTACCATCATGTACTGTTGCTCTGTCATACTACCCAGGTCTGCCCAACAGTATGTGACACAAATCCATAGGCATCACATCACACATGATCTTGTCTTTGTAGCTGCCCATCTGCAATTCTATCTCACATTTCTCCTTCACAATCAGCTGGTGTCCTTTATGAAGCCATGACACCTTGTAGGGTGTTGGATGTTCCCTTGTCTTCAATTTTAGTTTCTCTATCACCTCTGTAGAGAAAAAATTGTCTATGTAGCCACTATAAATGACCAACTGACAGCATTTCCCTTGGAATTTGCACACACTCCTGAACAAAGTCTTCCTCTGTGCTGGTTCAAAAAATTCTTTTGTTTGCTTCAACAAAACCTTATTGACCACCAAAGATTCTCCCTTCTTTGGTAGAACTGCTTCTTCTGTTTCAGACAACCTTGCTGCTTCTTCTCCAACCTGAGAAAAAATTTCATTTCTCTAACTTGTACCCATATTCTCTGGGCATTCATAGTGTTTATGTCCCAATTAGTGACATCTGTAACACCTCACTTCTCTTCCTCTGTAGGAATTCCTTCTACCCCTTGCATCACCTTTTGTGGATGCATTCTGAGGTGAGCTGCTGCTAGCTCCATCTCTTGGTGCTGTAGACCTTCCTCTACCACCTTGACTTCCCTTTCCTCGAAAGTACCTCTTCCTTTGGCAGACTACTTTCTCAGGAGTTTTTCTTCAGATTTCGAGGCCATTTGATAAGCCTCTTCAACTGTCTTAGGAGAAAAAATACCTATCTCATCCTGGATCTCCAACTTGAGACCATTCACATACCTGGAAACCTTCTCTGCTGTGTCCTAGATTTGTCCAGCTCTTATACTTACTGTATAGAACTTTTCTGTGTATTCTTTCACTGTCATCAATCTCTGTCTAAGGTTTTGCATTTTTCTAAATAATGTAAGCTGATAATCACTAGGCAAAAAATTACCTCTCAGATTTTCCACCATCCTGGTCCAACTCTTGATTGGTTATTTACCAGCTCTCCTTCTCTCTGCTTGCACTCCATCCCACCAAAGTGCTGCATGTCCCTTCAAACTTGTCACTGCAAACTTGACTCTTTTGTCTTCACCCATTTCTTCATAGTCAAAGCACTTGTTCATCTCATTGATCCAGTATATCAACTCTTCTGGATTCAACCCTCCTTCAAAGCTTGACACTTCAAGTCTAGGCTGGGATGTCGATCCTAGAACAGATTTAAGGAGTCTCATCTCAGGAGGAATCTCAACATTCTCTCCTGCCTCTTCTTCAGTTTCAGGTTCACTGACATCCTCAGGGTCTCTTGGGTGTCCTAATTCCATTGCTTCCAATCTGGCTTGGAACTGCTGCAAGGTCTCCAATACTTCTACATTGGCAACTGGTCTGACTCTTCTCCTACCAGTAGCACCTCTGGCAACTCGGACAACCATGCTGGAATTCTTCTTCTTGCTTTTGGAAGTTGGTTCAGTCTCTGCAAAAATTTCTTGAAATCTGCTATGATACCACAAATGATAGCAAAATTGGGGTGCAGGCGATAAGGAGCGCTGTTCACTCTTCTTCCAATAATTTATTTCTGCTTGGGAGTCTTCTAAATTTTCGTATTTCAATTTCATTTATCAAATTCGTGGAATTTGATTAATGAAATACATGATAGATAAAAAAACCCTTCAATAATATGTTAATCCTTGCCACAATATTTCAAAACCCTTTTAACTATGAAATTGCCCTTGCAACAACATTACAAGGCCTTTTTTTTAAATTAATTTAAAACCCAAGCTCAAACCCTTCAGCAACATAATACCTTGAATTATAAATGAATATTAGACTACCCCAACCATAGTATTATAATACTATAACAAATGGTTCGAAACCTTTGAGCAAATACTCAAGCGCTTATAATATTAACAACCATTGAAATGGTTAATTCACTCAGCGTTAAACTTATACTAGGGACCACCTATTTGGATTCCACTTATTTAAATAAGTCTTATCAATTGAATAAACCACTGATCGTACCTTGATTTATCCTTCATGCAGCTTCGTCGCGCGATTGTTGTTTGATCTTCCACAACCTGGATCCGACGGAAATTGCTTTTTTTCTTCACTGAAATTTAGCGCTAAAAAAAAAGCGAAATAGGAGGTTTTATAAATGTGACATAAAACCTATTGGATCGTGTTTTTATTTCTAAAACTGCTCTTGGACCAAAATGTAGCACGATACCAGCGATATCCTCCTAAACCGCTCGGCTTCCAATCTGGTATTTGACTGTGGGCTTGAATCAGGGTTTCGCTCCTTTGAAACTCGCTTTTCCGTCTCGGTGCTATGAGTCACGATTCAAATATATCGCTCCAGAAATAGAGCTCCTACCATAATTGATGTCGCTCTAAGGGAACATAGGTCTCAACGCTTTTTAGGCAGGGTTCTTATATATTTAAATAGATAGAGATTCACTATGGTCACACCAACCAACGAGACCAGCTATTCGACATTCTTCAAAATCTCTATACAGGACAAACACATTCTATTCATTCACTGTGAACATGAATTCAAATACATTCAGAGGGAAATAGGAGATTTCACACAGAATTGCATTTATTTTCAAGTTATACACAGAAGTTCTCCACTTGAAGGAATGAGTCCTTCGGAAAATTGTCTATAACGCACACAGATATCTACAAGTTCACAGTATTATTAAAACAGAGAGAAAGACCTCTCGACTCAGTATTCTACTGCCAAATCCTCCCTTACTCTGTATCAGGGATTACATTTTATAATCCTTTACATGACTCTTCAGCTCCTTCTTGAGGACCGGTTTTATTTTTAAGATAAAAGACTAATTACATAATATTACTATAACTCTACCAACAAAAACTAAATAGGCTGACACGAATCAACTATTTAGCTTCCTCACTTATTAGACTAATCCTATCTACCCTAAGTGTAACTGACAGCTAAGGTATTGACACCTTTGCTAGTACATTTCCTTGAACATTATCGAGCCCTTCTAGTCACAACATGTGGAAAATTTTCTCACATTGTTGACTAGACTCAAATGCCTCTGGATCAAGTTGTGAAAGGAATCAATGCTTAAGAAATTTTAAAAATGTGTCACATAAATGATTTTATCATGAGGTCTTTGTTCTATCCCTCTGGAGACTAGTTTTATAAAACCCTTAATGATCTGGAATAATAAAAGATTTCATATTGAAATTCACTACTAATATCTGAATGAAAAGAAGAAATACAGGGGAAACTCAAAGTAATATGTTGTATACATAGAATCTACCACTTTAAGTTTCAGAGGAAATTCATGGAGAGAGAGGAAACTCGAAATAATATGCTGTAAACAAAAAATCTATTACCTTAGGGTTTCATTAGGAGTTTGTGAAGAGAGGGGAGACTCAAAATAATATGCTGTAAACACATAATCTATTACTTTAAAATTTCGGAGAGAATTTGTGAAGGGAGAAGAGATGGAGTGAAGGAGCGCAAATTAAGGTTATTTAACTCTTACTCACATATGTAATTAAGAGACCGGCTGCTACATTACTTCATTTCATTCAAAGAATAAGGGACACAAAATGGCACAAGAAACACAAATCACCATCAACAGTTACAGGAAACTCACTGCTTATTTCATTTACCCATCAGAAAAAGAAGTACAAAATGTAATCCCTAAGAGGTCCAGAAATCAGCCCCCTTTTTTTCTTTCTTTCTATCTGCTTAAATACATCCAAATAGTTCGTAACTGCTGAACATATTGAAACTATTTCAACTACCTAAACTATTAAAATTACTTATGCAATCATACAAAGAAAACAAATTGAAACTGGAAATATCATTCGTTTTGCTGAATTTGATTTGTTGCTGATACGTCTCCCCGAAGTGTTGAGGTGTCCTTTCTTGTTATGATGCGATAGCTGCATAGTTCTATAATGATGCCATTGTGCCCAACTTGACCTAACTGTCGTGCTTCCAACAGTGCCACTATATGCTCTTCTTCCTGACTCTGCCTCTGTGCTTCAAACAATGTTATCCTGTCCCCTTCTTCCCGACTTTTCCCATGCTTTTTCATTTCGAACGCTATCATCATGTCACCTACTACCTGACTTAGCCTCTTCTACACGTGCCTGTTGTGTTTAGTCTTCTCTTCTCCTTTTCTATGTGTCGGGTCACTTACCTGAGTCTCTCTCCTCGCGTTCATACTTTCTTCTATTATCAAGGCGTTTCACTGACTTTATGTTATAATCCTCCTTTCTTCCTCCGATACGATTTAACACAAGAAATGCCTTACCTCCGGATTTGAAACCTTTGGTAGTTCACTTTTGAAACCACATTGCATCTGCCCTGCAAATCGAAAATTGGGGATTTTGTTATGAAAGACGGGAGGTAAGTGTTAAAATTTGCAATGTGCAAAGTGTGATGGGCAGAAGGTGACGTGGCAAGTGAAGGTGGGGCCAATTGCAAATAAAAAATTGGTAGATTTTTTATGAGAAATGGGAGGTAAGTGTTAAAAGTCGCGAAGTGCGATGTGCGATGGGCGGAAGGTGACGTGGCAAGCAGAGGTGGGGCCAATCGTAAATCGCAATCAGTGATATGAAACTTTAATTCACTTCGTACTTCAGTGATCATAACATATTCCTTTAGCAACTTTCCTCCTGACCTTGCGATGTGCAATATGCAATTGCATAGCATCGCAATATTGCAAGTTTAACCATATTTCAAACTTGTATCCTTTACCGAATGCGATATGCGATATGATCTCTGTCGTCCATCTCTCCATTTCGGTTCTGTGCTTTGATCCTGACTGCCTATTTTTCCCTTTGTGCCTCTTTAAAACTCTTAAGTTTTTAAGGGAAATACATCATTTGTCTGCCTTCGGGAAATTAATTTTTTTCTCGATGGTGTAGCCCTCCTGAGCTTGCGAATACACCCAACTTGACCCTGACCTGTATGTAATGTTCTGAATGCTTCAATCAACCCGAATCTTGAACTGTTCTGCATGCGAATAAGCCTGACTTGACCCCTCTTGCACACTTTTTTCTTTGCTACTCCTCTGGCTTAGATTACACCTCCAATTCTGCTACTTCCTTGATTTTGGTTATGTTGCACATGTGATGACGAATCCTCGTTGCGCTTGTGGTTATTCTTTTGAGCATATTGCAGGTATTCTTGAAATTTTAACAAATATTCCTCAATAACCTTGAATTGCTTAGAAATTCTATTGACTTTTAGTTGAGTCAAATTAGGCTACAACACCTTACACATCATAGTTAATTTCAAATTTTAAAGGGGTTTTTTGAGTGGTGGGATGGATTTCTCAAAGATTTTGAAATGATTTTTTATATTCTTTAAGACTTTCATGCATTTGGTGAGCTGTGGCAAGTATAAATTGTATGGGTAAATTGGTAGTATAGGGAGCATAGTGTAACAAATGAAGAACATGGATAGATGGTACTGATTCTATGAAATATTCATATCCTAAATCAATCACACAACTATAATGATAGCTCTTTACAAAAACTCTATTTATGAAAATTAAACAACATTTAGAAAGTAGATTGCATGCATAAAGTATTTCACAAATCCTTTATGAAATATTCACTAACATGTTCTACAACACATATATGACTTGCAAAAAGCTGAAAGCAGATAATTTACTATTAATTCCTTTAACAATTTCTCACTCACACCTTACTAACTGCTGCAAATCATAATTAGAAGAAATTAACAAAGAAAGAAGACACACCATACATTAGATGGTTCTTGAGTCACAAAATCCTCCAGCATGAAGTAAAAAAGGATTTTCTTTATTATATTCAGCCTTCAGGTAGACCAACATCCAACATGGAAATGGTATTTACAAATGGTATATATAGAAACAGAGGCACCAACTCCATCTCTTATAAAAAGAAGGAAACATTAATCCTAACATTACATAGGTGTCATAACACATTACAACCATATCCCATTGAAATCTAACTGAAAGGACAGATGTAGAAGAAAGAAGAGAAGAAATCCAGGTTGAATTGCTAAGTGTGTTGTCATGCTGCCCCTTTTTAGGCTGATTTGTCTCCTTATTATTTGGTCTTTAAATAACCATGTATCTTCTTTTAATATAACCTCCAACAACCTCATAACCACCTTTAACCATCACTTTTAATATCCATTTGGTTAGGGTACTTTATCCTTCCTTAACTAGCTTAGAAACTTTTGCTGATAGGTGTCAAAATTCAGTTAAAATAGGCGCTATCGGAAATTCTAGTAAAAGTCTGTAACTGCGCAAAAATAGAAATCTACAGGAATTTTAGATAACGCTCTGTTTATTTTTAAAAAATTCACAAAAAATGCTGAAAAAATTATGTAGACTTATAAACTTTGACATTTGAGTTGCTGTTCAAGATTGTGATTAATAAGAAAAAATGTGTTTGTATCAAAAAACCTTTTTACCTTCCTTTCATGTGGGCTGCATATTCAACAAGCTTTTCCAAGTCTGTCTTGCTGTCAGCAGCTAATCTTGATCTGGTTGTTGTTGTGGCTGCTTCTTTGATGGTGGCCTTCTCTTCCTTAGAAACCTTTTGGATCTTTCTTCTCTTTGAGGGTTCTGAGTGCTGCTCTGAAGGGGCTTTGTTTTTATCTTTATTATTGGTTTTCTCTGTCTTTAAACCTTCAAATATTTCTTCTATATCAATTACCCATGTCATTAAATTTGGATTGTGTAGAGCCTTGGACTTAAGCTTGAACTTGTTTTTGTCTCTGGTATGCATTTTATTGGTACCATCAATAGGTTTGGCTTCTTCTTTCTTCTTCTTACTACTGATCTCATATCCAACATCTTTGAGGATTTATTCATCAGATGTTGTAGGTTGATAATTTTTTTTCATTTTCTGCTAAATATTTGCTTCTGGAATTTCAGGTAGGATTTGCGCTTTATATTTCTCTGCAGTTACAGAAATTCCTCTTCGAGCACTGGTGTAGACAATAGGAAAGGGAGGAATGGGGGGCACCATTTTTATAGACTTGAGTTTATCAAATGGGGAGCTCTCTCCTTTCTCCAGCTTTCTCTCGGCCTTGACTGAAGAAACCTTTTATTTTATGCTCTTGTATTTATGGATTTTCTCCACTTTAGCCTTCCTCTTGGTTCTTTTTGCAGGCTGAGGGTGTTGTTTTGAGGATGGAGGTGTAGATGAGGGTTGGCCTAACTTGTAAAAAAATAAATGGTCCCAAGTCTGGTTTCTTTTCTTGAACTCTTCTTCAACTAATACCTTGATGAGAGCTTGATGATACAAGTTGTATTATGAATTAGCAGTGTGATTTTGGATCCTGGCTGACATATTTGCTAGAATATTTAGCAAAAAGTATGGCAGGTTGAGGGTCTTGATACCTGAAACATGAAAAAGGAATCTCATATGATAAATAAACACTACTGTATACCTCCTTTTACATGTGAGGTAAATCTTGATGAGTTTAACAACTTCTACCCATTCATTTTTGAGGTAGTTGATGGGAATTCCTTTGGCCCATTTGGGATCTATGTGTGCATCCTTGAGTAAAATTTTGATGTCTCCTCCAGTGATAACCTGACCTTTAAACCACCTCTCTCCTTCCTGTGGAAGGTTGAATGCGTCACCAATTGAATCTGCTGAAACTTGCAATGTAAGACCATAGATTGTGGCTTGCTATCCATTGAATGATTTTGCAAACTCTTAAGATACTCCTAAGTGAGAGCCTCCTAATATAGTGCACAAAGAATACCACCCTTCCTGGATAAACAATCTTATCACCTTTTAATTTTAATCCACTAGGTCAGCACCCTGTGGCTCAATTTGTTTTATCTTTCCTCCTCTTTTAGTCATCTTCATAAATTAATAATTCTGTCTTTGAAATCTGATAGGTGGTAGGGCTATAAGAGCTTCACCTAACAAGTTTTTCTTGTGTCTTCCTTTGAAAACCCGTCTGAAATCTATACTCCTCCTCAAACTGGAACTCTATGAAACTCATTCTCCAACAGCTAGGTTGACAACTGATACTGCTCCTGCTCTTTCGATGGTTTTAAAACAACAACCATTGTTCATCACCCCATGCAATAGATTTACATGACGGAAAATATCCTTAACCATAGTGTGCACCATGTGATGGCCATCATAATCTTTAGTTGGCTGCATAATTTCAGATAGAACGCTACAGATGGCTGGAGGTAAGCGAATTCGTGACTCACAATCACCTCCACTATCTTGCTGATTATTGGCGTAAATTTTTGGCAGCGTTGTTGTGTGACCAACCAAATAGTCATTTCACTAAGTCTGATGATCCACGATCTTCTTCATTTGAAAAACATGTACCTTGACATGAGATTAAACTGAATCGACTGATAGACAAGATGAGACTAACGGTTGGGTTTATTATTGCGGGTTGACACCTAGACACTAAACGTATACCATGACTTGAATTTGAACATAACTGACCACATACGACTCCTATCACATGATATAAATGATTTAAAAAATATTTAAAACATATTTAGATCCTAACATGTGGATTGACAAAAAGCAGATGCACTTTTTCGTTTATTTTTAAAAACAGGGCATTTCTGGTAGAATCAGAATAAAAGAAAAATATACAGAAATAGGACTATAACAGACTGTCTAAAAAGGCTAAAACAGACGCTACTGGAAATTTCGTTAGCAACCAATTTTTTTTTTTTTGAAATTTTCAAATTTTAATCCTAAAAACAAACAATTTAAAATAGACTCATGACTTAGAAAATAATTGTATTAACACTAACAAACCCTAGAAGCACGAAGAACATGATTTTGCATAGAATACCATTAATAATGTGCATGAAACCCATGCTTTATAAAAATATATATTTTTTTATTCACTTGTTTATTACATAGGATACATATTGAAATGAGTACAACAATTATGAAGACCAAAACTAGTTACATTTTCAACACTCCCTCTTAACTAGGGAGGTATTCATAATTTTACAACTTTCTCACATTGAAGAGTTCTCATAAGAAGAGTCAAATTGATAAGCCATACTATAAACATCATAATTATGACCAACGTTGTCTCTGAGACCTAATTATACAAATTATTCTTTAATTAAGAGAACTATGCTAAGAGGCTTGACATGTGATACCCCACTAGCTCTACAAGGCACATACCCCATCTATATGTCCACAAGGTATGCCCTTTTAGGACTATTCTTATCTTGGATCTCGAATCTCGATTCTTCAAATAATATTAGTTCTCTTTGACTAATATTCTCTTGGACTCCTGTCCCATCCTCAAAGAGTGTCGATACCTTTCATTTATTGGATGTTGTATCCTCAAGGAAACCAAAAATTCTTCTCCAATCCTCTACCATCCTCTCTTCATCACTTGAAGAAGAGAATGCACATGTGATGTCCAACATCGCTCCCTCTCAACCAGAGATGACATCCCTATTATCCCTTAATATTGAGAATAGAACCTTGCTCCTTATTCAAGGAGACTCCTTTGCTCCCTCTCAAAACCAAAGGAGATTCTGAACTTCCTTTCAAAATGGGAAGTTAACACCTTATAATTTGTTTTCATCAGAGTATTAGCAACCAATTATCCATATCTTCCAGGATCCTTCTTTCCTCCCTATTTTTTGTATATAGCTCGCTTTCTTTCGAGGTATCATGGAGCCATCTTATATTTTGAATCTTGTGATAGGATCTAGGTCATCTCTCTTGCTCATAACTTTACTCTTCGATATGAAGGAGTTGCATTGAACCTTCCTAAAATTCAAGTTCGATTATGGATTCCTTATGAAAGTGATATTTTTTGACCTTCAAGTTATCTTCTTGCTCTGATACCCTTAAGATGATCATATCTTGACTTCATAGTTTCCAAGTACCATATATTAAGCTTCCCTCAATACTCTTTATCTATACAATTGAAAATTCCTTAACTATCATCATATATTCCTACAACATTACCTCCCTCAATACTCTTTATCTATACAATTGAAAATTCCTTAACTATCATCATATATTCCTACAACATTCTTCTAGGTAGAAAAATAATTATTTAATCAGATAACAAAAAATTAAAATCAGACTTACTTTATTATGACGCCCTTCTTTTACTATATAAATACTTATATGCCATCTCTACTTGAAACTTCCTTCATGAATTAGAGTTCCTAGGGATCGAACTTGATTATCAAGTTACAAATTTTCTTTTAGAGATTATACTGGATGTTAATCACTATTTACATATTCTAGAGAAAGTCCTACTCTTTTATTCATCATAAAGTAAGTCAAATCCTATTATTTTCAAGCATCATATATTCATATAGTTGCGAATATTTTATGAATAAATTTCTTCCCATAAGATTCTATATGAATATTATCCAACATGCATTATTATACTTTCACCAAATCATCTAGAAATCTGCCTTAAAGTGAGTCTGCAACATGGCCCATTGCATTCCTTCATCCCTTTAACAATATTGATTCCACATTAACCTTTTCATGATGATTTTCCCAAGGACATTCCAAAAGGATGGTCCTTCTTGAATCACGATGATCCAACTAATCAAGATAACAAACTATAACATAATGTTAGATAATATCTGGATGAACATTATGCAAAAATGTTCTATCTATCCATCTATCTAGATGATCTCTACAAAGCAACTTAATCATGTAATTTCTAGACATGCTACTAGCATATGATTTTGTTTATGATGCTATACATAATCAAAATAAATAATGCATACTATCTAAAGGAAAGAACAATTTTTTATAAAGAACCTAAAAACCTGTGAACCTTATTTAGTAGTAAAGATCCTTCACTTCTTCCTTCTTTTCCTTTTTCTTATGTTCTTCCACAACCCTGACTACAAGAGATTCACTTATTTCCTTTATATTGTTGTTCTGTTTACTTGGACAATCCATATTAAAGTTTACAATATCATTTCACTTGAAGCATTAAATCTTGTGTTAACATCGAAAAATCATACACACATTTTTACAATCCAGATGGCACCCAAAGTCATCAAACATAATGCACATCTGAAGAATTTCCAATTGAAGACATCATGAAAATTTAAAAATTCAAATTCTACAAAGGTATCATATGTAAAATTGAGCTGCACGACCTATCTAAAGGAAAAAATTTACAACCACATGGATTTTCCTTTGATATCCACACAATCAAAGAGAAATATGACCCAATGATTTAGGACCACTTCACACACTTGGAAGATGATATTCCCTGACATGTTCTAGTCAGAGATATCCAAATTCGAGTCACCCTAAAGATATGCCACCCCCAAGGGATCCTCTTTTCCTAATCATGGGTCATTTTCTCATTGATGGATCAAGAGAGGGAAGAGAGATTCAAAATTATATATAAACAACCCATTGGAGGACTAAAGACAAGTCAATTTTATGCTAGAAATTTTTTTCCCAAACAATCATGCATTCCATTATTGAAGAATAAGTAGAGCATCATTGTGTTGGAAAAAATGTTCTTAAACAATCCCGCATTCCATTTTTTAATAAGAAGTAGAGCATTATTGTGTTGGAAAATTTGTTTCTCAACAATCCAACAGTCTAGTGTGGAGAGGATTTCACCATTGAGAGATCCTTGATACTTATTTGAGATAGAGGAGAATATTGCAAAGAGAGTGAAGAAAGGAACCTCCTTGTTGACGATCTTTGAGCACCATTTCTCAAAGAATTATCTCCAATTTTTTAGCATTCATCTATTGTATTCATCTTCTACTTTCAACAGTCAATAAAGGGAGCCCTTTTCCATTATGTTATTGACTTTTTTTCTTGATCAAGCATTATTTACGTATTTTGTTTTTTAGTTTATGTTATGTATGCATTGTTTGCACCATTTTAAATGCTTTGTTTCTCTTGTTTCTCCACTAACAAAAACGAATTCTATATTTGATTTATTTGTAGGGAACAACCAACTACTAAGAAGATGTATTTTGGTACCCCATTGCTACAAAAACATCAACACAGACTTGACGACTCCACCAATTTTTTTTATTTACTCTAATGGTTGTTTTTGTAGGACCTCCTCTCTGCATTATCACTTCTTGGTGCATTCATCAAATCTCTAGAATTTTTGCAGGACCTTTTAGACCTGTTGTTAGCTGAAAAGCTTGACTGTTTAACATTTTTTTGTCGTTTGTGCGACTTTTGGTCAAACAGATGTGCAACCGTGTTTGTGCACGGGAAAACCCATGTGGTTTCCGTAAAGCATAAGAAGTATTTAAATTCTAATTTTCCTATTAGAAAATTATATATTACAGAGAAATGAAACACAAAATATGTGAAAACACAAACACATAAAATTCATTAAACACATAAAACAAGAGAGACATAGATATACGTGGTTCACCCAATTTGGGCTACTTCCACAGAGAAAAAGCAATCCTTCCTTTTATATTATCCAACAAAATGAAGAGATACAACCTACAAAAAATCCATTGTAATTTACTCTTCTCTCTCACACAGTCTCCTCTCTCTTTCTCTCTCAACATCCAAATAATACCCAGCCACAATACAATTCCATCATATAAACCGAGGGGTTTCCTTCTAGGGAAAAAAACCCTAAATAAAACATAACTTCTACCGTCAGATCATCCACCTAATGAACGAACTATATTGACTAAGAAATTACAACATTTTACATGGAAATTATATCCCTGGACCCCCCATGACAATGATTAAATGGGCAGCGTTGTCGACCCATTATGACTAGGGTCGAACGTGGCGATACCTCTGAATAAAGAAGATAATCAGGCTCCACATCCAACATTTCCCTATTGATTGGAAGACTTTAGTGAATTTCCTTCACCTCTTAATTATTTTTTCTAGTTAGTTTATATTGTCTGGTCACTTTACTAATCTCTATTAGTAGATAAATTATATTATCTTTGATTTTGATTTGCATCTCTCACATAAATTAATTAGGGGGAAAAGTAAGTTTCCACATTCCACATATATTTTTCAATCTATTTTGCTATTTTTTACAAGTCACATAACTTACTTAGAAAAGTAGTAATTGGTCCATTATCCACAAATCTTGTTACTAACCAAAGAATTTTTATTTCATTAGTTTTTGGGACTATGACCAAGTGTTACTACATAAAGTAAATAATCTCTGCTTCCCTTGCGTCTTTTAGGTGAACTGGGCTTATATATGAAAAATTTCATAAATAACTTGAGTTTTCCATCTCCCTTTAGGCACACATAGTGTAATAGGAAAAAGAGTAAGTGGCCCATTATCCACGGATTTGTTTTTCACGAAAGGAACAATTGATACTTAGTGTAATAGGGGGTATTTTAAGGGATCATTGAATATCCACATCTTATCACACTATGTATGTTCACTTTGCCACTTTCACACACGTTTCACTTCACACACTAAGCTTCTATAAGCTTTGTATAAGAAGGCATCAAGTTTCCAGAGAAATTTGTACTTAGCTTATTTTTTCTTACATTCTCGCACCCTAAGAAAAAAAAGACTCCTAAAAGCAACCATAACAAGAATAAACTAAATTTCCCCACAGGGGACACAAAATAAGTTATAATTCAGGTTAGGACAGTTGGGGGTAGGTATCCCATAAGCTGCCATGGTCATGTTACATATTTGAAACATATAATTTGACTTTTAGGGTGCCTAAAATACTTCATCATCCCATGGAAAAAGACTACTCGAGTGTGTCAAAGACTTGATTAAGAGGGGGTTCATATTAGGTCTAGTGCATGCGGTAATATTTGGGGCCACCTGACCCATCTAGTTCTCGGTACTTGTAACTGACTACCAAGAAGCTAAAGGATCGATTGTTCTCGTGGGATGAAGGTATATTAGTGGCGAAAATTAGGGCATCCTTCCCTATAGGTGGAGGTGCGTGCAACATTAAAGCCTCATCCTTTACCTTGGTTAATTTTTCAGCTGCTGGAAAGTGTCACCTGTTCTCTTAGGACATTCCCCTAGTACCCATCATAAGATATCTCCGTAAGGCCCAGTTACTTTGAGAATGGCAAGGAAGATTATGTATTTATAGGATATTTTTTCATATGCAAAAAAAAAATGAAAACCATTTATTTTTGATTGATCACATAACATAAGTTAATGGGAAAGTAATAATTTTATTTTTATTTGTTTTATGTAAGTGATTTACTTTATCTGATACTTATATCCTTCCATCATCACACCAAGTAACACACACTCTACTCGACACCATATGGGACCCCACGACTCCCCATCGTTCTAGATGTTTTCAAAACCTCCCTCCATTACTAGGAGGTGTGCTAGGTCTCTCATCGTTGAGGTGTAGAAGACACCACATAACCACAATTCTAGGATCTTCCTTTATTGATGCAACTTTGATTGGGACACCTCCTTTTCAAATAACTCCTTTCACTACCCCTCATGGGACTCCACAAGCTACCCCTCATGGGACCCCTCATGCTACCCCTTCGGGGAGCCCACACAAATCCCCTCCCGAGAGTCCATGGTTCTCACCAGGGTAACCATCCTCATCACATAACCCCTTTACATACAATTGTTCAATTTTTTTTTTCAATGGAGGACAACTTGCAAGTCCTGTTTTTAGCTTCCTTAAATCTCCCTAATTTAAGCAAGTTAACCACTGACCCTATTTCACATGGCTAGAATTGGCCACCCATTCCAACTAAGCTCCCTTCAGACGTTCCAAAATTCGAAGTGAAATAAGGGGAAGACCTAGGAAACCATGTTATGACCTTTTTGATTTGGTGTTCATCTAATAGTATTAAAAAAGATACTATTCATCTACGACTGTTTCAACGCACCCTTACAGGGCCCAAAACAAAATGGTACATAGACCAATCTTCTGGATCACATGGTAATTTAAGTTCTGTAGCTAAAGAATTACTTACATTCTTCCAACTCCTGATCCGCCAAGACTCGGGACAGGAACTCCTAACCCATTTCAAACATACAATTTCGACACACATATCCGACTATATCCACGAGTGGCGGAAACTTCGTAGTTTGTGGAAAGATCATTTTTAGGCCAAACTCCTCCTAGAAATCTTTCTAATATCTCTTACGTCACAAATATAAAAAGATGTGGAAAAATCATCCCCACAAAATGAGGAAGAGACCATTGGAAAAGATTAACAATTAGAGCTCATATACACATAATTTGGAAACCTTTACCATGTGCTTTGAGATGCACCTCTCCTACAAAATTTTAAATACGAGTTAACAAGTGCATTCTAGTGTTTAAGAGAGATTGATTGGGACCATAACCAAAAATAAACTAGGAAATACCTTCCATTAATCTGTAAATTCACATAGTGGTCAACCATATGGTGCCACGCATGAAATACCTCCACCTAAAAACATAGGATATTATCCCAGTTAACCTACCCCCCAGGAAAAACCTGTTATGCAGGTAGGCTCATACCCTCCCACACAGTGTATCCAATATCCCCCCAGAAAGTGTAGACAGTATCCTCCCCCATTGGGAAACACATATCCCCCTAGGACCATGGAATAATTTTCCTCTTCCTAAAGCACATATGCTAACCAAGGACAAGGGAACCAATATATCCCTTTTCCACCACCTCAAAAGAATAGCCCACCATCGCAAAATAATGCAGGGGTTAATTTTTTGAAACCTTCTCTCCCTCAACAAAAAAATCATTTAGACAAATAAACATGAATAATCCCCCCAACAGTTTTGATAAGAAAGGAAATAAAAAGCCCAAGGTAGAGATTGTGTGGAGGGGGGGGGGGGGGGGGGGGGGGAACGTGAAATAATCAACAACAACCCCCGCGGGCACCAGCTGTGGGAAACCCCAACCAAATATCAAACCAGGGACAAAAAAATAACAACCCAAAAAGGAAAAACAAGAACTCGATTCTACATACTAATCATGCTTGTGCCATTTTCTGGGAATACGATCATTACACCCACCATTTCTCACAACTCCCCGAGTTGAATAGGATTAAGGAGAGGAAACCAAAAAACTGCAGTAATGCAACATTCCTTCCCCCATCAAGGAGTGGTAAATACCAAACATGAGCCCTCCCAACACCACTTTCAAAATAATCCTAGAAGAATTTCCCAAATTACCTCAAGTCACGACATTTTCATGGTAGGGGAAGAGGTTCTCCTACATACATGCAACCGAGTATACATAACTCCCCCAGAAACCATCCCTTCCACCTCAACTACTACAACACCTACAAAACCTTTGAAAATACCTCAATACACTATAAAAACCATCCCAAATATGGTTAAATTACCTTTATGGTGAACTCGACAGAACTCAAGGCTGCTCATAACTATAGCATAGTTGATGACTTAGCTCAAAATCCATCAACTATTTCAACATTAGAAGTTTTGCAATCATGCCCAACCCAACATAAAGCCTTACTTTCCACATTAGGAGAAATCGACCCTGCCGATTCTTGTTTAATGGTATTTGAATTGGATAAATCTACCCCACGTCTTCCATCTACCATCACATTTCATATTCCTGTCTTAGTCCAGAATATAACCATCCACCACTGCATAGTCGATGAGGGAGCATCCACATGTATTATTTACAAAAAAAATTGGAAAAAACTTGGATCTCTCGAACTAAAGCCATTTGACATCACTCTTAGAGCATACGAAAAGTGATCTTCTATTCTCGTAGGTCTATACCAATGTTTTCCAGTACAACTTGCCGGTAAAACAATGCTCATTGACATAGAAGTGTTGGACACACAATTGGATTACAATATCATTCTTGGCTAAAGTTACATGTATGAAATGAAATCAATGGCATCTTCCATATTTAGGGTAATGATGTTCCCTCATGATGGGGAAATTATCACAATTGACCAACTCACATACTATGAAAATAAGACATTAACTGCCCTTGATGGTGTGCTACCTTTTATTGGATATTCTCCCAAATTGATCACAAACTATACTGAATTCAGACCTGGAAAATTTAAACCATCAAAAATCCATGTTACTTACCCCAGAGACCCAGCTTTGCAAGAGAAAATCCCCCAAGCAACAAGATATATGGTGTGCATGATGAGTTCATAAAACACCCCCAAGAGTCAAGAACCAGTTCCAAACAACATTAGTGTTGCAATGGCCGACTCTAAGTTCATACCATATTATATTACTCAAGAACCCTTCTTATACCCTTCACCTGGTTTTGTCTCACACCAAGTCATGGAAACACTCACTTACCAATAATGGCTCTCGCGATACTGTTATGGTATCTGGCCCCTCCGACCATGTCAGAAAATTTAGGAATCACCTCAATAGGAATCATTCCTATAGCCCTTCCTAAGAAAACCATGTTAAATCAAGAAGTGCCTACATTGACACCAACCGATGCCAACAAGAGGGGTAAGCAAAAAGGAAAGAAGAAGGAAGCTTACAACTCTTCCTCAACCAGGGTACCTCCACCCTATGCTTTGTGTGAAGTAATGGGGCACCCTACTAACATGTGCCCTGAGTTAGATGAGTTAAAATCTCTTTTGCATGCCCCAAAAGTGCCAATGAATCCTCCTCTACCTAGTGGAGAAACTACCACTCCTACGTGTTATAAGGAATTACGAACCAACCATGCATGAACTATATGTGCAGAATACAATAAATACACTCATAATTTCCCCAAAATCCCTCGATATCGATATGATTTAGGTGCACTCGCCCAAGCCAATACCATGATCCCATCACTACCAGTCATGCCAATGGTAGAAAATGGATCAAATTTTTTTTTTTATGTTACTGAGGAAGAAGCTTCATACTCATATTCCTCTTCTAGTCACTCAACCTCCCACTATAAATGGAAACAACCAGAAGCGGTGACACCCCCACTCACCTCCTTGTGCACTTTATGCGACGAACCAGACTATTTCATTAACCAATGTCCCCAGTTACAATAATTTAGGAGGAATTACCCTGCCTTACACATCGCCCTGAGAAACAAAACTAGAATTAGGCGTCATAGCTTTGACATTTGTGCACGAAACCATCATAATCAATGTTGCACACACCTTCCTCAATTTTTCAAAACATTGGATTTTAAGTGCCAATTCATCGTTGAGAATTCAATTTTAGTCGAACCAGATACCCAATCCCCAGATAACACCACACCAGTGGGGGTTTATGAATCTAGGTCCATCTTATGCATATTTGAGGACAAAACATTGCCTGAGACACAACCAGACACACATCAACATGTTAACTTATACCACCATTAGTAAAGATCTAGAAAAAAGAAAAAATGACCTCAGGCAAGATTGTCAAAATCACCCCACACTTGTGCCCTATGTGATAGACCAGCCACCTGGTAAATCAATGCCGGGAATTTGGCAATATTAGAGCCTTATTTCATTTTTTAGTACATATTTCATGATCTAATTGCACAAAAAGCGCTAGATGCTCACACCATCAATGTCACATCTACTCTCAAGAACATCATATGTAAAATCGTCAGTACCTTCCATGATTTCAAGCAAGGAGACAAATATTGAGACAATATAACATTAGGGAGACACCTCATGCTGATACTAAGATTCAAAGGCTGTCAACACCCAGGAATGCCCCACCTCATGACACCAACTAGGCGTCATCATCTCACACTATGGACGATATTGACACCCACACCATTTATTGTGTTAGCACTAGTTCTGCATGCAATATTTGCACCGGTAACTCTTATAGTTCTGAGACATGTCCTATGTTACAAAAATTTCAACAACTTAGAATTCAACACTAGCCTCATAAAGAGGAAGATAGATTAGCCCCTAGGACGCCGACGTTATCATGGGAACCCACTCCCACTCACCATCAGTTCGCAATTACATAAATTCTACCACCACCTAATGCTGAAGACACACAACATCATTATGATTAATTTCTTCTTCTGTAGGAACCATGATTTGTGTTTTGTGTTCATCATTTTTTGGTGTCGAGACTGCTAAACCCACCATAATGGTTGTACCATCACTGATTGTCCAGACCCATCCCATATGCACGTTTTCAACTTCATTAGGTCATTAGGGGAGTTCTGAGGTCCAAAATGGGGCTCCTAAGGAAATTATAAAATAATAGTGGAAATAATAAAATATGATTAGATTACATCATCAAATTTTAGAGGGAAAAAAAACTACTTTTGCAACTCGTATTTTCAACTTATCTCCTTATGGGTTTACTCAAATTTCGAGCGGGAAGACTCGTTGGATGAAAAACTTGATTCCTCATCCAAGGAGTACCCATGTTTCATACTTTCGATGGACCTTCTACATGAAAAATGAGAAATACATGAAAAACGTGATTGCAATCACATTTTTTCATGTATTTATCATTTTTCATATAGTAGGGTCCATCAAAATTATGCAACATGGGTACTCCTTGGATAAGGAATTAAAATTTTCATCCAACGAGTATTTCCGCTCGAAATTTGAGTAAAAACTTAGGGAGATAAGTAAAAATTACAAGTTGAAAAAGTAGTTTTATTATTTTATTAATCTTTAATCCTTTTACTTTTTTACCCCAAAAATGGTGAATCATCCCCCATGGTTGAGATCATTATCTTGAATCCTATTGGTTCTTATAAAGTTTATTTTCGTTGTACATTTTTCTTAGGAGGCCCATTTTAGACCTCAAAATTTCTGTAATGTTCTACGAAATCAACCATTAAATCATTCTCTTGCTAATCTGTCAGCACATCGAAGACGAAAATCCTCCCTTATAACCTCACACAACTCGGTTCAACATTAGATAATATTTTTCACTCAGACGAAGTTATTCTTAAGGCCATTATTTAGCTTGAGTTTCCTTGGGATTTCATGCACCACCTCTCTTTCTTCTTACCTGAAAAATACTTTGTGCCTATTGATGCGCCGACCCACGATGTTTGCACTGTAGATTCAAAGGATTTTCTACCACCAGGATAGGTAGATTGGCTTAAAAATTCCATCCATGTACCAGATGCATTCAAGTAAGGGAACATGTCTAATATATCAACTACCATTAAGGTTGATATTTCAATCAAACTTGGCATTTTCTAAGAAATATCATTGGGGGAAGCATGCTCCCCATAAGAGGTAACCTAAGACAAATCCCTATTTCAAGAATATAGTGATATATTTTCATGGAACTACTCTGAGATGCTAGACATCAATCCCACCATCATGGAGTGCCATATTGACAATGGCCTGATGCTCACCCCATATGACAAAAAAAACTTTAGCTCCACCCTTCTAAAGCCGAAGAAATTAGGCAAGAAATTGATAAACTGCACAAAGTTGGTTTTAACTATCCTATCGCTTACACCTCTGAGGTTTCCAACCTTTTACTCATCATGAAAAATATGGGAACATTTACATTTGTACTGATTTTAGAAATCTGAACAAAGATTTTCCCAAGGAGAATTACCCTACACCATTCATTGACCAAGTGATTACCGCTTGTACCAGTCATGAGGCTCTATCCTTTGTTGAGAATTTAGTAGGGAAATGATTAATTCAATTCTCTTACTTGATAGCTTCTTGTGCTATTCTTTAGCTTGTTTATTGTTGATTCTTTTTATTACGATGAACAAAACATCAAACAATTACCAAAACAACAAGACCAGTGACCCAATATGTAGGTTGCAAGCCAGGGCCAAAACCCCTCCTATTGAGGGGAAACCCACAAATATCTTCTTATAGATGCTTCAATAGACAAATACCAAGCCCCTTGAAAAAGACACTAGACAAAAGTATTCATCCAAGACACTTGAAACTATCTCTGCTCTTCTCAGCCTCCTTAATTTTTTCCTCCTTTTCTCGTACTGTCCTACACTGCCACCTGTAGAAGCTCGATCTCTACTCCGCAGTCCTTGAAAAAGTGCCTCCTCCCTTAGGCCTCCTACAATCCTCTTCTTCAAACTTATTTCAACACCCTTTTTCCCTTTTGATATCCCAAGGCCGATCTAAATATGCACTGAAGTAGCCCTTGGTATTCGCTGAGATGACAGAGGTATAGGTGCAAACCTATCAATGAAATAGAGAGATATAATTATGAAAACCCTCGCACACCTTGTTTCCTTCCTTCATGTTGTATTACCCTTACACTTCACACACTGTAATCCTCACTTCCCAAAGATTTTTTCCCTTTACTGAACTGTCCACCATCTGAAAATCTCAGAGATACCTTTTCGAAATTATGTTTCTATGGTATAGGCCGAGGTGCCTTTATATAGTTGTTAATGCATAAATTAAGCCAACCTGACATATTGAATATATGTGTCCATATACTCTGACCCGACATGAACTATTATAGGTAGGCATAATTCTTTCCAAGGAGGTTTTTCATCAATATTTAAGATGACTTTAGGTGGCATAGTGATAGTGTCCTGGAGTGTAACTTTTACAAAAATGACATTTCTTTTACACATGTAACATGAATTCATATACATGACTCTTAATTACATTTATGAAAAGATGAAAAATCCTAAAAGACATCAAGAAGAATTCTTTGAACTATAATAATACTTCTTTATCATGAAACCCATGAAGCAAGTAACATAATACATTTATTATTCTTTGTATTCTTCATTTACATAAAATCATAATTACAAGTCATTATGAATACCGAAACTATTTACACTTGTCAACACTCCCTCTTAACTGGGGAGGTATTCATAATGATAATTGGTCATTCTCAATCTGAAGAGACCTCATAAGAAGAGTTGGATTTGTAACCCATCTGTTTCTAGCATCATATCAATCTAACATTGTCACATAACAAGGCCTTGAATAACAACTCCATATACTTACGAGACCGTGAGCTACAATGCTGGTGAGACCAATGACTATAAAAACCATCATCATTGTCTCCAAGGTACATACTCCATCCATGTGTTCACCGAGTATGACCTTCTAGGAATATTCTTATCGAGATAACTAATCCTCAAAGAATATCTATCCTCGACTACTCTTATCAGAATTACCTACCACATTCTCAAAGTGTATCGAATGAAATATGGTTACCAAATCCCAAAATACTCCATTCTTTCTTCCAATGAAGACAAGGATGCGTGTCTATCTCTCCCTCTCACATAGGGAGGATACATCCACAAAACCAAGATTTTCTTTTAGATACAAAAGCTTCTTATTTGGAAGTGATTTAGTCAATATATGATTTTTTTTTTTAACATCTATGCTAACGATTACTCTTTCCTTGGATTCCCTAATACATCCCCAACAGAGTATTGGATTCCAGATGATTACCCAATCCTCCATTCTGTCTTCCCAGGTGAAGACCATAATGACGTGTCTATATCTCACTCTCAATTAGGGACCTGTAGCAGCAATGATGAAAACACCAAATTTATCATGAATAAATCCTTTCTTTGATGTCATGAATTAATTTTTTATTGAGGAATATTCATCTTTGGGATCTCTTCATAGGCCACAAATCATCCATCACTTTCATCATGTCTTCTATCAGAAAGTGATTCATCAATATTCTCATCTGGTCTAGCTTCATGTCATGCTGATTTTATTCGAACCATACCTCTTCTAAGGATATTTCATCCTGCCATATGGTTATATTGTGGAAGGCATATTCTTCCCTTAGGCATGCCTGCATAATCTCATCAAATATTATTTATAAATATGAAATTTTAGATCAAAATTTATCTTAGTGATGATATTTCACCATGACATATTTTTTAGGCATTGAAATCCTTCATTTATATATCTTAAATATATGTATATCCAAGGGTTTCCATATTATCCAGACTTCCATCAGTGTTTCCATATCTTTCTGGGAGACTTCCTATTTAGTTCTTCTTGGTCTTCGTGGATGTTGATTTCCTTTACCATGGTTGCATGTCTCATGATCTCTTCCTTCCTTTATTCACACATTTCATTCCCAGGAGCTTTAAATCAGAGTTCCTTGATGTAGTCAACCACCTCATATTTTATATGAGGACATATTATGTTGATTTCATCTAGTGTGAATCATGCCTTTCGGCAACCTTTTATAGGAGGAGATTCCTTTTCGTTCGATCATGATTCTCATGATAGAAGTAGTGATCCATGTTACCTGCAACCATACAACATGAAATTATAATATTAAATACAAGCATACATACCTCATTTACCTTTAGGTCATTTAGGATTCTTTCAAAAAATTCCTTGATTTAAGTGTCTTCAACCCCTTGATCTGTTCCATATCTTATGTCATCATATCATCATTCCGTGAGCTCCACAAGTTGGATTTCTTGATGAAACACTTGCTTCAAATCTAGATCGATGGACCCTTCTATGAGAATTCCATCAGAGAATCTTGAGTATCTTGCATATCCTTATCTGGCAGATTTTACCTTTTGATGTATGATGAGCTCGTACTAGATGATTTCCTTTCCTTCAATATCCAATGAGGTTCCCAAGAGCTCTATTCTTCATATTTGGCTGTCATGAATTTTATTCATTATGTCCTTTATGGTTTCCCATGGTGATGTCATGAGTGCTTGTTTCTATTTATTCCATGATGCTATAGTGCATCCTTTTATTTATCATAGTCATATCCTATAAAAAAATACTTAGGAGCCATGTCAAAATATTTTTTGAGGGAGACTATATTAATCATAGTATTGATCTCTTACTCCATCTTTCCATGGTATTTTTCATCTTCCTCGATCCTTCTGGTGATATGATATATCTTTCTATAATGTCCATAATTTTCCATAGCATTGAATGTTATCTACATTGTTCTGTCTTATTTGAGGACCAATATTTCCTTTCTGCAAATGTTTGAGTTCTTTTAACCTTCAACACATTTTCCTATAACTTGTCTTTTTCTGTCTTGCATAGAAACCACAAGTTGTTTAATAAGGCAACTTTCTTGTCTCTTGGACATTTTTTACCTTGATGATTGTCCTTCTACCATATCTCCTAGATCTCATAATTGAGATTTTATGAAGATATCCTTTCAATTTTATGTAGATTATCTCTAAGTAGTATGGCCTTCTTTAATGCATCTACAAAGAATAGTTCTTCCTCCTTATCACATATCTCTTTGATATCTCCAATCCTAGTATATAGAGATGAGAGGACCTTTGAATTATTTCATAAAATCCTTTGAGTCCTTTCATCTCTTTCCATGTATTCAAACAATACTTGACCTTTGAAAACTTTTCCATAGATATGATCAATTAATTCACTATTTTAAATGACTATATATATCCTCCTTTTTCATGCAAGGAATTATGATAACCCAACCAATTTATAGATCTCCTTGCAAACATGAAGTAATTTTATCAAATTGATTATGAAAATGAAATATAATTATTTGGAAAGTGAAGAAGAGTTATTCACCTTGATGCTTCCTTGAATGATCTTCTTCAAGGGTTAAGGAGGAGATCCTTGCTGCAATAATAATTTAACCTTTTATCCTGCTAGCCTTATAACTTAGTTAGATGTTATATTTCCAAGACACAGAGATCATATTTGTTGTTTATATTATTATAAATTATTTCCAAATGTGGCAAGGAACCAAAATTGTGATATGGTTCTGTTAGTGTCTTTAATGAGTTTTGAAGGAAGCACCGATTTAGATAAGGCATAGAACTGAAGCAAAACATGTGACTACAACATTGAATGACCTTGTCCAAACTGTGATTTATTTTATCACTGGGATATAGTGTCAAGACAGTGAGACAATATCATTATGGCGCCATCAAATTATTTTCCCAAGTTCAGTGTTGCATTGTGATTCACACTATACACTCTGTCAATATGTTACGAGAGAAACTACCCTAGGGTTTGGGTTCAGGACCCCAACAGAGTAGAAGGCATACAACAAAAAGAAGCAAGCAAACTAAAGGTCCTAATGCTTAAACTAGAAAACTTGGGAGAGGTGACCTTACCCTTATGCCCTATGTTTGAGGTCATTCTCACAAGGTTCAAACCCTCTGCTTCTCCACGTGCTTCAAAACCTACAACTCATTCAAGAAAAACACATAGACTAGTTGTAAGAGCATACATGTTCTAGATGTCAATGGTTAGATCATATAAGATTATATAAAATAACATGAAATCAACTATAACAAGCTCATTAACATGTATAAAAGCATTAAATATCACGACATTAGGAACGAGACATAGCTTATTTATTGATGTATTTAAAACATGTGGAGGAATACCACCTGATTCAACCACGGCTCCAAGCGAAACCATCCTCCGGATCCGTCTAGCCCAAGCCTCAACAATATTCTTCCATAAAGGTGCACAAGGATGTCACATAAGGGAGGTGAACATCTCAAAGAGGGAAATAGGGGTTTCCTCAACTTGGGAAGTGCAGGAGGAACAAGGATAATCATACTTGATCTGGGACTAACAGGCTATAGTATCAATACCTATCTCTCTCCTCCCTTTAAACCTTCCCATGAGGTGTATTTATACTTCCTCAAAATAGTTTTTTTAGTTGGGAAACAATTTGGCCATGAGCTCCTGTAGGTAGGCTTCTGGTGTAACCCGTAAACCTCGCCCAAATAATAGGGAGTTTTATATTTTTTTCATATTTTAAAATATATACGCAGGTAGGATATGAGTGGACCCGCATCTGCACGCACTTTTGAGAGGGCAGAGTCACTTATGGAATTCAAAATATTGTTTTTAGGTAAAGGAACAAGTATGAACGGAAAGGGATTCCCAAGGCCAATACATAGATCATCAAGTATATAGAGGTGATAAATGATGCTATAATAGATTACCCCTAATATATGAGGTCAGAAGGGGTACATGATGGCCGAAATGTAATATGTGCATAAGAAAGAATCTTGCGAGGACCTGAGACGACTTCACCAGATTTAAGCCTGCCAAAAACCAATGGAAGAGATCATAAAGAAAGCTCATGTCTGAGACATGCATACCCATGCTCAGTGTAATTAAAGCATGTCTTCATATCAAATATGGAGCAGACCCAATATGTGTAAAATTATAGTAGAAACTGTAAAGTATATAGTGAATCATCTGATCACTTCCCCAAAAGGTACATATCAAAGTCATGTTAAAGTATCACATATAGAAGAAATGATTAATGATGCTAAAAGATATCTGATCACTAAAGTCACAAATTAATCTCCAAGTACCAAATCATAAGTATTGGAATAATGGTACTGCACACAACTCGGGTGCCAACATATAGGATGCTGCTGTGATGAAATGAAACATATAAGGTGGATGGTGTCACTGGCAGAAAACTGAAGAAGCTGTCAAAGTGAACCAAAACATGCTGATACAAACTCGAGGTATTCACTGATCACCATGGTACAATTATACACTATGTGAATAAATGAGCTAAAGTCGACCACATGAGAAATATTTTTATTACCGATCATTGATTTATACCGTTAGCAAACACGATACAACTCACTGATAATGACGATGAGAGTTAAGTTACCACAGTACAATATAACAAGTGCGAATGAATGAGTTGAAGTTGAACACTTGATAGAATCTACCAATCAGGAGACATTGATGTATTCTCACTGTCGATAGCACAAGAGTCTGCCACTAATGACTGCAAAGCCTAAGGTATTGACAAAAGGAATCTAGACCTTGTTCCCAGAGAAATGTGTCAGAGTCGATGGGAAAAGATTTGCTAGAAGGAAGTAATTAAGGCATCCCACATAAATCTAGTGTGAGTGTAACCTGCAGGACAAGTTTTGGAAGTAATTAGATGATTAAATATGAAGTAACCAACCTAAAGCATGTTTCCAGCATGCAAAAAATGTAGCTAGTGCACGACGGAAAGCCTCTGAACCAACCAATAATGAAACATGACAAAGAGGTGAGGAATCCACCGATAGGTTCAAATGGAAACCAAGGTACTGCATGAATCCCAGGTGTGGTAATGAATGCTGAAGTCGAACACAAGGGAAACCACTCAGTCAAAGACCCATGGTGTTGATCAAATGCTGAGTACAAGGTCACCTATCAATTATGTAAATAGGGTCAGGGTGTGACTCTAGGTTTACTCTCAGAGAAATTTTTCGAAGTCAATAAGAGAAAACCTGCCCCCAAGAAGTCAATGGAAGCCTTCTCAAAACAACATGATCAAAGGACCAAATAGTTGATGTGATAAAACAAGATTCTAATAGACCGAGGATGTCCGAATGAAAAATGAGTCAAGAGACACCGCAGAAAGGTCGACTCAAGTTTACTTCCCTTGAACAAAAGCACGACTCAAAGTGTGACCATATGGCAGCATATGATAACTTTGTATAATATTTTCATGCATGAGGCATGAACAAAAAATCCATATGATTGGAAGATATAACCAACCGAGGAGTACTGACTCAGTAACAAGGTTATGGCTGTCCTAAGTCAAGCTAAAGCCTATCCCAGTGGAGAAAAGACTTTTCTTTTTATGGTTTGTTCAATGGCGACACAACTAACTCTTAGTTGCCATAAAATATGGAAGTATGTCCCATTCCCACTCTTTTTGGGATATTTGATTTTTTTGTCTTTTTCATATTGAAAGCCTTAAAAGGAATAAAGGAATGCCTATATTATAGTGGATAGAATGAGTCTTGGGAAACATATGCACTAGTTCTTGGGATAGGAACAATACTATGCTCAATGCAAGGTGGTGAAAATGGTAAGTGACACTCAAAGGAATGCTTTGTCCATGGGAAAAGGGTGTCAAGTTGTAGATGCTAAGTGATTGCAAGGATGACTTTGTAGAAGGACATGGTAAAAAATTTCGCTTATACACAAGTACAAGTGAAGCCTACTTAAGTCTAAGAGATAAAAATGGTCAATATGCAATGCAGCAGAAAAACTCAACAATAGGGAGCCTCTAGGGTATAAATCCAGAAAGTTAGCGAAGAAGAAGAATTAAGGTTCACCGCACAGGTCATGACGGGACTAAAGAGGACTATAGATCCTACACAATTGTGCAACATGGGCAACATATGGCTCTACCATCATATCACGATTTTATAAATCAGCGAGTGAAAATGGTTTAAAAATCATAACATGATGGGGTCGACCATATGGAAAGAATTCAGTATGGAGGCTAGAATGAAAGATGCAATGGAAAGTGAATTTCCCTAACCTATATGTCAGTTATGAACACAATACCTACCATGACGGGTCAACGATCATGTAATCGAAGCGGTAAAAATCATCTCAAAATGTCAAATGGTCCTGAAAAACAACATATCCCAACACCTACAAGACAAAAGGTCATAAAGTATTGGACAAATTCAAAAAGTAAAAAACAAACTTTATACAAGTGGGTTTCAAAAAAATTGAAAATTTGGGCATAAGTAGACCCTTTGAACTCACAATTGTCATTTGTGCATTGGAAAATTTGAGAAAAAGGCTCTGGAGCAAAAAACCCCCAAGTTCAATCCTAACCATTTCTTAGCCGAATCACCTCAAATCTTCCAGGTAAGCTTCTCAAACATATTTCTTATGATTTTCTTTATCAATTCAAGTATATTTAAGTTAATTTCACCGTAGGAATCATATTTTTAGATTAACGCTCTGCGTATATGCAGGTTGAAAATATCCAAGCTGCATATATATGCGATTGTGTGAAGAAGAAACCTGCCTATGCGCAGAGTAATTTTTGAAATCAAATATCTAATCGATGAAAAATTGAATTGATCTAGGATGAAAATCAGTTGGAGAGAGAGGGAGCATAATGTAATTGATAATGAGGTAATCGAAGATGCCTTGTCCTTGGAAGTGCTCTGAGGATATGGATTTCTAAAGTTCTTCAAAATGCCAAATATGAAGACAAATACCAAATTGCTTGAGATGCTTGTAGATTAATGGGAGCCTGAAGAAGATGCATTCATGATTGATCAAATACCATTAATAATTGCAACTGAATACATATACTTCATTACTAGGCTTTCTCGAAGAGGAGAGCCAGTGAATTTGCAGGGTAAGGCACCAGGAGGGTTGAATGCAGATGATTACATTCGACTATACTGCTCAGAAGATACTCAGAAAGTTGGGACCCAGATCCCAATTAGAGATGTACAATGATTACATATGAAAATCCTTCTTTTCACTATTGTCTGTGTAGCCGGATCAACTTCACTACACCAAGCCTCATGTGCAACCATGAGTTTGGAAATTGATTTCCTAACTACATTGTATGATTGATGCACAACATTGTTGACCAATTTAAAAAAACAATTGACTTCAATTTGGAAAATAAGACCAATAATTTAGGATATGGGTCTATCCTCTATACTTTCTTTTTCGAGAGACTACCTAGGCTTCGACCCAAAGTGATATCAACCATTAGTAGCTCACGCGATCCACATATAGCATGATGGGTTGATCTGATGAAGAGACTAGAGGGCGGCGAAGTCCCTAGGACTACCTGGGATGATGAGTTATTCCTGTGGTGGGGAGAAAAGGTGATCGCCATAGAGGATTACTCATATGCAGGTATGGACTTCAGGGCAGACCCATATCTTCCCCTAATACCTAGAGATGCATGGGGAGCGATTGGTAAGATTGTATTTAAATAATTTTTTATTATTTGATTTTTTTGATTTTCCAAAAATATAAGATGATAATATTTTTGATAGGACAAGTACTAACAAAATTATTGATCATGATACAAATGTGGGACCAGTTAGACCTGAGGGTCTACCAAGGCACATGCACCGTGGAAGAGAGGCGGAGAATGTCGCAGGAGATCATGATAGATTCATACATGCCATACAAGGGAACTTGGAGGGTCTAACTTGCTGGTCCCTATGGATGCAGTGGCAGATCTCCCAAAAGCTATTTAGAGGTGCGTGGTTGGTGTACCACGTGATTGGGTGCAACTATTCCACCATGTGGCTACTACCATAGTTTTCTTCCGAGATGCTCATCCACGATAGGTTCTGCAGACATATATTTTTAGGATTACTGGATGACTTGATCTTTTTGATATAGACATGATCGGGCATAAGCCCTAATTTTGTAGGAAATTGTTGTCCAATTTTTTATACTTTTGAACATATAACTTTGATATTTATACAAAAATTTCGTGATGTGATTATCTCATATATACAATTATTATTGATATTTAATGTGATGAATGAATTATATGCCAATCTATTGCTTGATTAGCTAATGAATCAGAAAATGCATTTTCTGATCGTGGAATATGGATATGTGTAATATAATTAAATGATATTTGAAATAAATTCACTCTTAGGAATAGGAAATATAAACATGGATCTTTGACATGATAGATGTTATTCAACTAAGACACCACCAGTTGTGAGTCCAAGTACACTACTAATGAACCAACACCAAGAGATATTGCTTCCAATAGTAGATTGAACACAACCGTATATTATGCCCCTTGAAACTAACAACCAATATATATGCCCCTTGAGACTAACAACTGACCGGATGGATAGTAGATTACCCAAGCCGCGGAAGAAAGATTCTGGGCATATCGACAAAGCTAGAATGAATCATATCATCCATAGATACCTGTCAAGGCATATCAAAATATAAATGTCATAACAAAATCGATAGATAGATATGCAAAAAAATACAATATGTACAAACCAAAGAAAATGCTACGCAGAAGCCTAGGCATAATACTTCTTAAGATAGAGCCCATTTATGGGCTCCGCCAGCTTATTTCCGTCAAATTCAACCAAATAATAAGCTCCTTTTTTAAGGACTCTTTTGAAAATGAAAGGACCGTACCAAATGGATTTAAATTTCCCTACCCCCAATGCATCCTTGTCTTGGTCATAGATTAGGACGAGGTCGCCTTCATAGAAAACCCTAGGTTTTACAACCTTATCATACTGAACCTTCACTCTTTTCTTATGAGCCTCATTAACCGTAGCTGCATCTCGACGCTGCTCATCGAGACATTCCAAATAAACAAGGTGTTCTTCGAAACGTGAAGTGTCTAGAAGAATCTCAAAAGCTAGCTTAAGGGAAGGAATATCACATTCCACATGAGATATTGATTCCAATTCGTAAACCAGTGGGAAAGGAGTGAAACCACTTGCAGTATTAACTGACATCCAGTATGCCAAAAGAGCAGGATACAACATGACATGCTAGTTGGATCTAGCTTTATTGATCGTCCTTTGTAGGATAACCTTCAAGGATTTATTCACGGCCTCCACTTGCCCATTGGCCTGAGGATAATAGGGAGATGAATGCTCCTACCGGAAACCTAATTTTAGAGCCAATTCAGCCATCATGGAGTTTTGCAAATGGCTGCCATGGTCAGTGAAAATATCTTTAGGAATAAAAAAGCAAGAAATGACTTGGTTGAGCAGAAACATGGCTGTTGTTTCACCATCATTCGAGAAAGTAGGCATAGCCTTGGCCCACTTCATGAAGTATTCCACTGCTACAATAATGTACTTATGACCCTTAGATGAAGGTGGGTTACAAGTAGTAAACTAAATTCCCTAGTTAGTGAACGGATTGACAATGTTAACAGGAAAGAGAAGAGCTGGATAAGCGTGCATCTTTCGAGTATAAACTTGACAAGGATGACATTTTTTGACTGATTCAACACAATCTTTCAAAATCGAGGGCCAAAAATATCTGGCACGCAATTTTTTTTGAGCTATAGCAAGCCAAGATAAATGACCACCACAAGCTCCATTGTGGTAATCATTCAACACAACCTCAACTTCTTCTAAGGTTAAGCAACGTCTAATGATTTAACCAACCCCGCGACGATATAAAGTGTCACCTATGATAAGATACATTTTCTCCAAGTGATGCAATTTTCTACGCTCATCCTTTGAGAAAGTGAGGGGAAACTTCAAAGTTTGGAGATAGACGATAATATATCCATACCAAGGATCTTGTGAAGAAATGAGGAAAATATTTTCATCAGGGAACGATTCCTCATAAATAATTTCTTCTCCACAAGGTGATCTAAGGCTCAGTATTCAACTCAAAATTGAAAGTGCTCGAAAATGCTTCGAACCTGAATGCATGGATAGAGCTCGTCTCCAGGATTCCAACACAACTTGTTTCATCAAATTTAAAATTCGTATGAGGGAATTATGGCTTGCTGTTCTTTTTCCCAAACAAGAAAAATATGAGTAGAACAGGTACAGGGATGATGTGGCAAGTCATGTTAGCTTCACAGGGTATGTTAGAGTCGGTATCTTCATCCCTCCGTCAGAGATCAAATTTCTCTTGTTGCATTTCATTTTAGGTGTCTCATTCAGTTCATTCAACTGCATTCCATTAGGAGCATGGATCATTTGATGTAAGGGTATTTTCTCTCATATCCCTCATGTCATGTATCTGCTGGTCCGTTTCTGTTCATCGAAATAAATTTTAAAGTTATTTACAGTCATGCTTGGTCTCTTGGTCAACAAAGAGTCATTTTAGGGTTTTTAGTCTCATTAGGTCTAGGGTTTCATTAATTTAGTCTTTAGAATGTCTAATAATGTCAGCAGGCACATGAGGGAGCTTCAAAATAGGTTTTCATCACAAAAATTTCATCGTCATAATGCTTGATAATGATTTTTCTTCAAAACCCTGTTTTGAAGAAAAATTGTCTATTTTATCCGCTTGTAATAAATGCAATGTAATTTTCAAAGTTTTTTCAGTTGTAAATTTCTTCAGGCGTAGCCCTGGTCACCTTTGCCAAAATCCCATGCTAGCTATCCCTGCAAAGACAGAAAACAAAGAGATTCATCATTCAGCTCGGAAAATCACAAAGGAAACAAAACAGAGTTTATTTGAAAAGTGTCAAAATTCAAACATTAGAAAGTGGGTTTTCCAAATGAAAAATCAAATTCTTTGATATATAAAAGATATTTTCATATTCAAAAATTCATTTGCAAGACAAGAGATAGCATTGAGCCGAGTCAAATCATGGAGGAGGGCGAAACAATGTTGGAAGGCAAAACTGTGGTGAGATTGACAGTCGCGGTGCACTGGGTGGAGGTCGCGGCGCATAGGGCCGCTCATCTCCATGCATTTTTGAACGGTCGCAGCGCACACAGAGAGCGCGACGCACTGGGTTGTGCGCGTGGTGCATTGGCCTGAAACATAAAATTTTTATCAGTCTTCTCCAAAATCAAATTTGCTTGGTTGCTCCATGCTCGAGTAAGTCAAAGCCATTCTCTTATTGTTCATAACTCATATTTTCTGTTGATTGAAAGGGATTATGAGAATTGGAATGTCAAAAACTTAAACCCTATCACCTTGTTAAAAAATTTCTCCTTAGGGTTTTAAAGTTGGTGTTTTAAAATAGTTTTGTGCCACATACTTCATTTCCCATCTTGTTTATTCCTCCCCTCACTGTCATACTATCATTACAGTCCCTTCCCTATTCCCTTATATCCCAAGTCACTCATACCTAAGCCCCATTTCCCTATCCATAAATCATTTTATTTTCTATCACTCTCCCTTTCCCATTTCACTTAAAAAATTTCCAAACCCCAAGTTCCCCAAACAATCAAGTAGCTGTCCATTGTCCTTACATTTGTCAAAATTTTAAAAGGCAAATTATCATTCGATTTAACCCCATTGTCCCCATTGCCCTATATCTCCTATAGTCCTTCCCCTTTGACACACATTTGGCAACTAAAACAAAGCACCAAATTCTCATTTTTATCTCATACAAGCCAAACATAGACCTTGAAACACCATGGAGATAGACACTGATACATCATATGACAGAGATAGTGATTCTACAACTGAGCTACATGCACCTAGAAGGCTTCATAAAGGTGGCAAAAATGTGAGAGAAGAGCCCACCTCATTAACTCAATTGCAGGCTTGCCCACTTGCAATGGCATGTTTTCAAGAGCAGTCATGCTATCAGTATTGTGAGATGATTGCTAGGATTCGTCATCATCAGGAGTTGGCTCGTTTGTTTGTATTGCATTTACATGATGGTCAGGTAACTCTTGCTGGTGTAAATTTCACTTTGACACCGGAAACCATCTCTCAAGCAACAGGAATACCGAATGTGGGTGAATAGTGGAACAAAAGACAACAGTTGGGAAAAATGCTTTATGAACCATACATCAGGCCTATCTATGTGAGACAGCTCAACAGAGTATTCCCATTCCGGTTCCTAAAGAAATCCTATGCGCCTCTGATGAAACTCATTATCAGATACTTCAGTTGTGAGGGCCAGTTTTCACGCCTCTATGCCTACCACATCAGGTTATTGATGCATTTCATGAGAGTGAGGATGATGAACATACCTTATTTCATGTGCTGGAATATCAAGAGAATGACCACTCTTGTGTAGAAGAAAACTCATAAGCAGCAGTACAACAATATTTATCACTATGCACTCATCAAGATCGTGGTTGTACATCAGCTTGGATTGCAGGGCATTTCATGGGAGGATTTCATTTCTCGTGATTTCTTCATAGTTCCTCAGGTTCCTCCAGAGGTTGTCCATGATGCAGGTGAACCTTCACATCAGCCTGAAGGTCACGAGACAGAGCCTATCAGTGTGCCAGTGTTTGTTACTTATCAGAGAGGCACCAGAGTATTATTTGCAGCAGCCCGACGAGTACTTTCTCCACCTGGGGTGGAAGGGGTATCGTTTCCATCATCAGCAGCAAAATTACAGGTACAAGATAGAGGTAAGAGGCCCATGCAGGATGAGGGCCCTTCAGGAGGCTAGGATATTGATTTCATATTGATTGATGAGGATTTGAGCTCTCCAAGCTCAAAGTTGAGAGAGACCATTCAGGAGCAGAAGGCGGAGATTGACACCTTGACCTTCAAGTTGCAGAGAGCCCAATGGATCATAGATTACTTGGAGTAGTGGAACAAACAGTTGGAGGATCAACAAACAATCATGGAGTTGCAAAACATCCGTGAGAACCGGCAAGCTGCCCGAAGAAGCCAAACCGAGATGACACCCATTGAGCGAGAGATTTAGGCTGATAGAGAAACTTGGCTTGAGAGGGTCAAAATTCATCTTGAGAAGCTGTTGGAGAAGGAAAACAAGGAAAATAACATGCTCAGGCACATGAAGAACTACTATTGGGCACGAAATCACGTTTGCAAAGCGAGGATCAAAATCCTGAAGGCAAGGGTAAGGAGGGCACTAAAACGTCGCAAAAGGCATGATAGACTCCAAATTTTGGCCGAAGCTTCTTTGGCCCAGCATAGTGCTTGATGATGGACATTTGAAAAATTTTGTCAATTTTGAATTTTTTGGCCTAAAAACATATTTTCCTGGCCGACGCGTAGCGCCACTTGGTGCGCGCTTATAATTGGCAGCTCTTCTGGAGGAAAAATTTGGATTTCTGGATTTTTCATGAAAATTTATGCATGGCTACCCATTACCTAAGGATTTCATCAAGTTTTGGGTTGCCTAAAGGGTCAAAAACACCCTAAAAATGGCCTTTCTGCCACTTTTTGCACACACAGGAAGTAGTGTTGGGAGATTTGATATTTGGAGGGGAAAATGGCAACCAAATTCAGAAATTCCACTTGGGTTGGAAAGTAGACAGGCAGGTCTTTCCAACGAGATATCCTGAACTCAATTTGGACTTCGGGAAGGCTTTAAAAATCAGCCTCAAACTTTTTCTACGCATAGAGATTTCAGGCGCGACGCATAGGGAAATTTGGCCTATTTTTCACTCAGCAGCTCATATTTTCGCCTAGTTTTGGCTAGTTTGAATTTTTCATGTAACTATTGATGTAACTTGATGTAATTTCATGACCATGATGTAATTTTGGCACATTTTTACCCATATTAGTAGATTCATTCGCCAAAAAGTGAAATGTGAGTGAATGAATCAGTTTCCTATCATATAGAGGCAAGTTGTTTCATTGCCTATTTTCCAGTTCTTAGTTTAGATATGGTTGAAATAGCTCCTAGAATGATGAGCTCGACCCCTAGAGGCATGGAGATGAGTTAGGCATGTCTATATCTTGTAGTTCTTCAGTCATTTTCAGGGTTGGACACTTGGGATTGCTTGGCACTTCATTGTACATTTCATCTCTGCAATTTTGGCAAAGGAATAGACCAGGGTTTGCAGCTCTCTTTGGGATCCATGTGGCTCTGTGTTTTGATGGTGTGTTTCTCTATGTGATTGTAAGATCATTGATGTTTATGTGTATCATTTCTATTCTCCTTTCTTTTTAAATTAAACAAATGAGTTATAAAGGTGGAATTCATTAGATTGCTTTGCTCTGCCTTCAGTTTTGTTTAATTTTCCATGTTTTCATCTGTTTGAAGAGGATTCTTGAAAGCCTCTTGCTCTCTTCAGCTCCTCACCGGTCTGAAATATCTGTTCATTCAATTCAAAGCATCAAAACAATTTCCTTCCTTGCCCCACTCAGAACTTTGCAAAAACTAGGCCTTATCCCCGAACCCAAAACTGCCTTTCCCTTTGTTTCCAACAAAACCTCCAAAACCAAAATCAAACTCCTTTACTTATATACCTAGCCTAAAATCAGCCTTTATTTCAAGTCATCTAAAGTCCCATCGATTATTTTTGCTGAGATTGAGCCGGAGAGAGCCCTCTCCTGTTCTGGTAGGGCTAGCTACCAGACTGAGCGTGGTTTGATGTTACCCTGAACTCTACCTTCTTTCACCCTGAGGTAGATTTAGGCTATAACAGGGCATACCCTCCAGTTTCAGCCAGTGACAATGTGACAGGTTATCTTCATATTTTCCAAGTTTTTCATGGGAAGTTGAATTTGTCCTCCATTTCTTAAGTTGGAAACTTTATATTAATGACTCATTATTTTGTTATATGGAAGATTTTTGCAGCCAATGGGGAAGGGTCACGTGGCATACCTGTACCCTGACATGGAAATTTTGATGGCAAGTTATATATCAAGGTTGAAACATTATGGATTGGCGTATATATGAGTATTATATATATATATGTGTGTGTGTGATATATGTATTTTATAACTTATAGTTTGAAACCTTATACACCACAGACTTCACTATACTTGGAGGCGCTCTACAGCAGGCTAATGGGAGGTCACATTTGGTGGAGTGGAAAACTATCTTGGCAGGGTTGAAAAATATGGTTTATGCAAAATGTTATGGCAGGAGTCGGGGTCGAACCCCAGACCCACCGCCTGCCAACCTCACACCTTACCACTCCCTCTATACCATGGGTCTTAACCCATATACCTCTCCGCTACATCTTAAAGACTATAGGTGCCACGAATGGGGGTTCAGAGGGGGCCAAACACCTCCCATGTGTTCAACCCTCAGAGACCAAGAGATAAGGAATCCGACCGGAGGGAAATATTAAACTGTTTTAGCGCTAATACATTGTAATAAATCTGGATTAAGTGTTAACTAATCCGTGATTAACTTAAATTGTGCTTTGCGCTAATCATAATTTAAAGTGCACTTATATTTAAGATCAACGCGTTTATATTTAATTAATGACGTATTAATATGTCGACGGAGATAGCAGAGGTTCCTTTTTAGGCATAATTTCCAAAAATAGCCATCTTAACTAGCGAAACTCCAGTTTTAGAGGAGAAATTATAGGAAAACTTTTTTATGTCATAAATCATGAAATTTTCGACCAAAATGAGCTTAAAAAGAGTCATTTCCAGTAGATTTTGATGTTTTTAAGCCATTGGAGTAGGTTTTAGAGGCAACATGATACTGTAAGCAAACATTTTGCACATTTTAAGCTAATACAAAGGCCCACACTATGAAGCTGGACCAAGGAGATGTAGCCTAGGAGGGGTGAAATCCTTCATCAAAAACTTGTGTATTGAGCTTTTTTATTTGTGCTTGATGTGTACTTATTTTATGCTATTCAGTTATTAGTTTCTATGCTTTTGACTTCATGAAAAACACTAAATTTCACAAGTTTAATGATTATACAATCACATGCTCATGGATAAGAAAACCAAAGAAAAGTTTATTTAAAACTGAAACATATATTAGCACAAAAAAAACTAACAATAATTTTTAGATCAAGTTGGTATCAGAGCACAAGGTTTCTTTCTTGTTTTGCTTGAAGGGTTTTAATAGTTGCAATTTTTGTGATGCTCACAAGGTTGAGATTGCAGAGAGGAGAAGGGAAGCTATTGGTAGCTAGTCCTGAGATTAGGAAAATAAGGAAGTGGGCTGATAAGGCATCATCCTCACCTAAAGGACCACTCAAAGCCACACCTGAATCACCTCAAATTCCATCTCCATCAATTGATATTTAAGAGGTACAAATTTCACAAGAGGAAAAAGTGATTGAAGAGGTACAAGCTATAGAGATTGAGCTTGAATACAAAGCCAAAATGTCAGGCTATGAAGATACTCATTAAAATTTTGAAGAAGAGGATGTTTAGAGAGACTTTAAAGATGCAAAGAATGGTTAAATTCATGTATGAAGCATTCATTGTAGAAAAATACGGAGAAGGTTCAAAGTCTCACATGGAGAAGGATCTTAAAACAATAAGAAGGAAGAAGAGAAGAGCTCAAAAGGTAGTGGAGGAAAGCCAACTCCATCTCCACCATTCTCATCTTCCTCATCCTCATCGACATCTTCATCTTCCACATCCACCACAAAAACTCATACCCACACTCATTCCAAGATCCCAAAAGGAAAGACTCCATTACTCAAGTTGGACATCAATTTTGAACTTCCCACATACAATGAAGAGGTTAATGCTGAGAAGTTAGACAATTGGATTCTTCAATTGGAAGTATACTGCAGAATTCAGAATTTACAAGAAGATGACATAAAGATCCAGTTGGCTTCATTAAGGCTAGAAGGAGCAACACTAGTTTGGTGGGAGGCAAAGACACAAGAGGAAATGTGAATCCATGGTAAGATTTCCATTTCTTGGGTTAAATTCATTTCTTCCATTTAAAGATAGTTTTATCCACTAGACTATATGAAAAAATAAATTATAAGTTGGAAAAAAATTAGGTAGCTCAAAGGCCAAACTGTTCAAGAGTACACTCAGGAGTTTAGAAAGAGGGCTTTGTTACTAGGAGTAAATTTGAATTCAAAAGATATGCTCTTGAAATATATAGGAGGTTTACATTCCTACTTGAAACATAGTATCCATATTTTTAACCCAAATAACTTAGATGTAGTATGTGTGCAAGCCACACATCTCGAAGCAAGGGGAATTTTTTTTTATGAAGAGGGTAGTAAGAAGAAGCCATTCAAGAGTAAGGGAAAAGAGAAGGGGGGAAAATGGAAGGGAAAGAAGAATGCAAGTATCAAGAAAGAAGGGGATAAAACTACATGAAAAAATTGTTCCAAAGAGGGACATGATGAAGCCCATTGCTGGAAACTACATCCCAAATTAAGGCCAAAGAAACCAAATAACAAAGGGAAACAAAATACGATTGCCACTACACAATAAGATCTTGGATCTGATTTAGGAGATGAAACCAAGATAGTTGCCATAGTTAACAAAGGAAAGGAAGCCATAGCAAGTTCTAGTTCGTCAAGCAGTCACAACAACACTCCAAATGAAGACACACGGATATAATTGTTCCATGTTAGAGTGATTTCTAATCATACAAATATTGATGCATTATTTGATGTGGAGTCACAAGCATACTTGATTTCAGAAGACTTAGTCAAAAATATTAACCTTGAAACTGTACCACATCATAAACCATACCCTTTGGGTTGGATTGTTAATAATACCAATTTACAAGTTACAAGGAAATGCATATTTAGATTTTCTATTACTGCAAACTTTGTTGATGAAGTCGAGTTAGATGTGGTTCCACTTGAAATTTCCAGGATTATCTTGGGAAGTCCATATTTGTATGATAGGAAAGTGGTGTTTTATCGCCATGATAACAAATATCATTTTATCAATGATGGGGTGGAGTGATCTCATCACAAGAAACCAAATGTTTATTTAGTTAATGCAGGGCAAATGAAGAGGCTAGTAAATGCAAGTAAACATTTTGAACTTCTCATGATCAAGAAAAAGGATGATGTTGAATATGAATCTTTTGATGGATGTGATGAAAAATTGAAATCTGATTTGTTTGATGTGGTAAGTCAGCATGACGATATGTTACAAGAACTAAAGGGGTTACCACCTAAGAGGGGAATTCAGCATGAGATTCAGCTGCAATAAGATGTTCCACTTCCAAACATTGGTATTTATTGCATGTCAATTATGGAGAGTTTGGAAATCAAGAAGAAAATCCAAGAATTGTTGAAAAAAGGTATCATAAACCCATCTACTTCGCCATTTGGTTCATAAATAGTTTTTCTTCCAAAGAAGGACGGGACTTGGCGCATGTGTATTGATTTCCATGCACTGAATAAAATCACGATAAAGAATCGCTACCCACTCCCACACATTGATGATTTTCTTGATCAATTAAAGCATGAAAAGTATTTCAATAAGTTAGATTTATGAAGTGGTAATCATCAAGTTAGAATAGTTGAAGAGGAAATTTTGAAAACTTCTTTCAAAACTAGACAGGGATTGTATGAGTGGTTAGGTATGCCATTTTGCTTAACAAATGCACCAAATACTTTCATGAGAGTCATGAATGATGTACTTAGACCATTTATATGTGATTTTTTCATTGTTTACTTATATGAAATACTCATATTCAGAAAATCAAGAGAATAACATGTCATGCATGTGAACAAGGTACTTGATGTCTTGAAAAAGAGAAATTATTTTTAAATATGTCAAAGTGCGAGTTTGGTAAGACTTCATTTTTGTATTTGGGACACATTGTTGGAGGAGGTGAGTTGAAGATCGATCCTTACAAATTAGAGGTCATTATGAATTTTCCCAAGCCCAATATAGTTACAAAGGTAAGAAGCTTCTTAGGGGCAACATAGTATTGGAGGCAATTTATTGCTAATTATTCTTCCATTGTAGCTCTGTTACATGCATTAAAAAGTGTGAAGAAAGTCTTTCATTGGGGAGATGTACAACACAAAGAATTTTATGATTTGAAGTGAAAGATGATTTCAACACTGGTTTTAGCACTTATGGATCTTAGACAACCATTTGAGATCCAAATAGATGCAAGTGATTATGCTATGGGAGAAGTGCTCATGCAACATGATAAGCCTATCTCGTTTCATCATTGAAATTTTTAATGGGGCTGTGACTAAATATCCCACCTATGATAAAGAGTTATATGCCTTGGTACAAAGTGTAAAGAAATGGAAGCATTACTTGATGGGTAAAGAGAACATTATCCATACTGACGATCAACCATTGCAGTACTTACAATCACAGTCAAATTTTCTACAACCATTGCAATACTTACAATCACAGTACTTACAATCACAGTCATATGGATAGGTTTTCTACAACAATTTCATTTGGTTATCAGGTGCAAAAAGGGAATATAAAATAAGGTAGCTGATATGCTCTCTAGGCCTATTGTAAATTCAGTTATTATACTAAAAAAAAAATCCATTATGCATGAAAGTTACATTGAACAATATGCAAATGATAGTGAGTTTTAAGATGTGTATGAGAGTTTGAGTCAAGGAAACCAAAATGAAGAGTTAGATTATCACATGCATAACAATTTTTTGTATTACTTGGGCAAGTTATGTATTCCACAGGGAGAAAGAAATAATATCATAACGGAGGCACACACATCATTGATTGCAGGACATTTCAGTGTAGGCAAGAAAATAACGAATATCCAAAGGTATTGTTATTGACCACGCATGATTGATAGTGTATCTCATTTTATTAGAAGATGTTCTTTATGTGCAACAAGTAAGCCTAGAAATAGGAAGCTTGGATTATACACTCTACTTCCTTCAAATCCTTGGGAGAGTATCTCAATGGATTTTATGGGTGGTCTTCCTATGTCAAGAAAAGGTCATGATTATTTGTATGTTGTGGTAGATAGGTTCAGAAAAATGTGCATTTTTATGTCATGTAAGAAAACCATTACAGCTGAGCAAAATTCTAATATTTTCTTTCAAAATGTTTGGGTCCATTTTGGTCTTCCTACTTCTATTGTAAGTGAACGATATTCTAGATTTGTTGGGAATTTATGGTCAAAATTATGGGACATGATGGACACAAAGTTGAAGAAGAGTACAAAATTTAATCCAAAAATAGATGGTCAAAGAGAGGTGGTGAATAGGACCTTTATTCACCTTCTTAGAGGTTATTGCAGCAAGCATCCCAAGTTGTGGGATTGTGGGATGACGAATTGCATTACATTCAACATGCATACAACATGGAAAAACATTCTTCCAAAAACACGTCGCCATTTGAGGCATGTTATGGTTATTTTCCAAGATCACAATTGGACTTCATCTTTGAGAAAGATGTCGCAAGGAATTTCATTGAGAAAATTTAGTTGATGAGTCACACCGTGCAAGAGAAACTTGAAAATAGTCAAAGAAACTACAAGGCAAGGCATGAAAAACACAGGGTTTATCACAAATTCCAATTTGGTGATGAAGTTTGGTTTTACATGAGAAAATAAATATTGCAAGGGGAAGGTAAAAAGCTCAAACCAATCCATTATGGTCCATTTAAAATTCTACAAAATATTGGTACAAATTCATTCAAGCTAGATTTGCCTCCTTATATGCAAATTTATTCTGTCGTTAATGTTGATAATTTGAGATTGTTTGAGCCTCCTTTGATTGATGATCAAGGAGAGCATGTTTCGCTGCCATCAGTATATGATTCATTGCCAAAATATCTTGATGAAATTCAGCAAGATATCATACTTGACAGAAGAATCAAAACTTCAAGAAGAGGGAATGGTGAATACCTTAGAGTGGGACTCAAGGGTCAAAATACTTCAAAGGCCAAATTTTTGGAGATTGGAAGAGTGAGAGATCTGTAACCTCACTTGCTGAACAATTGATAGTATCTTTTGGGGTCGAAAAGGCTTCTAGTGGGGAGGAATGATCTATGGCTCAGTATTTAGCTCAAAATTTAAAGTGCTTAGAAATGATTTGAAACTAACGCCTGGATAGAACTCGTCTCCAGGATTCCAACGCAACTCGTTTTATGAATTTCTAAGTTTGTATGAGGGAATTATGGCCTGTTGTTCGTACAGGAAAAAAATGAGTAGAAAAGGTACATGGATGATGTGGAAATTCTAGTTAGCTTCACATGGTATATTCTCTAGTTTCATCTAGTGACACTATGACAAGTGTCATCTTAATACTTTCCAAGGATGCCATGGGAAGTTGAATTTTTCCTCCATTTATTAATTTGGAAACTTTATATTAATGGCTCATTATTTTATTATATGGAGGTTTTTTGGAGCCAATGGGGAAGGGCCATGTGGCATGCCACTGGAAATTTATATATCAAGGTTGAAACATTATGGATTAGTGCATATATATATATATATATATATATGTATCATATATATATTTTATAACCTATAGTTTGAAACCTTATACACTAGCAGACTTCACTATACTTGGAGGCGCTCTACATCAGGTTAGCGGGAGGTCACATTTGGTTGAGCAACCAACTATCTTGGCGGGGTTGACACATATGGTTTATGCAAAACGTTATGGTGGGATTCAGGGTCGAACCCCAGACCTACTGCCCGCCAACCTCACGCCCTACCACTCCCTCTGTACTATCTCTGCTACATATTAAAGACTATAGGCACCACGAATGGGAGTTCAGAGGGGGTCAACCCCCTCCCATGTGTTCAACATGCGGAGGCCAGGAGCTAAGGAATCTGACCAGAGGGAAATATTAAATTGTTTTAGTGCTAATACATTGTAATAAATCCAGATTAAGTGTTAACTAATCCATGATTAATTTTAAACTGCACTTTGCACTGATCATCATTTAAAGTGTGCTTATCTTTAATTAATGACAGATTAATATGACGACGAAGATAGCAGAGGCGCCTTTTTAGGCGAAATTGCCAAAAATAGCCATGTTAACTAGCGAAACTCCAGTTTTAGAGGAGAAATAGTAGGAAAACTTGTTTTTGTCATAAATCATGCAATTTTCGACTAAAATGAGCTCAAAAAGAGTCATTTTTGGTAGATTTTGTGTTTTGAAGTCATTGGAGCAGGTTGCAGAGGAAAAAGGAGACTTTAAAGAAGAATTTTGCACATTTGAAGCTAATAAAAAGGCCCACACTATGAAGCTGGACCCAGGAGGGGTGAACTCCTTCATAAAAAACTTGTGTATTGAGCTCTGTTATTTGTGCTTGCTGTGTACTTATTTTCTGCTGTTCAAATATTATTTTCTATGCTTTTGACTTCATGAAAAACACTAAATTTCACCAATTTTAATGAGTATATAATCACATGCCCATGGATAAACTCTCAATGGATAAGCAAACCAAAGAAAAGTATATTTAAATCTGAAACTAATATTAGCACAACAAAAACTAACAATCATTTTCATATCACAAAGTGACTTAGTTATCAAATCCGCAAATGCCAAGGATTTCTTGGATTTGGCAGACAGGATCTCGAGATCAAATTATTGTGAAATGAAAATCCATCTATTGGATTTTCCCCTAATCACTTGCCTACTAAGAACGAATTGACACATATTGAAGACTGCCAAAACATACATTTTGTGAAGAAAAATGTAATGCCTAAGACACTAGACAACATGGACGAATTCCAAAGATAACTTCCCGATGAAAGAATATTGAAATTTAGGAGCTACCAAGCCTCGACTTAGATAATAAATAACATGATCAGAAATAGCATCATTCTCCTGAACCAGAACCATACCTATAGTAGGTTTTTCCATGGAAAGATACAAAAGGAAATATCTACTATAATCAGGTGGACTCAATAAAGGAGCATATCTCAATTCCTTTTTCAAAGAATTGAATGCGCATTGAGCGAAGTCATCCCACATTAATGAAATTAATTTCTTCAAAAATATCATTAACCATTTCGTAATCTTAGCATAGTTAACGAGGAATATCCTCAAGAAATTGGCTTTTCCTTGAAGACTCTGAAGTTGACGAATAGAAGACGGGGAAAGCAACTAAAGTATTGCCTCAACCTTGAAGGGATCTACACGAATCCCTTCAGTAAACATAATGAATCCCAAAAAATGAACAGATGTGACAGAAACTATTCCCTTATTCGGATTCAACCGGATTTTATAATGACGACATCTTTTGAAAATATTTCGAAGATGAGAAAGGTGATCAATTCTCTTTCGAGAACAAGCAGCTAAATCATCTTGATAAACTTCAATGATATGATTGATATAGTGGAGAGAATAAGACATGGCTCACTGGAAAGTAGCCCCAACATTTTTATGACCAAAAGGAATATTCTTGTATGTAAACGTACCCTAGGGGTAAATAAAAGCAGTCTTGTGTTGATCTTCAGGACAAATTGTAATCTGATTATATCCCAAGAAACTGTCCATGAAGGAGAAAATCTCATTCCCCGCACACTCATCAATAATATGATCAATAAATGGTGTAGGGTAATTATCTTTTGGACATGCTTTATTCAAATATATGAAGTCAATGTAGACACATCTCGTTCCTTTTTTATTATCCACAGGAACTAGATTTGAAACCCATCCAGTCAAAGGAATGGGGTATATGAAATACGCCTTAAGCAGCTTCTCAACCTCTGCCTTGATAGTTTCAAATTTCCTAGAATTGACCGATCGAAGCTTCTGTCGTATAGATTCTCATAAGTCTTGATCTCATGCTGGAAAATATATGGATCAATTCCAGCTATTTCTTCATAATACCAAGCGAACATATCACAAAACTCTTTAAAGAGATCAGTATAGATATGAATCTCTTTAGGGGAACACTCAGCTTCGATGAAAACATTCTCTATAACATTGTGATTCCTAGAAATGTTCATCAGAATTGTTTCCAAAATGAAAACCATATTACCTTCGGAAAAAATATGTGCTGGAGCCAAAGGGTTCAGAATCGGGTGAACAAGACCAGTTGACATAGGGCTAAAAAATCTTGACTCAACCTAATGAAAATCTAGTAGAAAATATGATCGATGATGAAAATCATCCCACAGTCTTTCCACACATGTCATTTCCTCTAGAATTTCCTCCTCAGATGGTAGAATAGTATCGAGTTAGTCCAAGGAAGAATATGAGTTAAGTGTCCAAGTTAGAGCCACATCTCCATCCAAATCCTCTAGTGAAAGAGAAACTGAATCGAAATCTACAGAAGCAACAATAGATTGATAAGAAGTTTCTGTTGTAGATATATGATATGCCATTCCATCCACTTTCCCCTCTTCTAATGTGGTCGTAGGAGAGGGTAAGGTCTAAGGATCCGAAAAATAATGAGCTCGAAAGAACTCTCTTTGAGTAGGAGCCTTGGAGGATGAAATAGCATTGACATGAATAGAAGGAGGTGGAAGATCAAAGGTACCCATAAACAAGGTATACATACTAACTCCTACATTCTCCATAGGTTACTTGGAATTATTCACCAAGGGAACAATAGAGTCAGAGGATGCATTAGGATCTATAAGAGAATAGTCCATCTGATAAACAGTAACAATTCTCCCTTCATGTGGAAAACATAGGGTGTGAAATAATTATGAAGCAATAGCATCCATCTCATTAATATAATTCGATCCCAATAGAAGGTTGTAGTCCAAATTGGAATAAACTATTTCTACTTCAATATTGACAACTTTTCCCCAACACAAATGGGAAAATTTAGGAACCAACGCGTTTCAAACTACCAACTGTAGTTCATCATCCTGATGATGAACTACAGTTGGTAGTTTGAAATGCGTCAGTTCCTAAATTTCTTATGTGATTTCCTGGAATATTTTTAATTAAAATGTTATGGATCACAGAAGCTTGTACTCTCAAATGGGCAAAGCCAGAACAATGCCATGTGGTGTGTGAGAATGACCATTAAATGCAGTCAGGAGAGTAGGTGAAGGAACAGCTTGAGGATATCCAATAGCTTTCCAACATGAGATAGACATGACACATGTGGAAGGTCCTTCATCGACTACCATTCAAAAAATATTGATTTTATGATACGTAGATTTGATCTGAAAATCCATATGATGAGGAAGCCTCTTCTTAAGATTTGACATATCAAATGTGATCATAAGAGAGTTCTTTGGATCTATCACCTTGATTGCAGTGAGAATTTCACTCCTTTGTGATGGACATGACTGAAGTACCTCCAATGCAGACATAGCGCAAGGAATCTGAGCCGTATCTTATACAATGGAGTAGTTCTGAGCTGCCTTGGCATTAGGATTGATTTTATAACGTTTAGTAGAACCTTTCAGCATGCGAGGTATAGGCTCAACTGTAGGCTTCTCAATATGGAGTGGCTTAGAAGTATCAGGAGTGGCCTTAGTCTTCAAATTTTCAGATTCACCATAATCATGTGATCTCGTGGTGACATCAACATGAGCACTCACCATATATACATTTGAAGAATTTCCCCCCTCCTGGTTGCTCCCTGTGGGAGCTCTAGTATTTGCATTCGTGCTAGCAAGAATTTGCTGCCCTTGGGGGAAAGGGTTAGTTAGGATAGCTTGGGAGTTAGAGGAACCTTGCTGAGCTAACAAGCACTGAGCATCCTAAATCTTAGGGCATAGATGAATGAGATGGTCTCCAGTGCATAGCTTACAAGGAAACTTGACTTTCTTCTTCGACTCTCTCTTACCCTCTGCAACATTATCGTTGGATTTGTTCATATTACCCTTCCAATACTTATCTTTCTTCTTATTCTGTCCATTATTCTTCCCATCAAATTGTTTATTTCCTTTGGGGTTGTAGGATTGGACAAAATTAATAGTTAAGGGCTGGGAAGGGGTAGACACTGATGGCGTAGCATGAATAGAAAAAGAAAATTGTAGAGATAACTGCTGCAATTGATTAAAAATGTTATTTGTATTACTATTGATCAAACCAACAAGCCCGTCAGCATGGGGAACTGGATTTGGTTTGGCTAAATCTATCTTGGAATGAGGATCATCAGGAATTTTTTTATTAAGAAACCTAGACTAAGAATAGATCAGTTCCAATTGCTGGGCTCTAAAGATGGCTTTCTCCTTAGTGAATACGTTAGAAAGAGATACATACTTTGAGATTTATGGCTATAAATATTTGACGAACCATTCAAGAAGGAATTCATTGAGAATATAGGCTTTAATGAGCCTCTTTCTTCTCCATTCATGAATATGGTCAGAAATGTGCGTTGCCTTACCTTGTTGGAAATTTTCCAAAATCTTAGTTCTGACGTCATAACAAATGGGCAACTGAAAATGATTCAAAAACATGGCAGCCAACTCACCAAACAAATCAAAAGTGTTCCTAGTAAGCTTAATGTACCATTTAGCAATGTTTCTAGTCAAGGTGCGTTGAAATAATCTCAACCTAATCGAATCATCAATAAGGGAGTTCGATGAGAACCATAAATGGAAAGTGGTAACATGGTTGGCTAGATCCTGACCAGTCTTCCCTTCAAATTTTGGAATATCTGATGCAAGTTTGGTAGGAACCGAAGGCCAACTCGGGCTATATCCTATAGGATCATTAGTCAATTTTGATAGATGTGAAAATTTAGGGTTTCCAGGAACGCTAAGCGTAGAGAACCCTGAGAATTCCATCCACCAAGGGAAGGATTCCCAACATTATAAAAATAATAACCTGCATTTTCTGAGGCACCAGGCTACCACGAATTTTTCGTAGAAGAAGGTGGACCATAACGAAAACATTGTGGACCAGAAAAACTTGGACTAGGACCTCCTCCCATCGTAGGGTTACAATAAACAGGAACATTCCCCCTAATCAAAGTATTAAAAGAATATGAGATCCCTTAGTAAGGGTTCCATGCATTAGTGAAAGGAGAAAACACCTGAGCACCTACTGAGGAGAAAGGAACATTCCCCTATTGACCATACATGAACTAATTAAAAGTTTCCAAACCACTAAAAGTAGGGTTAAAACCTTGAAAAGCATTAGAACTTAATTGACATCCTAGAAAAGGATTAAAAACTTGAATTTTTGCAGAGAAAGGAAAAGAACCTAAGGAAGGGTTTGAATGAGGGATATGACCACTTATGAAGGGAAACCCCTAAAAATAAGTTGACTCACTAGCCATAGAAGACATGGGCATGGAGACAAAAGATGTAGTAGTGAAAGAAACTGAGGGAATTGCACTAGAAGGAATCCCAAATGAAAAGGGACCGGTATGGGAAGAAAAATCTTGGGTGCCCCAACTCATAGACAGAATGGAGGTAGAGCCAAAAATTTCAGTACTAGGAGTGATGGTTGATATAGAAATGGTGCCTCCTCCTTCTACCGAAAGAGGAGTATACACACTTGAAGTAATCAATACCAAAGTTGTGTTCCCAACAGTGGCCATTGGAAGAAAATAAGGAGAAATATGAGGGCTAGCTGATCTGTGAGACAGAGGCCCAGCGTATAATAAAACGTTCGGAAAACTAGCAGGAAGAGGAGATGAAGGAGTAACTAGAGGTTTAGGAATTTCTTCAACCTCAACTTCTTCTGCCGGAAAAAGGACCTGAGAAAGGAGTGGAGTACTCCTCTCTAAATCAAGACTAACACTAGGACTACCCTTAGAAATAATATCCCTAAGAAGAGGATCGCTCTTCGATGCATTCGCTGCTACTGATTGGAAATCACCAGCAAAATTTCTCCTACGCATTCTATAAGAAGGCTTGAAACTAACAGGAGAAAGCCCACAAAGCCTCCTTGATCGATGAACCGATAGGTCAACCACCATTAATTATTATGAGAAATTATACAGAATCAAAAAATTACAAAGATATGGAAATTTAGGAGCAAAGAGCACTCTTTATAAAATGTCCCTAAGATTCATCAATCAAGCAGCTCTTAGGTATTTTTGATCTAGGTTATTAAAACCATACACCAAAATACAAGAAAGAGAAAATAAGGACCTTCTGAAAATATTCTAGGGTAATTACACCCCAGGCCTACTAGCAAAGGTGACATAAACAGTTACACTGACCTCCAAACAAAAGCCTTTGCTGGTGCAAGTACCCAAGCTTCACAAGGGAACCCTCCAAAAGTACTAATGAATGTGATGCAACGTTTGCCTTAGGTACCATGGTATCCCCCTCGAAGTCACCTATGTGATACCTAGGAATAAAAACTATGGTCACCAGTTTGTGTCGACCACCGGGCAGAACGGTCTTTGGTTGGGATCTGACAAATAGGAGAGGGGGTATCTCTCTTCTCTTCTTTCACTCACCCTTGCGCTTGACTCTCTCGAGGAGAGCTTTCCCGGACAACTTAAAGAGGTTGGATTTCACTCATTAATCAACTACTAAGTTTGAAATTTTGAGTGGCCTTATGGAGTTAACTCTCCAGTCACCTATTCCAAGGCCCTAATGGGCTAGACTAGTTGATGTATATTAATGACAATTTCAAAAAGTTCTAGTTCATTTTAATTATGCGCTTGATTTTAAGGGTTTTTCTTTTAGGTCATGGGTAAACAGAGATGCAACTTGTGATATTTTGATGCAAAAGAGAAATCAATAGAAACCTGCTACATGAAGATGAAAGTTTTTCTTCGATGAAATGGATTTCTACGTAGGCTCTACGAACAACAAATGAAAGCAATAAATTTTGTTTTCTTTTCAAGATCATGCTCACACACTCAAAATATAACATAAGACTAAATGCTTAACAATGCAACTATACTATTGCAAAAACTATGCCAAATGCACGATTCTAAGACTACTCTAATCGAACAAGCAAATAAGTTCCTCAACATAGAGGTATGAACACTTGACACAAAAGAAAAGACAAGTCCAAAACAAGAACTTCCTGCAAAAAAAATTCCAAAAGCAACTTCATACAAGAAGAGACAAATTCAACAAAGAAATTCTCTCAAAACCAAGCAAAGCTCAACCAAAATGAAAAATTTCAAACTTTCTTCAAAAACAATGAAAAACCATAAAAAAAAAATCAAAGGAAAACAACAATGTTTTTTGAGCCTTTTTCTTTTTAAGGAAGAAAAAAAATCTCTTTGAGAAAGCACAAACTACTCAAGACTCCAAATCACCAGGTTGAGCAAAAATAGACCACAAATTCCTTAAGCCAACAATGTCACTTTCATGACAGGACTTGACAAATAGAACGAGATAACTAACTCAAGAAAATGACCTGAACAACAATATAAAACTCCAGAAATAAAAAAAAAGTTCAAGAAAACCAAGAAGACAATTCAAGATTTGGTAGAAAAACTCTTCTCAATAAACCAAGAAAACCAAGAAAGCCAACAAGCCAAAAATATAAAAGTGAAGAAATGACAAGGTGAAGCATGAGAAAACTGACACCAAATCACAACCCTAAAATTTTAGAACAACCAAGAACCTCATAAAGAAGCCTTGGTGAAAAACCCAAAGCTGAAACTTCAGAAAGCAAGGAAAACCCTAGGTTGACTAGGTTTTCAATCAAGAAAGAGAGAAATTGATATATAGAAGATAGAAACACTTTCCAGACACATCAAAGGTTCCAAAGTAGTGGCCAAGAACAACCAAAAGGACCTTACAAGACTCCAAAAATCAAATTTTCATTTGAAATTTTCCATACATAGCTTGGAAATGAAAAACCAGCGTGCATACATGACTATGTACAAGGAAGCTCGCATATACACGTGTTTCTTTGGTCCAAAATGTGTATATAAATGACTGCGTAAACTAAAAAATGCATATAAAATAGGTAGCAAAGAAAAATTAAAAAATCTAAGCTTGATCCAGAAGATCAAGACTTTTTCCTAGATGGATAAAGAACCAATAAGACTGGAAAAGTGATCAGACCAATCAGTGAACCCAAATCCAGAGAGAAACAACCCAAAGTAGGTATTACACGGAAGTAATCCCCAGTGGAGTCGCCAATTATATTACGGGAGAAACTACCCTAGGGTCTGGGTTGAGGACCCCAACAAAAAGAAGCAAGCAAACTAAAGTTCCTAATGCTTAAACTAGAAAACTTGGGAGATGTGACCTTACCTGCATGTCCTACATTTGAGGTCATACCTATAGGGTTCAAATCCTTTTCTTCTCCACGTGCTTCAAAACTTGCAACTCATTCAAGAAAATCACATATAATAGTTGTAAAAGCATACATGTTCTAGATGTCAGTGGTTAGATCGTACAAGCTTATAGAAAATAACATGAAATCAACTATAAAAATATCATTAACATATGTAAAATCATTAAATATCACGACATTAGGAACGAGATAGAGCTTATTTATTGATGTATGTAAAATATGTGGAGGAATACCACATGATTCAACCACGAATCCAAGCGAAACCTTCCTCCGGATTCATCTAGCCCAAGCCTCAACAGTCTTCTTCCATAGAGGTGCACAAGGATGTCACATAAGGGAGGTAAAAATCTCAAATATGGAAACAAGGGTTTCCTCAACCTGGGAAGTGCATGAGGCACATGGATAATGAGACTTGATCTGGGACTAACAGGCTATAGTATCAATACCTATCTTTCTCCTCCCTTTAGGCCTTTTAATGAGGTTTATTTATACTTCCTCAATTTTTTTTTTACAGTTGAGAAACAGTTTGGCCACGGGCTCCTATAGGTAGGCTTCTGGTGTAACCCATAAACCCCAACCAAATAATAGGGAGTTTTTTATTTTTTTCATATTTTAAATTATATACATGGGTAGGATATGAGTGGACCCGCGTATGCACACACTTTTGAAATGGAAGATTCGCGTATGGAATTCAAAATATCGTTTTTTATGTAAAGGACCAAGTTTGAATGGAAAGGGTTGCCCAAGGGCAATACATAAATCATTAAGTATATAGAGGTGATAAATGATGCTATAGCACAATATTCCTGAAATTCCTTTTGAAATATGTGATCTATTATGCCATCCAAAACCAAGATCACCCACCGAGAACCACAGTGGATCCAAGTTGATTTGACCCATCCGAAACTACATAGAGATGTCTGAACTTCTGGACAGTACCTTCAAACCAAAAAATTCAGAGAGACCAAGTTCCTTCCAGAGATAGCATCCAAACTATCGACTAATCCTTAAGTGCCTCTTAGATGAGCTTCCTTTGACTTTAGCACCATAGCTCTGAAACCATGTTCAGAATTTAGTAGGGTAATAATTAATTCAATTCTCTTACTTAATAGTTGCTTGTGTTACTCTTTAGCATATTTATCTTTGATTCTTGTTATTACGATGAACAAAACATCAAACAATTACCAAAATAACAAGAACATAGACACAATATGTAGAATGCAAGCCAGGGCCAAAACCCCTTCTCTTGAGGGTAAAACCCGCAAATATCTTCTTATATATGCTTCAATAGATGAATACCAATACCCTTGACAAAGATACTAGACACAAGTATTCCTCCAAGACACTTGTCACTATCTCTACTCTTCTCGGCCTCCTTAATTTTTTCCTCCTTTTATTGCATTCCCCTGCACTACCACCTAGAGAAGCTCAGTCTCTACTCTACAGTTCTTGAAAAAGTGACTCCTCCATTAGACCTCCTACATTCCTCTTGTTCTACCTTCTTTCAACACCCTTCTACCCTTTTGATAGCCCAATACCGATCTGTATATGCACCGAAGTAGTCCTCGGTCTTCGCTGAGATGACAGAGGTATAGGTGCAGAACTATCACTGAAATAGAGAGATATCCTTACATAAAATCTCGCACACCTTGTAGCCTTCCTTCATGTTGTATTACCCTTACACTTCACACATTGTAATTCACACTTCTTAGAGACGTTGTCCCTTCACCGAATTGTCCACCATCCGAAAATTTCAGATATACATTTTTAAAATTATGTCTCTATGGTATAGGTCGAGGTTCCTTTATATAGTTGTTGATCCATCAATTAAGCCAACCTAACATCTTGAATATATGTATCCATATAAGTTGAGCCAACATGACGTATTAGAGGCATGCTGACTTCTTTCCAAGGAGGGTTTTCATCAATCTTTAAGCCGACTTTAAGAGGCATAGTGACAGTGTCTTGGAGTGTAAATTTTACATAAATGACATGTATTTTACATGTGTAACATGACTTTGTATACATGAATCTTAATTACATTTATGACAAAATTAAAAATCCTAAAAGTCATCAAGAAGAAATATTTGACCTATAATAAAACTTCTTGCTCATAAAACCCATGACGCAATTAAAATAATACATTTATTATTCTTTGTCTTCTTAATTTACATAAAATCATAATTACAAGTCTTTATGAAGATCGAACCTAGTTACACTTTTCAAGATCCCTCGTGGACATGTTATCTAGGTATAATCAGATTCAGATTCACCATACGAATCAATATAAAACAACCTTCATAACCCCATAGGATACATTCACATACCAAGTCATGCCCTTTTGTCTTAAAAATGTTGGCTCCACCTTCCAGCGGTCCATGAATAATATCTTCCACGATTTGGCTCACCTCATCCTCACCTATTTGGATGACCTTACTGCACGATCCAAAAAGTGCACTAATCATTTGGAGGACCTCTGCCTAGTATTTCAGATATGTCGACACTACAACCTACACTTGAGTTCATTATTTCCCATCAAGGTATTAGAGTTGACCCTCTCAAAGTCCAAGCCATCTAGGAAGTACACCCTCCAAAAACTTTAAAGCAATTATAAATCTTGGAGGGTAAGGCCAACTTCTTACATCTCTTAGTACCCGGCTATGCCACTTGTGTGCATGGATTATTGCACCTCCTTCATCAAGAAATTCCATTCCACTGGCATGAATAACACAAAAATTATTAAGCCCTAAAATATGCATTATCTCAAGTTCCATTGATTATCCCTCCCGACTACAATAAGGACTACACTTTTTACCTATCAACATCTGACATTGCAATTGCTAGGGTTTAAGTTCAAGAAGGACCTGATAATAAATTCCACGTAATATATTACATGAACAAGAACCTCTTCGGGCCTGCCTTGAAGTATGAGTTAGCCTAAAATATTGCCTTAGCCCTATTACACGTTGTACAAAACTTTCGACATTACATCATCCTATGGACCACCACCATAATAGAAAATATCAATCCCATGAGATAATTTCTCACTTGTCGTTTGATGAACCATATATATGCCCGATGGGTATTTATTTTGCAAGAATTTGACCTACAATTTTCTTCCCACAAAAGCAAGAAGGCACTTATCCTTGCCGAGTTCATCACTAATCTCCCTACCGAGACCCAAGAGTCCCTTGTTAATGATGTCTTCACTGATTAACACCTATTATTTGTATCAATAGATGACCCATGGTATGGTGACATCCTCCTCTTCCTACAAACTCAAAATTTTAGACCTCATCTTACTCGTGATGATCAAAGGCACATTCACAACCAAGCCCCCCACTACCTCCTTATGGGAGACGCCTTTTATCATTGAGGCATCGACACCATCCTTCGTTGATGCCTTACTCTTGAAAAATATGAGCAAGTCTTAAATGACTGCTACAATGGAGCTTGCAGTGACCACTTATCAGGGATGGCCACCACTCAGAAAATACTCAGTTCTAGTTATTTCTGGCCCACCCCATTCCATGACTGCATTTAAGAAGTCAAATGACATGAGCGGTGCCAAAGATATGATGATAAGACTCGAGCCCACTAACTCCCCTAAAATTGGTCATTGTTGCATGTCCCTTTTGTAAATGGGGCATAGACTTCATGAATTGCAACCCTTCGTCTTTAGGCGGCCATAAGTACATTGTGGTATCCATCAACTACTTCACCAAATGGCCAGAGGCCATGCCCACGTATAATAACACCGCCAACACTATTGCATGATTTTTCTTTAACCATGTCATAACACGGTTTGATGTTCCCATGGATTTGGTCTTGGATCATGGAAAACGCTTTGAGAATGAGGTATTTCAAGAGTTATCCCAACACCTTGGTTTCTCTCATGATTTTTCTTCTCCATACTACCCTCAATCCAAATATTAGGTAGAAGTTGTCAGGAAAGTCCTCAAAATAATGTTGCAGCATATGGTGAACAATCATAAAACCAATTGTAACCACATGGTGTTTTCAACCTTATGGGCATACCATATGAAGGTCAAATCATCCACGGGATTTGCACCCTTCCATGTCTACGGTGTTGAATATTTTCTACTCATCGAGTGTGAGATACCTACCTTACACTCATCCATTGAACTTCTCCCTAACACTACACCATTAGAGAAAACACTAGTGTAACTAGAACACGTCGAAAAAATTTGGTGAGAGTCCTATTGAGTTTAATTATAGAATTATAATTTTCCAACATAAATTATCAACCCCGGGTAGGTAAGCTTGTGAGATGTTGTGCAAAGTATATGCAGGCTTAATACCTCAAGTGCTTCCTAATAAACAGTCATGCATACATAGAACTAATGTATCTTTTCTGCATCAACAATTGGAAGCAAAGGATATTGAGTGGATTCAAACATCCCTCTGCAGCTCTTAGTATTCCTGATGTTGATAAAAAAAGATATAAGATCAAAATCACAGCCATAAAAGAATTAATCTGACATTTCGAAATAAAAATCTGATTAAATGAATTTAACACATTAACACAAAAACTGAATCATTTAATCAATTAACATCTACTGCTAAAACTTAAGAAAGAGAAAATTAGCTGTGCAAATGAATTATTACTGCATAAAAATAATTAAAACACACACACTGCTGCAACTAATGGAGTTGTGAGCAAAGGGGGCCCTCCCTTACTCACAACCCCTTCAAAGTTAAAAGGTTTTGCTCAGTAGAATAGACAAAACATAGAATATTGTATTAATCTGGAAAATGTTACAATCGAGTACAAATATGATATGTCTAATCAGAAAACCAACCCAACCCCTTAAAAAATGAAACAATGAAATTTATACAAGTTTGGAGGCCCATACTTTGTTTGAATAAGGAAAAATTACTATACTGAACTATTAGCTATCAATACTGGAACATAATGTCAAAAATACCTCTATTGACATCCATGACTGAAAGCACAAATTAGACTAATTTAGTTACATGGCTGGACCTTTCCCTCATACGGCCAACGAGAGGAGGTTTGAAGATCTGGGTGGTTTCGATGGTGAATCTGAAACAACCAATAGGACAACATCCATGTAGGTGGATTTCCCCACAAAACCCATGTTCTCATTTTTTTTGGGATTAAGTGAAACATAGCTAGCCGCTGATTCCACTGTAAGAAATCTTGGCAGTTGCAGGAAATCCACACCTACAGGAATTCACGGAGCGTCTGCAGGAAATTATGGCCGCGAGTTGTCTTCAGTAAATTACGGAGCTGCTTCGAATCAAGACAAATCTGCATAAGAGTTTTAGATCAGTTGACTTGGTAATTCAATAAGGAAATAGTTAGCTTAAAGAACACATAAGAACAAGGTAAAATGACTCTTTTTAAGTTAATTTACATACCTTAAGCACATATCACCATTTTGGCCAAAACTTAGATAATATAACCAAAATAAGTGTAATTAGGGGTCAAGGAGAGTTCAAAATGGGAGAAGAAAGGTCTAAGAAGGTTGTCAAAATTGGGCAAAATTGGGACTCAACAAGTCCCTTCAACATAATGAAGCCAACAAAAAACAGACGATGGCCTCTTTCGAAATAATTTTCACCCGTCGATCATTCACCAAAGGGGAGTTAGTCCTTCACTACGATGTTTCCCAAAATTTTTTAGGACCAGGAAGTTTGAGACATTATGGAAGGGACCATACATTATTAATAATTTCCTTCGTAAGGGGGCATACATATTAGTAGATTCATATGGGACTTGCTTGAAAAATTCTATTAATGGGCTCTACCTCAAAAAATGATACCCCTAAAGTTGTATGCACAACGAATTATTTTTTATGATGACCAACTTATCACCGATGTACACTAAAATAGCTCTCTCATCCTATGTCATAGATGGATCACCCGAAAAATTATCATCATAGTTTCACTGATGGTGCTTCTCAATGGTTGCAATGCCACGCTGCAACAACCTGGGCCATATACTCTCCTGACCTGACACCCCATTCACAACAATGGGATCTATATCAGGTCAACCGCCAATAATCAATCATAATACAATGTTGTTATAGGCCTTTTGGCTGATGCCTCCCATATAGGTATCATCCACTTGCATGTGTTCCTTTATTCCCAACTTGTTGTCTCACAGTTGAAACAATCCTTCAAATTATGCGATCCATGCCTTTTTCAGAAATACCTGCATGCACAAAGGTTAGATTGTGGTTTTTATCATATTAAATTTTCACATATACCAAGAAATAAAAATCATATAGTTGATCACATATCTAATAAAATCCTAGACTGGCATGTATCACACATATACCATCATCAAGATAAATAAATCATAAACATCATATCCATTAAATAAATGCATAAATACATCACATGTATAGAAGCATATACATCATAACACATCATGAGAGCCACAAAAAATACATATCTCATATATATATATATATATATGAGATATGTATTTTTTGTGGCTCTCATGATGTGTTATGACACCCTATACAACCTTCCTAACCTAATATACCAAAAACAAAATGTTGGGGTTATGATCTCATACTTGTCTCTCCTCACGCGCTTCCCAGGTGCACAAGACGATTGCATCATGAGAAAACTGTTGGGTATGTGTTATATTCTTTCCACGACTAGTCACGAGCGGGGGGGCGATAGCCTGCCTTGTACGTTGCACCGGGGGTTGGAGGGGTGTCATAGGGGGCGGCAGCCTCGCTGTTCGAGGTCCAGGGTAGCGCCCTGAGAAAAAAATTTTGGACCTTAGTTTTCAGTGGGCAGACTTGCCCATGGTTTTGTGTATGGGTTTGCACATGGTTTTGGAGCATGATGGTTTTCGACCCCTGGTATTTTGTAGATCCGGTCAAGGGAACTAAGGTTATGTTCTAATCCAGGGTTAATGGATTGGGGTTTATGTATGCTTCTGCATGTATATATATGTGCTATAACACTAAAAGGAATATAATGAAAAATCAAGCTGGTCGTCCTGATTTGGGATCCAGGGGAAAATCTCAGTGTATATCTATTTTATGTTTTATGCTCTCACTATTGTTTATTTTCTTTTTTTAAGATTCATTTGCAGATAATTTCTGTTCAGGGTTAAAACCTACATTTGGTATCGGAGCAGTTTCAGCTTCAAGGGGATGCCTTTGCTACTAAGGGGTTTTTTGCTTGGGCCTGAGGTAGACCCTGTGCAGTGGGAGATATGTGGGATTGATTCTTGTGGTGAAAGAAGCTGGCGAGAGGCAGGAAGATAGAGATCGAGAAATTTAATGGTCAGAGTTTTGAGTTGTGGAAGCTCAAGATGGAGGATCTGCTGGTGGATAAAGATCAATGGATTTCGGTAGATCTGGGTACTAAACCAACGACAATGTCAGATGAAGACTGGAAGAAGATGGATCAGAAGGCAAAGAGCATAATATGGTTCTGTGTCTCAGATTCAGTATTGTTGAATGTATCTGGGGAAGCTACAACGAATACCTTGTGGGACAAGCTAGGGAATTTGTACCAATCTAAGTCTCTGGTGAATAAATTGTTCCTGTGGAAAAAGCTATATAACTTGAGGATGAAGGATGGAGACTTAGTGACAGATCATCTGAATGCCTTTAATACTGTGGTAAGCCAGCTATCATATGTTGATATTAAAATCTCAGATGAAGATAAGTGCATCAGTTTGTTGTGTTCTCTTCCAGATTTGTGGGACAGTCTGGTTATTGCAATAGGTAGAAATACAACTACCTTGAATTTTGATGACATTGTCTCAGCCTTGCTATCGAAGGAATTGAGAAGGAGAAATATGGAGGGTCAGAATGGAGATGCCTTATCTGTACGAGGAAGGTCCCAAAATAGAAACAAGAATAAGGTTTCTAGTGGGAGCTTTAAATCTAGAGGGAGATTTAAATCTCATAGAAAATTTGTAAAGGTGTGCTAGAAATGTGGAAAGGAAGGGCACTTCAAAAAGGATTGCAAATTTAAAGCTCCTGAAAAAGGAAAGGGATCTGATGATGCTCCTTCTGCAGAGGCAAAAACCACCTCGGATGAAGGTGGGGATGTGCATTTGGCTTCTTCTTCAAATACACATGTAGATCATGAGTCATGGTTGAGTGACTCGGGTGCATCCTTTCACTTCACTTCCCATAGGGAGTGGTTCTGCGAGTATGAGAAATATGATGGAGGTGATGTCTTCTTAGGTAATGATAGGAAGGCTAGAATCATCGGACGTGGAAAATTCAAGTTGAAGCTGCAAGGTGGAAGGATTAGAACACTTCCCGGTGTTCTGCACATTCTTTCATTGGCCAGAAATATGATTTCTGTAAGCAAGATGGATGATGCAGGTGTAAAAACAGTGTTTAAGAAAGATACCTGTAAGATGGTTCAGGGAGAGCTGGAACTAATGCGGGGTTTTCGGATTGGAACTCTGTACAAGCTTCAGGGCAACACTATTATTAATGGGTGTAAAAATTCTGTGGTTCCCGAAAGTGGAGCGGAAAGCTTAGCGACCTCTGGAGAAAAGACCATGCTATGGAATCAAAGCCTCTTGGACATATTAGAGAGAAGGGCCTTTAGATACTGCATGGAAATGGTATGGTAGAAGGTATGTCTAATAGCTCTCTGGATTTTGATTTCTGTGAACATTGTGTATATGGGAAGCATAATCGGGTGAGTTTTCCTTTTGGTGCTAAGACGACGAACAAGATATTAGAGCTTGTGCACAGTGATGTGTTTGGACCTGTGTCGATTCCATCACTAGGTAAGACTGTGTACTATGTTTCATTCATAGATGACTTCTCAAGGAATAGATGGATATATTTCTTGAGGAAGAAATATGAAGTCCTTGACAAATTTAAAGAATTTAAGGCCCTGGTGGAAAACCATATAGAGAAGAAGATAAAGGTGCTAAGGACAGATAATGGTGGGAAGGTCTGCAAGAAGGAATTTGAAGAGTTATGTAAGAAGTGTGTTATAGCACGACAGAAGAATACTCCATACACACCTTATAAAAATGGAGTTGCAGAAAGAATTAATAGAACTTTGATGGAAAAGGCAAGAAGCATGCTCAGTGGTACTAGGTTAGGACAAGAATTTTGGGCAGAGGTGGTGGAGACTGCATGTTGGTTAATAGATCACCTTCATCAGTGCTAGAGGATAAGACTCCATATGAGGTGTGGACAGGTAAGAAACCCTCTCTTTCACATCTGAGGGTATTTGGATGTGATGCATATGTACATGTTCCAAAGGAGAAAAGGACCAAGTTGGATAATAAATCTGAAAGGTGCATCTTTATTGGGTATAAGAATGGTTTAAAGGGTTACAAGCGTTGGAACTTGGAAACAAGGAAGGTTGTGTACAGTCGAGATGTGGTGTTTAGAGAGGTGAAATATGTTGTTAAATATGAATTCCTACCAAAGGAACCTGAGAAGATAGAGTTTGAGCTAAAGGAGGATGAATCAGACTCTACAACATAAGAAGACTAAGAAGAGGAAGAACCACAAACTCCAGCTGTGAGAAGATCAGTTCGGGAAAGAATACAACCAGAAAGGTATAGTCCATATGATTTCTATTCAAATTTTGATTTAACTATAACTAAAGATGATCCTAGAACCGCTAGGGAGGTAGTATATTCAGAGGATGGAAAACTTTGGAAGGTGGCCATGGTCGATGAAATGGAATCCTTGCATAAAAATGAGGCATGGGATCTAGTGGAGTTACCAGCTGGAGAAGCTCATCGGGAGAAAATGGGTGTTTAAGAAGAAGATGAATGTAGAAGGCAAGGTGGAGAAATACAAAGCTCGGTTGGTAGCAAAAGGTTATTCCCAGGTGCTGGGGATTGATTTTGGTGATATCTTTTCTCTTGTTGCCAAAGTTACTTCTATTAGATTACTTTTATTTGTTGATGATGCATTTGATTTTAAGGTAGAATAGATGGATGTGAAGACAAAATTTCTTCACGGAGATCTGGAAGAGGAAATCTACATGAAACAACCTGAAGGCTTTATGGTGAAGGGGAAGAAAGAACTGGTATGTAGGTTAAAGAAGTATCTGTATGGGTTAAAACAATCACCAAGGATGTGGTATCAGAAATTTGATACATATATAAGGGGACTTGGCTTCACCAGAAGAAAGGAGGATCACTGTGTTTATTTTAAATTAGTTGGTGACCGTGTTATTTATTTGGTCTTGTATGTGGATGATATGTTGTTGATTGGAAATGACAGAAATTATCCAAGATTTGAAGACCCAACTGTTCTCCAAATTCGACATGAAGGATCTTGGTGCTGCATACTATATTTTGGACATGGAAATTAAGAGAGATTGGGCAAAGAGGAAGCTCTGGTTAAACCAGAGGAAGTATGTCGAGACTATATTGTAGAGGTTGACTATGCAGGTTAGTAAACTGGTGAATGTTCCGATTCCTGTAGGTGTAAATTTGTCTATTGAACAGTGTCCCAGGACACAAGAAGAAGAGGAGGATATGTCCTGTGTTCCATATGCAAGTGTAGTGGGTAGTTTGATGTATGCAATGGTTTGTACTAGACCAGACATTGCACATGTAGTGGGAGTATTGAGCAGGTTTATGTCAAACCCAGGGAAGGAGCATTGGACAACAGTGAAGCGGGTTTTCAGATATTTGCGTGGCACTAGTGATTATGGCTTGTGATACCAGGGAAGACCAAGATTGGAAAGAGTGTTGGAAATTCGTGATTTTGTTGATGAAGAATAGGATGGAGATCTGGACCAAAGAAGATCTACAAGTGGGTATGTGTTTAGCCTATTTGGAGGTGCAGTCAGTTGGATGAGTAAAAGAAAGTCTGTAGTGGTTCTTTCAACTACATAAGCAAAATACATGGCAACCACTCATGCAAGCAAGGAAGCAGTTTGGTTGCAGAGATTGTGTTCAAGTATGGGGTTGGTGGTGCAAGTTATAAAGATAGATTGTGATAGCGAAAGTGAAATTTTCTTGGCGAAGAACCCTACTTATCATTCAAAGACAAAGCACATTGATGTTCAATATCACTTTTTGAGATATATGGTTGAGGCTAAAAGGGTGTTGCTGGTAAAGGTGGACACTTTGAAGAATGTTACATATGCATTTACGAAGTCCGGGAGCACTCAGAAGTTCTCTTGGTGTAGAGAAACAATGGGTGTTGCAAAGCTGTGCTAATGACTCAGCTCTCTTGTGCCCCCCTACGGAAAGAAAACAACAAGTGGGAGAATGTTGGGTATGTGTTATATTCTTTCCACGACTAGTCATGCACCGAGGGGGGGGGGCGGTCACAGGGGGGCGGCAACACCCCAGGAAAATTTTTTTGGACCTTATTTTGCAGTGGGCGGACCTGCCCATGGTTTTGTGCATGGGTTTGAACATGGTTTTGGGGGATGATGGTTTTAAGCCGCTGTTATTTTGTAGATCTGGTCAAGGGAACTATGGTTAGCTTCTAATCCAGGGTTAATAGATTGGGGTTTATGTATGCTTCGGCATGTATATATATGTGTTGTAACACTAAAAGGAATATAATGAAAAATCAAGCTGGTCGTCCCGATTTGGGATCCAGGGGAAAATATATGTGTATATCTATTCTATGTTTTATGCTCTCGCTATTGTTTATTTTCTTTTTTTAAGATTTGTTTGTAGATAATTTCTGTTCAGGGTTAAAAGCTACAAAAAAAACTCTTGGAGTCACTCAACGCTCCAAAAGTAACAAGTATGAATGAGGTAGCATATGGACCACTTTTCCCTATATATCACTCACTTTGTCATTTTTCGGAGGCCCAGTATAGGAGCTCAAGACCTCCATTATCAAAGTCGTCAACGACATATGGATCAAGACAACGACATCTTCATCATGGCACCCTTTGTTCCATTTCAACCCCACAATCATTTTTTGGACCCGCCGTACAATCATAGTACCCCTTCAAGTGCACCTTTTCATGTTATTCGATTCATATTGTTCAACACATTTAAAATTATATATGTTTTAATCAAGATGTTTTCACTTTGGGTATTACTTATTGAGGTCACAGGTACTTTAGCAACTTCTCGCCAAAATCAGTAACTCGGTGACCATCGAAAATGAATGTATCATTCTCTACCCAACATTATATGATTCCTACAATTTTTTTCATATCTTGACATCATTTATCTAAAATGCACAATAGGTTCCATCATCTCAACCAAGTTTACCACCAGCTCCCCTTGTACATGGTAAAAATCCATGCTAGTTGATAGAACCTTCCAATTCATGGATCACCCCATGTTATAGACCCCTCACACCATTGGATACATGAACATCCACTCATGCCTAGGAGTCATTCCACTTGCATGCCTTGAATATTTTCCATTCTTCTCTTATTCACATATTACTTACCAACCCCACTCCCAGGCCACCTTGTTTATTTTTTAAAAATCAAGTCGAATGCACTACCAAATTCTAAATTTTTCCTATCATCCCTTCATTTGATAGCCCATTTTCATCACTTCATCTGCCTCATCAACCCCACACTGAGACCAAAAAATGCGGCCGCCAACCTCTGCACAAAACACCTTACCTTCATCATCATGTAGGTCACCGTTTTTATGGGGCACTCATCTCTGTGTTTGTACATCCCAAAATTCCTTTACATTCTTTTGGCAAGTGTGCATGAAATATTTTTTAGGAAAAGGGTTCCCACCCATATTTTCATGTCTCATACCTGGCAACAATCCCTAGTCACCCCTAGATTAGATCTACTGATCACCACCCCATCCATTGATTATTCACCATGCTAGTCAAAAAATATTCGCACCTACCCTAAATGTACTTCTGAATCAAAGGATCTTCTCCTAGAAGAATTTTTTGATTGTATCCACTCACATTATATCTCCAACCTCGATCAGTTGACCATATCCATTCATACTATCCACTTTCATTAGCATGCCCTGTTGAACCACCATATTATAGTTATCTCTCTCCATCGTGATTCCCCAAATCAACATTCTAGGCGGTGGATGCCTTTTTTCTAATCAGCTTTAGTACCCATCTTCCAGTATCAGGGCAGTAACTTGGGTGCTTCCCCCCTTAAGGGACATCCTCGGGTGGCACATTAGAAATCAGTATTTCCCATTGATGTCATCGGTAACCCTAAAATTTGACACAAACATAAACTTTCATGTCAGGGTGGTATTGTACTTTGTGGCCATTGCATTTTTCTCATGTAGTCGAAGACCCATGCGTCCATGAACACCTCACTCAATAGTGCTTCACCATTTTTTTTATGCATGGGGGAACCTGATTCTGTCTATGTGTCATAAGTTCCCTTGATGGCCTAAGTAGTTATCATCATCATCCATCAACATGTGAGCCACTCCAACGCTGAATTGAAAGGAATATTTCCTGTATGGTTGTAATACTTAGTCACTAGTCATCATAATGAGCATGGGACATGCCTACCTCATATAGATAGTTTTTTTAGAGCATGGTTATATTTATCCTCAGTCAAGGTTTTTCCTTGCTCATCTTTGCAAGGCGTTATTCTCTCTCTCTCAAGAATTTTATTAAACTCTTAGTCAGAAAAGAAAAACATGATGTATTTTGGTTATACATCTACTCCTAAACTGATATATTAGGGGGAAACTATTCACACCAGAAAATTATACACACATTTTTACAATCCCGATGACACCCAAAGTAATCCAGCAGAATGTACAGGTGAATATTTTCTAGCTGAAGTCATCATGAAAATTTAAAAATTTAAATTCTCCAAAGGTCTCATATGTAAAATTAAGCTGCACGGTCTATCTAAAGGCCAAAATTGAAAACTGTTCGTCTTTTCCTTTAATAGTTGCGTGGTCAAATAAAAATACGACCCAACGGTTCCATAACACTTGACACACTTGGAATATGAGATTCCATGAAATTTTCCAGTCAAGGATAGCTGAATTCGAGTTGCCCTGAAGATATGCAACCCCTCAGGGATCCTCTTGTCCTACTCATTGGTCATTTTCTCATTGATGGATCAAGAGAGGCAAGAGAGATTCTAAATTCTATATAAAAAACCCATTGAAGGACCAAAGACAAGGCAATGTTATGCTAGCAAAATTGTTATCAAACAATCCTGCATTTCATTGTTGAAGAAGAAGTATAGCATTATTGTGTTGGAAAAATTGTTTCTCAACAATCCAACACTCTAGTGTAAGAGGATTTCACCATTGAGAGAGCCTTGCTACTTCTTTGAGAGAGAGGAGAAGCTTGTAAATAGAGTGAAGAAAGGAACCTCCCTTCTGAGGATTTTTGAGCACCATTGCTAGAAGAATTCTCTCCAAGCGTTTAGTATTCATATATTGTATTAATATTCTACATTCAACAATCAATACAAGCAGCCATTTTCCATTATGTTATTGACTTTTTTGCTTCATCAAACATTATTTATGTGTTTTTTTTTTTTAGTTTTTTTTTTTTTGTTATGTATGCATTGTTATCACCATTTGCAATGCTTTGTTTCTCATGTTTTTCCACTAAAAACTACCAATTCTATTTTTGATTTCTTTGCAGGGAACAACCAATTGCTAATAAGGTGTCTTTTGATACCCCATTGCTTCAAAAACGTCAACACACCTTAGACATGTCTTTTATTGGAATTACCAAACTTTCCCTTCTTCTGCTTCATGACTCAGGCTACAAAGGTTTGATATTTCTCATATTATCTAATATCATCCTTGACCTTGATCCTTTATTCTTCAAATATGAATTGGGACCACAACTCATCAAAAGGAGTTTAATCTTTCGTGGAGTATATGCTTGTTGCAAAACTACTATATTTGGTGGTAATTTATTCATTACAAAATGGTCACTTCCGAATCAAAAAATGACTCCCCAAGTCGTTGCAGATGGTATCTTAGCTGAGAGACTCTCATGAGAAAGGATTCCACATCCTCATCCTTATAATGAACAAATTTTGTATACTTAGAGGAATGCTCTGATACTAATTTAACGATTAGAGTTCATATATGCAACATAATACTCAGAATATCTCGTATATAAGAATGTCCATCATGGGAAAGATAATATATTATATAAGAATATATGAATACAACTGAGATGTTTTGGTTGTTGAAATTTTCCTATTTTTACCCCAAATTACCTTATCTTAACCACTATTTCACAACCTGGACAAGACCCCTCTACATGAATTTTTGGTTCCTTTTAATGAATTTTTGGAAAATGTATATGTATGCTTATCTTAATTAAAATGTTAAATAGGTTTATATTTTCCCATGTAACTTATCATTTTACATTACCTTATGGCTTGGAAATATATTATCATTAATCAAAGTCAAAGTGGTTTGGTGCAGGATCTCGCATTCCTATACTCACTTTGGTTCTTGCACCAAATTTAGATGATCGACCAATTTGAAGAAGATTCGCTCTGAGTTAATTGTAGTTGTAAAGGGAAATGGCATGCACCTACCATTGTAGACTTGTTTTAATTTTCCTATAAGGAGTTCTGAGCGTTAGAATGTTTCCAAAGATGGGGATCGCTTACCATCTACCATGTATTTCTATTAACTATTCGATACGACTGAGAGCCCATGTAACTTGTATAAGTTAGAGTTCGGTCATAGTGTAAGGTAGCGATACTGTGAGAATTTTGGCTTTGTATTTTGAAGACTTGTATCGCCACAACCCCTCTGGGGGATGGATTTGCTACTCTGTAATATGTTTTAGCAGAGAATTTCTATCTTTTTAATAAAAGGAGGAAATGCCAAATTTATGCATCTTTCCTATCTATCTCTTGTAATGTTAATTTTACTCACATAAGCTAAGATTTTTCCCTAAAATGGAAATGAGCTAGTTGGCTAGGGACCAACCAACCTAGCTCGTTCCCCAGGCCTTACTATGCTGTGTGTTAGGTATAGGAAATTAGTGGTGAGAAGGTTTCTTCTTAATGATGAGTATGTGTGATTGACATATCTCTTGCGTGTTTCCTTTTCCTTGCTGAAGTGTTCTAAAATATGAAGGTTTGTGTGTCTGCTAAGTGTATTTCTTCTGTTTTCATTAAAGAATTTATTTGCGTTATTTATTTAAAGCATAGCAAGAATTTCTTTGGTCAGAGAAGTTTTCCCTTTTGAATCACTTTCAGTTAATGATTAGGGTTTGCAAGGTTTATTCATTTTGATCTTGCTTAATGGATAGTTGAGGTTTCGTTTAAAGGTTACTTATTTGTAGCACGCAGAAGAGAACCCCCACACTCTGATATATATATATATATATATATATATATATATATATATATATATATATATATATATATATGTATGTATGTATGTATGTATATATACATATATATGTATATATGTATATATACATATATATACATATATACATATATATATATATACATACATATATATATATATATATATATATATATATATATATATATATATATATATATATATATATCTATCTATATATATATATGTTGTAACTGTGTAAAGATACCAATATTCCTGTGGAAACTATCATATTTAAATCACATTCCTTGCTTTTTTAATTGCTCGCTTACTGGAATATTTGAATATAGGAATCGATAACTATTGTTATTTAGATTAAAGACTAAAGAGTGAATATTTTTTTATGAGTTGAATTCTTTTTACAAACACCGGGATTTACTATTGAACAAAGTGTTAAATGTTTTAGAGGGAATATAAGTATAGTATATCTTTATACTGTGATCTTTTATTTGAACGCAAGAGTTTAATATTCACACTAAGATTGATAAACATTCCATTTTTTTCACAGTTTATGTTTCTGAGCCATAATTCATATTTGATGGAGCATGTGATGATTTGGAAATTTTATCCTTACTGAATCGAAGTTTTCATTTTCGCACTTCTTGATTGCGTGCTTGATATCACAACATTTTGGTTTGTTGACTAAGGAGTAAAAGATGGTTGAGTATAGAAATAGATTCATTTTGGTATAGGAACAAAATTGTTCCAGTACAGGAACAAAATTGTTCTAGTACAGGAACATAATCGTTCCAAGTGCAAGAATATAATCGTTCTAGTAGAAGAGCAAGGTCTTTCTGGGACAAGAAAAAAATTGAAAAAACAAAAAAATAAGCTTACTCTATCTTCCTAGTGCAGGAACTAAAGTAGATGAAAATATTTTATTTTTGAATCTTTTGAGTTCTACAATCGATTTAATGGGTGACATGATTTATTTCTTTGAGAAAATTATTTGATTGTTATTTCTAATTTGATCCAGTTTCCAGAGTGGAGTGGTGTCATTCTATCCACAAGTGCAAGTAAATAATTAAAATGCTTTCTTGTAATTTGTTCTTTCAGGTTTGGAATGATTTAATTGTGGGGATATAAGTAGGACTTGTAATATTAAATCCAAAATATTTGGAATTACTTTTGCTACTCCTCAAAGCTTACGTAGCCCTGGTTTGACAAATAAGTGTTGAGGAATTGAATCACAATTATAACACCCAAAATTTTGGCACCATTGTCGGGGAGGCGTTGAAATAATTCTGGTAAAACTTTGGATTTTATTTTCTGCAGCAGGGATAAGTCTGCTTTATTTTTTCAAGTTCAGTGTGCTTCTAGTAGTTGAAGGAATTTCTTGTGATGTAGATGTATTTTTTCTTTCAGCTGCAACATTTGATTCAGTTTGTTCCAGTAAGTTTTTTCTCAGTTATGTTTGTAATTTTTGGTTGATTTCTTTTAAAATGTATGGCTAGGAGAGGTAGGGGTCTGAAGCCCAAGAAGGGCAAAGGAAACAATGATAAATTGGAAAGTTTTTCTCACACTGGGCCTTCTATTGTAGGCATAATGTCCAATTGTATACAAACACACCACGCATGTATTGTTTACCTGGACTCTGAAGATATTAGTGTAGGAATTTCACAACCAGTTAGAGGGAAGAAGGATACTACTGGGGCCAAAAAGACAAATTTGAACCATATTCAAACTTCACATTCAGTGAAAAGTGGCCTGTTTAGAGGGAGAAAAATGGCACATCATGAAGACCATGCTAAGAACATAGTTATCGATCAAACGAGAAAATTACCTGGTACCTGTTTTTCTGAGGTAGAAAAAAAAACACTCGATTTTGAAAAGTGGGATGCAGAATCACCCTTTTTTTTGGAGCATGGTTTTGGCACTTTAAATTTTCTTATGATTTTTTTTTAACTGTCATGATTTTCATGTCGATTTTGAAAAGTGGTGATGTAAAATAACTTGTTTTTTTTGGAGCATATTTTGTAACTTTAAATTTTCTTTGATTTTTTTTTTTTTTTAAATATCATGTCGATATAGAAAAATGGTCATTTTTTTATTATTTTATTTTTTTTATTTATCAAGTATGAACATTTGTTTTAAAATGTTAATGATTTTCATATTAATTTTGAAAAGTGTTGATGCAACATCAATCCTTTTTGTTTAGAGTGGTGATTTTCATCTTGGTAATAAGACATAAAAATAAAACAAAAAAACATGACAAAAACAATTCAAATATAAAAAAATATGAAAAAACCAATACAAGTGTTAAAAAAAACAAAAATAACTTGTAAAAATAAAAAATTTAAACACAAAAAGAAAAAAGAAAAAAGAAAAAATATAAATAAAAAATAATAATAATAATAATATATATATATATTTTAAATTAAAAAATAAAATAAAAAAATTCAAAAAAATAAAAAAATATAAAATAAAAAATTTTTAAAATTAAAATTAATATATATATATATATATATATTAAATTTAAAAAAATAATAAATTTAAAAATTTAAAAATGAATTAAAAAAATTTATAATAATAAAGAATAAATAAATTTTAATTTAAATAATAATAATAATAATAAATTATTTAAAAATTGTGTTAAACCGCACCATCACTGCCTTGGGGCCGCAGGGTTCGATCGACGGGTGGCAGAGAGATTGTTTTATTTATTTATTTTTAAATTTTTTAATTTTTTTTTAATTTTTTTTTTTTTAATATATATATATATATATATATATATATATATATATAACGATGATGGTTAACGTCCACTGAGACCAATCTTTGGTCTATCGTACCTAAAGAAAAGAGTTATTTAGTTTGATTTAAGATTTTATTCCTATGATCAAAAAGCTTGGAAAGAATCCTCCCAAGCTCACTATAATTTTGACATCTTAAAAGGCTAGGAAGGTCAGTATTGCAACAAAGATTATGAAATTGAGCTCTAATGTGGTTGTACGCGGGGCACTCTAAGAGGAAGTGATTTTCATCCCCGATGTTCATATTTTCACAGAGATGGCAAATCCTTTCCATCCATGGTGTTTTAGGAACTGTCCAACAACCTGTTTCACTATAGAGCTCATGAGAGTTCGTTATAATCTTGGCTATATTAATTTTCTTCTTTGAGTTAGTTAAAACAGAGAGATACTTTTGATCTTCTAGGGTGGGGTTGATGACCTCCTTATAATATCTTAGTTTTCTTTTAGCTGCTAGATCTTTCTCACACCATATTTTTTCTTTGAAATTAGAAGTAACGATTTTTTTAGTGTTATTAATTTTTGTCAATGCAACATTCTTGTCGATCTCCCAATGGTTTAACCAGGCCCTGGTGTCTTTATGCCAACCTCGTTTAAGCCTTAGGTGGTTTTTGCTAGAATTTAAAGCTAACTTAGGAAGTCTATGGTCTCCTATGCTATTGAGCTTGTGCTTGTACAATAGAAGTCTAGTCATAGCTAGGCTCCCGATAGGGGAAATACCTACTTCTATAAGGAGAATAGGATAGGGTGTATTTCTTTTAATTTTAAGGTTATATGTTATAAAACGCTTTTGGATTTGCTCAATCTTTCTCCAAGATTCTCTAGAAATGCTGCAACCCCAAACCTCACATCCATATAAGATAACATGTGTGACTAAATTTCAAAGAGGAACTTCTTTCTATCCCACATTACGAGGTTTGCCATTTTAAAATTATTTTCAAGACCAAAATAAGCTTTCCACCCCCCATTAATCTTTTTCTGAATGCTATAGTTCCAGTTGAGCTTGTGATGAATATCAATTCCTAGGTACTTGTAAGAAGACACTTCCTCCAAGTTACTATTGTCATACATAAAATTAGTGTAAGTGTACTTCTTGGATTTGATAATCATAAATTTTGTTTTTTCAGTGTTAACAGACATACCCATGGTAGAGCAGAAATCCTTAAGAATTCTAAGTTGCTTATCAAGATCACTTGGGCAGCCTGTGAGAAGAACAATATCGTCAGCATAGAGAATAAGGATGATGACTATCCCAGCTAAGGTCGTGCTAGCACATCCTTCTTCCTCTAAACAACCTTCTAGCTTGTCGATGTAAATTCCAAATAGGGTAGGGGAGAGGGGGCAACCCTGTTTAACTCTGATATTACACTTAATATATTTCGACCACCCCTCATTTCTCTTTAACTTGGCAATTACATTCTCATATAACCTTATAGCAGCTGCTCTTAGTTTGAAAGGAACATTTAGCTCTTCTAATCTATTCCATAGGTTGTTTCTAGGAACCGTATCGAAAGCCTTTCTAAAGTCCACAAAGCAACAGAAGAGATTGGATTTATCATTGCGGCATTCCTCCACAATGATCCTAAGCGTAACGAGGTGGTCCGTTGTTGAGTGCTGCCTTCTAAAACTCGCTTGGCCTTTAGCCCGCTTACCTTCACTTTCAAGCCAAATGCTCAACTTCTTTTCCAAAATAATACCATATAACTTGGCTAAGAGAGGGCTGATCATAATTTTCCGATAATTAGAGGGGTTATTTGTATCCCCACTTTTAAAAATAGGGATAATGAGGCTTTGAGTCCAAGGTTTAGGGAACCCTTGCTTGACCGCTTGGTTGAAAATCTTGTGGATGTGGGGGATGAGGACAGGACCTCCAATTTTTAAGATTTCCACCTGGTAACCTTCAATGTCTTTAGCTTTCCCATTTTCCAGGCGTTTAACCCCAAAATCAATGTCTTCTAATGAGAAAACTTCTTTCGTTGTGAGCAGGGTTTCAAAATCCCTAGCATTTGGAGATTCATAAAGCTTTTTAAGATAGGAATTCCAGTCGTGTAAAGAAATTTTATTATTATCTTTAGTTTTCCTAGTTAGAATCTGCCTCCAGAATTTCTTAGGAGCCACCTTAGAGAGGTGTAAGAGATTCTCTTGTCTTTTACGAATATATTGCCTTTTTTTCCTTTTAGTTAGGGCTTTGTAGATTTTTATCTTGTTAATTTTGAGAGATTCATCAACATCTTCCTTAATTGCTCTCCTCGCACTTTTACAATCTTTGTCATACCATGGGTTGGTTTTGCTATTTATTTTATTACTTGAGACTTCAATTGAGAACTTGTTAATAGAATATGAGAGGGTTGTAGTAAAATTATGATAGAGGTCATATATGTTGTCTATACTAGATAAAGGAAGCAAATTAGTTTTTAATTCATTTAGAAAGAGATCGTTTTTATTTCTATCAAAGATTAAGTTATTTTGACTATAAGGATTATCTTCAATGGGATCTCTATGCATGACAAAATTGAGAGTTATGAGTAAAGGCCTATGATCAGAGTCAGGCTCGTGGTCGTCTAAGATGTCAAAATTTATTATTTCGTTGTATAAAGGGAGATCGGAAATAACATAGTCTACCACGCTACTGCCAAGCCCATGGATGCAAGTCATCTGGCTAGAATTGGGCCACTTCTTTAGACCGTTGCAAATTATGAGATCCTGAGCACTACAGAGCTTGACTAGCTCCGACCCAAACAAATTATCCCCGAGGTCTTTAGAGCTCCTTTTGTACCGGCTAGCCAGAGTAAGGTCTTCGTCTAACCAAAGAGGATTGGGGTTGGAATGATTGCTTAGAATAATAGCTTGGTTGCTTGAAGTTCGAGCATTAAAGTCACCCATTAAAATGATATTACCTTCATTCCTTAGGCTAGAAATATCATTCTCTAAACCATTGTAAGGACTATTTTTATCTAGATTATTTTTCTTATAGAAGTTAGAATTAATGGGGGGAAAATAACAGATTGCTATGTAGGTCTTTTTATCATTAATGTCAGTAATCTCAATCCAACTATATTGGTTGTAAGGGTCGTTTTTATAAATCCTAGCATGGGGGGAGATGTTCTTCTTAATGTAGAAAGCTATGCCCCCAATGCCTCTACGAGAGGATCGCTTGTTCCAGGTAGACCATAGTGCAAAGCCATCTATGTTAGGGACCTTAGATTCTTCGTGCTCCCAAGTTTCAACAAGCAATATAATATCAACATCATTTGAGATCCAACTTAGCTTGGGGCCTTTGTTCCATGGAAAGCCCCAATAGTTCCAAGGAAGAATTCGGAGCATGTTGAATTTCTATTTATTACTATCTTTTTGGTTTCTATCTCGAATAACGACTTTTCTATTTCTGATTATTGCCCATTTTCCTTCCTTCCTAGCTTCTTTTACCTTTTGAACCTCCTTTCTTAATTCTGCTTGATCTTCTGGAATGAGATCTTCGTTTATAAATATTCTTGTTCCTTTTAGACTTGAGGTTTTACTAAGTATGTCATATTTATGGTCAGTAGAGCTCACCTTTATTCGGATCAACCTTCCTTTATTCTCAATTAATTTCCCTAACCTTGTTGCTTCTGTGAGACACGTGGTTTCAATTTGTAATCTATTATGTAATTCTGTCTGGGCTATGGCTAAAGTATCCTCGTCTACCTCCTCTTTCAAACCGAAGATTATAAGGTTCAAGGCCCTTTTGTTACGCTCATGGTCTAATTCGATCAATTTTTTCATTTCATCTTTAATTGGTTTGATATCTAATTTACCTACCCCACTATTTAGGGTGAGACTATTGTTAACTTTTTCTTCTAGTTCTTTAATCATGTCCTTCATTTTAAGACTCTCTATATTATCAACATCTCCTTGCTAGGATGTTTGGTTCGTATCTTGGTTTTGTTTTTCTATGACCTGCAACCTAGTCTCCATTGCCTCCATTTTATTCTCCAATAGTTCTATTTTATTTTCTATTTGTTTTTGGATCTTGTCTTCAAGAGATGTGAATTTTTTTTCTAGCATGGCTTCTAATTGGGTTTGTAGCTTGACTTCTCTTTCTTCTCTACGTTTCTCTAAAGACTCTATATACTCATAAAGGCTCTGTAGAGTAACTATGCTAGGTCTACCTTTGGTAATATTTGGTAGCTGTGGTGAATTATTCATACTTGAGAATATATGAGAAAATATGTATTAGAAAAATATAAGGAATGTGTGCGCCTGAATATCAGAAAACTGGACAACAGACCTCAGGTATAGGTGAAAATTTGTTGAGAAAAAAATCATGGAACCCAAATATTAATTGAGAAAATTCACCGCAAAATTTTCATCGCAGACCCAAGTATTAATCGAGAAAATTCATGCTTAAAATACATACATACATACATACATACATACATACATACATACATACATACATACATACATACATACATACATACATACATACATATATATATATATATATATATATATATATATATATATATATATATATATATATATATATTATTCTTTTTTTTTAATTTAAAAAAAAATGAAATTTGTTAATTTTTTTTATTTAAAAATGTAATTTTCATATATTTATATGCATTTTTTTTTAAATTTAAATTTCTAAATTTAAATTATTTTATTTTATCATTTTTTTTAATTATGTGGTTTTTATTATTATTATTATTTATAACTTAAAAAAAATAATATTTGTTTTTTTTGGGTTAATTTTAATTTTTTTTCTTTAAATTGTGTGTTTATTTTAAAATTTCTCTTTTTTCTTTTCTTTTGAATTTTTTTGTGTTTTTATTTTTATTTTTTATTATTATTATTTTTAATTTTTACAAGTGATAGTTATCTTTAATACCATGCCTAAAAATCATTGGAATTTTTTTTAAAAAAGGTGATATTTTATCTTGAATGTCGTCCTTGGATTTTCAAGACTTTTCAGCGACACGATAATAGATTATCTTTAATACCATGCATAAAAATTGGTGCAATTTTAAGAATTTTGATATTTTATCTTTAATGTCATGTTTATTGTTGAAATTTTAAGGTTTTTCAGAGTCATGCTATTTTATCTTTAATGTCATGATTAAAAATTGTTGACAATTTACCCCGAAAAGAAAAAGACGTCATTCCATCATTAACACTTTTTGTTTTCAAGGTGTTTTTTGCACACAAAAAATTGATGAAGTTATTCTAGCAACAACACTTTTCATTTTCAGGCTGCTTTTTGAACACAAAAATTTGGCGACATTATTTCAGCATCAACACTTTTCATTTTCAAGTTGTTTTTGCACACAAAAATTTGGTGATGTTATTCCACCATCAACACTTTTTGTTTCAAGGGTGTTTTTTCAATCCTTTTTTCAAGAAAAAAATTGGTTCTTAGCATAATTTTAAAAAATGTTGAAATTTGACCCTAAAAAAAAAATGCGTTTGTTACACAACATTTTGTCACTGTCCCTGCAATCCCCATCTCACCCATTGGAGGGTCATTTCCATGATCAATAAGCAGTGCCATGCCTTGCAAAGACCATCATTGTGTCCCTTTACATGATAGTAATATTCCTTTTGTTGACAATTCCCTGAGAAAAGACTAAAAAACCCTTGTTTTTTCCTTGGCGCGGGTAATCAGTTATGCCCTCACACCAAAGAGGAAGATTAACATTGGGCCCCATGCCAGCTAGCGCTTTGTCCCAGTTTTCCACCGGCGCCAAGCTGTTTATGGATTCCTTTTTAAAAATAGAGGTGGAGATTCCACTTCAACCACCTCGAGGATGAGTCATTGGGAGTGGTTGAATTGATAAACCACAGACTACCTCCTTTAGGTTATGAGTGAAATGTTGTTATCTTGTATGTTGTTCTTGTTTCTTGTTCTATGTGCAGGTATCTAAGCATAATGGCGAAAGGATTATGACTTGCCGAGGCAGGAGTGAGAGGCCACCACTACTACAGCAACAACGACAGCATTGGATTCCAGGTAGGTCGATATACCATGTCCCTTGTTCATTCAATAATTAGGAAGCAACACTTTAGCATGTTCCTTTGTTTCTAGACCCACTCTAGGGCTAGCGGGATCATCTCTGTCCACAGAGAGGATTTACCTGCATAACAAATTGGCAACTCCACTAGGGATCAATGCGAGTTTGTCATTTCATTTTGTTGGGTCAGTTTAAATTATTGATTTAGTTATCTATTTTTTTGGTTTGCTTGCTTAGTTTTCATCCTCTGTTCAGCTCCAGAGTGTCAAGATTTACCTTTTCTCATTAGGTTTTGGTTTTTCCTCTTTTTCCCATAGTTATCTGTCTTGGCGTGCTTTTCCTCTGAACAATTGCATTGATTAGCGCAGGTTGCTCTTTTTGCAGTGACACCAACCCCTATATGGCACGGATTACAACCTTACAGTCGTGCCAACCCCTGTAGGAATTGGTTTGATCTCCTTGATGAGTCTTTTGGTCAGTTGTGCTTGCTTTTGGGTTATTTTTTATGCATAATTATGCCTTTGGGATTGTTTTGATTACTGTTGACTTGATTTTCTCAGTCGTTTTTCCATCTTCTTATCAGTGTCAGTTGAGGCCTTAGGGTTTCTAGGTGTCCTAGTGCACTAAGCCTTCTGTTATAAAATCAAGTCAGTTTTATTGTTGTCAGTCTCATTTGTGGATTGGTTGCACTTAGTTTTATTTAACTGTTTGAGAGATTTCCTTGGTTGCAGAGTCATTTCGTTTTTTGATTGATTCTTCGCCTTATTGCTCCAAGCATAGATTACATTGATTGTTTTGGATCATTTTGGAAACTTTCTCTTGGTTTGAAAGATTGAGACATTAGTTTGACTGCTTTCTTTTGTTTGTTTCGCATTTTATTGAGTCATTCAATTTCGATTCCCATGCAACACTTAAGCTAGTGTTTTTTTTCATTTTTTTCATGTAATTAGTGCATCATGTGCTTCTTCTCATTATTTTCTTTTGTTTGAAAAATCTCTATCCTTCTCATAACTATCATTCATTGAATCGGAAATGATGTTCATTCACATATAGCTTGCATTTAGGAATTTTGAGATCCAAAATCGATAGGACCTTAAAACTGAAACATAATCCAAGATCAACTTTAAAATTTATTTAATTAACCTAAGGAAGCATTGAAACCTAATGAAACATTTTTAGTGGTATAGGCTAGAGACATGTTCCTACGTCTTAAAACCTAGTAGCTGTATTTCGCCATCTGGCTTTAGACAACGCTAGTACGGACTTGTGCTCCTCGTGCCGTCATGTATATAAAGGGAGACCCCTTTAGGTTGCAATCCTTTTACCCATAGGAAGCCGAGTCTGCTGCCTTGTAACTGTGATACACCGAACACAACATTCGGGGAGACTACCTGCACGTACGTCAAGTAGTTGGTCATTTCTATTTCATTTGATCACCAAGGTGTATATGGCAGTTCACAGAAACCTAGTATACCCTCTTGCTTAGTATTTCAGAGCAGTCATTTTGATCTTTTCATGACTCTTCAAAAAGAGAAGAGATCATCGAGCACTTGTCCTTTCACGCTCGTTTAAAGTTGAAAGGGACTAGAGTCATCTTTTGCCTGTTTCTTGACTCTTTAAAAATGAAACAACAAAATATGGTTACAGTGTCATAAAATTAATCACCTTGGATCACATGCTCGTTAAAATTTTATTACTTGGCCTGTTGTTTTTCTTTGGTTTTGATCTTGGAGTCCTTGATTGGTTCTTTTTTTTTTCCTTTCTGTTTTGACATACAGTCACAGTGGCGGAACCACCGGTTTCATCGTCCTCACTACCTCCTAGTGGTAGTTCTTTCCCGAACGTTTCTTTTGAAACTCCTCAGTCCACTAGTTTTGCTGAGATCTCACAGCCTATTTTCCCGTCTGTCTTGCCTCTTGCTACTCGATCTCCTACTGAAGAGCCAGTTGAGTTAAATTGGCCTTCTTTTGGTGCTTGGTCTAGTTTTGGGGAAGAAGGAGATTTTCCTCCTCTTACGTCGGGCTCGCCATTTTTTTGCTGCTGCTGTGCCTCCTAGTCCCCATAGTCTTTTCAAAGATCTTACAGCTAAGTCAGACATGGATTCATCTAGTCCTGTTGGTAGTGAAGGAATGCCTGTTTCTACAGGATAATATCAGCGTTTTTCCGGAAGATTTCCCTCATGTTTCTACTCAGTCTTCTCCATCATTGTCAGATTATGTCTGGTGTTGCCTCCATTGCATAATCCAGTACAGTAACTCCTCCTCAAAGTTCGGTCCTACCTTCGTTAGGACTATCACCTTCAACACCTAGTTCATTGGTTACTGTTACATCTGTTCCAGTCCAACCAATGGTCTGTGTGGCTTCATCCACACCTATTGTTACACATTAGTCGTCAGGATCTTTTTACACCCACAGGTCTATTTTTCTCAATCCTACGTGGCTTGTTAATCTTGACCTAGGTACCTCATAAACCCATGCCATGGAAATCCCATCTACCTCTATCGCCATGGATATTCACTGATGTTATGCTCCTTCGACGGAGGCCACACCTACTTCTAGTGTTGTTTCCACTACCCCTATGATTCCTGATGGTCTTACTTTTGAAGAATATCTGTTGACTGTTTAGCAGCATAGTTCTCAGGGATCTCGGCAGCCCCAGGCTCCTGGTAATCCTCTTTTTCATCACTATGATGTTGTCGGTAACCCTATTTATTCATATCCGCTTCATTATGATGAACATGGTAATCCGGTCTATTTGCCTCCTATTGATCCTTATCAGACCGTTTATCATTTTAGACCTACCTTACCTATGCAACCCTCTCGCCTGCAAGGACAACCCACTGTGGGACAACCTTTAGCTCAGCAGGGCTCTGCCTCCGGTCCACAGGGAAAACCATACGGCCCACAAGGCCAACCTTTGGTCCAACATCGAAAACCCTCTGGTATTTTTGGTCAACCTCCGAATCAACCAAGACTATATTATGCTGTTGGGGGGAAAATATACCCACCACAGGGACAACATGTTGCACCACAATAGTAGCCACATGCTCAATATGGCCCGAATGTTGTGCAACCAAGACAACCCTTCGGTCCTCCTTCGATTCAACCTGGTTATCAGGGATAACCTGGTTCATCACAACCATCAGGTCAACCTTCCCCATAAGGCCAACCTGGTGGCCCTTAGCAACCGATTCAACCTTCTTCTCAGCCGATTCCATCGTTTCAATAGCTTGTTCTACCTGTTTATAGTCAGCCAGGTTTACTAGCTTAGTAGCCTATTCAACCTACTCAGCCGAGTCTGCCTTCTCAACCGCAAGGTGCTTACTACCCCCAAGGTTCATATCAATCGGTATATAGTGCGCCTCAGGTTCCTTACCCTCAAAATCAACCTGTCTATCATCAAACTCAAAGCCATGCTTACATTCCACATCAAACTCCATATGCTTCTTAGCAAGGACCTCAGTGGTCTACTCCAACACAATATCCTGGTCCTCAATCCCAGTATCAACTGACTTATCCTGCTTCTAATCCCTATCATCCAAATCCTCCGGGACAGAATGTATGGGGACATAATCCTGCTCAGACTGGGTGGAATGTACATGCAAGTCCTTATCAAAGACCTCTGATGACTTTCAACACTCAATTACCATTTCTTGCTACGTTGGAATTACCTGATGTGTCAAAGTTGACGAACGATCCCATTCTTCATAACTCGTATTGGCCTCCGATTTCGACCAATATTCTTGGTGATTGTCCTAAATTTGAGGGCAAGTATGGCGAAGAACCCAAGCGCATGTTATGAATTACCATTTGTGCTGTTCCTCTAACTCTTGGGTTGACAATTCTATTAGACTCCGTATTTTCCAGCGAACTCTTACTGGTGCCGCTGCAAAGTGGTACATTGAGCTATCTCATGGCATCTTCCAAGATTTCAATTCTTTAGCTATGGCATTCCTTACGCATTTTCAGTTACCAGTCCGTTATGGGACTGGGAAACACCTCCTCACTTCATTGAAATATGACCGAGCTACTCATATCTCAGATCATATTCATGAGTGGCGACGTCGTCGTCGCATGATCAAATTTGAAATTCCTGATCAACTTCTAACTCATTGGTTCACCATCTCCTTTGTTAATCATATTACTAAAGACATAGCTATGGGGGCATGTGTAACCGAGGAACAAGTCATTGCTTACACCTAGTACCTTGATGTTGTGTAATCTCAGTCTGGCGCATTATATGATATCTTGCCTGATGCTCCCCGACCTGGAACTTCTAAACCATGAGCAACTCATCCGTCGATGGCATTATTGGTTCTATGTCTCAAAATTCTCAGAAGTATTCATTTTCTTCAAACACTGGGAAGCCGAAGTCTGCTTCTTCCAATAATGTTTCTTCTTAGTCTACTTTGAATTTTGGTAAACCTGCAGAGGTTAATGCCGTTCAAGCCAATCCTATGGATAATGCTTCTAGAGGTAAGAAGAAGGGTAAAGGTAAGGCCAAAGTCGATGACCCGAAACAGGATTCTCAAAAACCTCATGCTGGCGATGGTTCTCAATGCAAACCGAAGTACCCTTGTTTGATTTGTGATGAAGAGCACTTCACCAAAGACTATCCTCGACGGTCCAAAGTGAGCCGATTGCTCAGAGGCACCCAGGGAACTCCGACTATTCTTAAAGAACCTTTCCCATCTCAGTAGACTCAGATGGTAGAGCAACCTCATTCCTCTACCCCATTTGGCTCTCAGGTGTTCATGATTAATGGTTTTGCCACCTTTTCTATTGCTACTCAGTTGAAAGATTATACTGAATCTTATCAGGCCACGGGGAAGGAGATCACTGATGGTCCTCCTCCTCCACCTGTTACTGGTCCTCTTGAAATTGAAAGGCCCAATACTGAATCTGTTATGCGACCACCTTCCAAAGGTGTACTCCGCAAGTCTTCTTATAATCCCAACGCCCGTGCCACTCACCATTACAATATTGTTGAGGATTTGGCTCAGGCACTGTCCACGATGTCCGTGTTAGAAGTATTTCAAAGTTGTCCATCACAAAAAATAGCTTTGTTATCTGCGATTGGTGGGATTGATACTACCGATACTAGCCTTTTTTCTTTTGATCTAGAGAATTTCGTTCCATGACTTCCGCATTAGATTGTGCTCATTATTCAAATTGTTATTAATGGTCTCGACATACATCAAGCAGTTGTGGATGAAGGTACATAAACTTGTGTCATGTCATCTTCATGTTGGAAAGCTATTGGCTCTCCAGCCTTGAATTCTTCACCAAATTCCCTATAAGCATTTGATGGAAGAGAATCAAAACCTTTAGGTGTTCTCGCTAGTTTACCGATTACTTTGAAAGAGAAGATAGTCAATGTCGAGGTCGAAGTCTTTGACGCTAAACTCAATTATAATCTTCTCCTCGGTTGCAGTTGGACTCATGCCATGTTATGTGTTTTGTCCACTATCTTTCATGTTTTCAAATTTCCACATGAAGGAAAGATTGTTACTATTGATCAATTGTCTTTCTTCACCTCTTCTTCCGAGAACAACATTCCGTATGTGGATCAGATTCCTACTCCCTACGAGAGCGTAGGGCTGGGTATTTTTAAAGATCCTGCCCTCATGGGTATTTTTCCTCTTCCTCCACTGAATACTGTTCAGATTCATATGAATCTTGGTCTGATGACCCATGGATTATTCCTTCCCTTGAACAGATTGATTCCTTTAGAGATTCGATGCCCTTAAGTCCGATTGAGATTGATTATTGTGAACTCATTGCTGCTTCAGAACTTCCATCCTCTGATTATGCTCCTTTGAGCATGTCTCTTGAAATTTACTCTCAATCCCCCTAGCTTGGTGATTTAGATTTGCCTAATCCTTTGAAAGAAGTGTTTCCCTCCGATGAAGCCATCGTGGAAACCATGTCTCTTGAAGATCTGCTGTGGAATGATGCTCATCATCATTTCTCTTTTATCCCTGGCCTTGGGGCCATGTCTACTTGTACTGAGCATTTTGTATCTCAAGTTCCTTCTCCTCTGCTTCAATTTCTTGTGTTGATACATGACGTCTTTACAAAATTTAACTTGAGTAACATTACATAGACGCTGCCTATTAACATTTTTGTTAAACCGGGAATCGTTGACAACATCCATATTGGGATTAATTGTTCTTCTGATGAAGTCCAAGTTTATACTAGCCTTTTTCGCGAGTTCCATGATGTCTTTGCATGGTCCTACGAAGAAATGCCCGACATTGATCCTAGTATGGTGGTGCATGAAATTCCTACTTATCTTGGTTCGAATCCCGTTTGCCAGCGTCTTCATCCGGTGCACCCTAGACAAGATGCTACCATTAAGGCTAAAGTTGAAAAAATTCTTAGAGCTGGTTTTGTTTATCCAATTCCTTTGATAGAATGGGTCTCTAATATTGTTCCTGTAGATATGAAATAGGGAACTATTCGCGTCTGTTTTGATTATCGTGATATTAATCGATATTTTCCTAAGGATAATTATCCTACTCACTTTATCGATCAAATCATTGATGAATGTGTCGGGAGTGAGATATTTTCCTTAATGGACGGTTTTTTTGGTTACAATCAGATTAACATTCTCCCAATTGATCAAAATAATACTGGCTTTATCTGTCCTTGGGATACTTTCGCGTATAAGAAGCTCCCTTTTGACTTAAAGAATACTGGGGCTACATTTCAGAGAGAGAAGTCGTATGCTTTTCATGATATTCGACACATCATTCAGCCTTATTTGGATGACCTTCCCGCTCATTTAGCTAAGCGTATAGACCATCCTAACCATCTTCGTCAGATTTTTCTTCGTTATCAAAATTACAACATTCGGCTTAATCTGCACAAGTGCATCTTCTGTGTTGATTCCGGTAGACTCTTAGGGTTTATCGTATCCAAAGTCAGAATTTTCCTCGATCCACTCAAGGTTGAGGCTATTATCAATCTCCCCTCTCCTTCCTCATTACATCAGTTGCAGAGTTTGCAAGGTAAGGCTAATTTTCTACGTCGTTTTATTCCTAACTATATAGAAGTGCCTAGAGGATACATGTGCTTATTAAAGCAGGGCGTCCCATTCTGTTGGGATGATATTTCTCAAAAGTCTTATGAGGCCTTGAAGACGTTGCTTGTCAATTCTCCTCTATTATGTCTTCCTAACTATCATCGTGATTTTTCCCTTTATTTAGCCATTGCTTTCAGTACGATTGCCATGGTTCTGGTACAATACGATGATGACGGTAACGAACATGTTATTTATTACTTGTCTCGTAACCTTCTTGACCCTGAGACACACTATGCACATGTTGAGAAGTTAGCATTAGCTGCGGTTCAATCCATTCAACGTTTTCGTCATTATATTCTTTTGCGTATAGTGACTGTGATTTTCGATTGCAACCCCATGATCTATATATTGTCTCGATAATTGCTGGGGGGGAAATTATCAAAGTGGATTGTCATCCTCCAAGAGTTCGATTTGGAATTTATTGCTGCCAAGTCGAAGAAGTCATTAGTCTTTGTAGATTTGATATTTTCCCTTCCTTCAGACTCTCCTCCATATTTTTCTGAGGAATACATTCCAGAGGACACGATTTTCCTTATTAGCACCCTCAATCCATGGTACGGTGATATCATCGTTTATCTCTAGACTTCTACTTTTAGATCTGAGTTGAAGAAGGATGCCGGCCGACACATCTGTCATCAATCACAACCTTATCGTATAGTCGGAGATACCCTCTATCGTTTCAGAGTGGATTCCATTATCCATCGATGTTTGACCCTCGAGGAAGCTGAGAAAGTCCTGAATGATTTTCACAGTGGTGCCTGTGGCGGTCACATGCCTGGTTATGCCACTTCAAAAAATATTCTTCGTGTTGGTTATTTCTGGCCTTCTATCTTCAAAGACTGCATTGTCATGGTTTGTAAATGTCATGATTGCTAGGTTTATCAACGCAAGATGCGTGTGCCACCTATACCTCTTCAGCCCGTCATTACCATTGGTCCCTTTGCGAAGTGGGGCATCAATTTTATGATGTGTAACCCTCACTCAGCCGGGGGGCATGCTTATATTATCGTAGCCATGGACTACTTCACTAAATGGGCCGAAGCAATGCCTACACTTGCCGCTGACGGTAAGACAACTAATCAATTGATATTCAAGAATATCATTGCTAGGTTTGGTGTCCCTCAAGCCATCGTCACCGATCATGGTTCCCATTTTCGGCATTACATGGTGGCTGAGTTGACTTCTAAGCTGGGTCTGTGTCACGACAGCTCAATGCCCTACTATCCTTAGGCCAATGGCCAGGTTGAGGCCGTGAAAAAAGTTATTTTTACCATGCTTCAACGTATGATTGGGATCCATAAATCCAATTGGCATCTCATGTTATTATCAACTCTTTGGGCATACTGAACCTCAGTTAAGAGTGCAACTAGATTCACTCATTTTCAGTTGGTTTATGGTCTGGAAGCTACTCTTCCGATTGAATGTGAAATACCTTCGCTTAAGTTTGCTATTGAATTACTGCCGAACACTTCACCCGAAGAAGAGAATATCCTTTATCTCAAAAGGTTAGATGAAACCTGCCGCTTTGCTTATCTGATTATTGAAGCACAGAAAAAGCGGTTCAAAGCTCATTTTCACCAATCAGTTTCCCTTCGTTCTTTCATTGAAGGAGATCTCGTCCTCCTGTATGACCAAGCTCATGATAAGTTAGGGGAAAGTAAATTTCAACCCATGTGGCATGGGCCTTACATTGTTAAATGTGTATTGCAGAATGGGGCCTATGAGCTCATTGATTACGAAGGTCATCCTTTAGAACAACCCAGAAATCGGTTGTATCTCAAAAAGTATTATGTGTGAGTCATTCATGCATGATTTATGTACATAGGTGTTTTTTTTCATTTTTGTACATGTTTTGATTTGGTGTTCTTTGTGAGAATTTTCTTGCTTATTTGGGTCTTGCTTATTTTGTGCAGATGTCTAGTTCCCCTTATGTCGGTTTCGTGGATGGTGCTTCCCGCAGTACCAGGAACTTGTCTTCGGTAGCCTGGGTAATCTATGATCCTGCTGGTGAGTTGATATAACTACAAGACATTCGTCTAGGATAAACTACAAACAATTTCACTGAATATAGTGCTCTCCTTGAACTATTAATCGAGGCAATCAATCTCGGCATACGCGCATATCTTGTAAATCTAGATTCACAGCTTGTTTTTCTGCAACTCAATGGTCATTATTCAGTTAGAAACCCATACATTTTGAGATTGTATTTACATATTTGTTAGTTGGAAAGAAATTTTGATTTTATCACATATCGACATATTCCTAGAAGAATGAATGCATTAATTGATACAGTGGCTAACATTGTATTAGATAGACATTTGCGTAATTTGTAAAATCATCATCATGTAAAAAGACCCATATAGGAAAATAGATGTATATATATATATATATATATATATATATCGTGTGTTTGCATCAGTGTGCAACATACATTCAAAAAATATGTGTGTTTTTGTTACATCCTGAGACACCATGTCTCTCAAAAATGCAGATATAAAGCCTAGGTGTCTAATCGGTGTGATGCTCATGATTGCATGTCACTGCCTGTACAAGTTGCCTCAGAAAGCGGTGAAACAGCTTGGCACCCCGATGGTATGTCTTTGGTAGGCGTGAGGAACATCATCAAGTCGTGCATAATTCGGGACTCCACGTGTGATCCCCTCTAGGTTACACACGCGCTCCTCTTCCTCACTTCCCTCACCATGAGGGTCGAAATCACGAGGAATTCGCCTCACTATCAGAGACATGCCCGTAGGTCTCTCTGGGATGACATATACAAATACATGAATATAATTTCAGAACATACATAGAAAAAAAAATCATAATTCTCATGAAAATTAAAAACAAGTCTTACCCAAATCTTCATCCCAATCCTCTCGCTCCAGTAGTGGAAGGTCTAGATCGCCAGTAAAATCTATACTAGAGTAGGGCCAATCCTCCATGACGATCAACTGTCGGCAGAGCCAATAAAAAAACTCCAGTCTCCAAGACATATGTTGACCGCCCCCTGCCTTTGGCATCAGATCTTCCCATCAGGACATCCATGGTTCTCTTGCTGGTGGTGTTGGGACTATGACCTCCTAACGCTGAAAAATTGGTAGTCGTTCCAGGAAGAAAGATACTGGGATAGACCCATAACCAAATTGCTTCAATTTTCTCTTCTTGCATTTTGTTAGCTGGCATTTCATGTTTATTGTCATGGCCTCTGCCCAGTTGTAGATGATCTGTGTCAAACAGTCTACAGCAAGGAGAAAATGTGTTTTTGTTGCTTCGTATGGTGCTTGCGATCCCACAGCTCGTGTGATGGTATGTAACACTATTTTTAGTGCTAGGTCTTGGATAGTTTGGATATCAACTTTTTCACTTCATGTTCCTTTCCGTTCCCCTAGAAATACTATGTCCATCACCATGGACATACTCTCCATGCAAGGCCGAGTACCGACTAGGATCGGTGCTACTCCCCTCCGTGACAATCCTGTGATAAATTAGACATTTGGAACATCAATTAAAGTTCCTGATCTTGAAGGATGAACTTTTCTTGGTCCCCATCCCATATGCTGGTGAAATATTGTAAAAGCTTTGGTTGAGCATGGAGACACGGTGTCAAGAAGAACTTCTTCAGTCCATAGTCCCTGAGAGCTTCCATGCATCTCTCATTCTCCATGGCAAGCCTGTCTTCTTAGCTATGTTCCCGTTCTTTCCATTCTATCACCATTTTGTCGCTTTCTACCTGTAAACACATTCATATGAATGATATTAGCCTTTTTGAAGCTTGAATTTGTGAATGATTGCGGTTTTTGACTTGAATTTTGCACAAAAAAATGGTTCGCGCCATTGGCATGACTATTTCCCAAATAGTTGCGCCAATGGGCGTGCCCTAGTGTAAAAAATTGGGCAGTTTGCGCGACTCTGTGCCCGAAACCCGCGCCAACCGCTGTGCCCTAAATTTCATATTTCCTCCCCAAGAATTCAAAATTTTAAGTTGTACATAGTAAGAATTGACTCAAAATAAAGAGATATATCTCGGCTCTTACCTGGAACTGATAGATTTGAGATTGGTCTGTTGGATTGTCCATTATCGTTGCCGCAAAATCACATAGTAAAATGGATAACTATTTTCTCCAAAAGAGGTAAAAAGTGAAAAGTAATTATTTTTACCATTTTTGGCATTTTATAACTTTTTACAACCCTAATTAGGTTTTAAGACATGTTTTTCTATTATTTTTGAAAAATGGGTTTTACACGTGTCTCTTGTGCAGCAACAGGTTTTCAGGACATAGTGATGGAGTAACGAGTTAAATTTTATACTTTTTCGGACTCGGTAAAAACACAAAAAAGTCACTACTGGAGTCATCTTTCAACTCTTTTCTGACTCTCTAAAATTGAAAAGATTGTCTAGACTCTTGTTGTTTCAAACTCGTTAAATGGCTGCAAAGTGATATCTACTTAGTATACGTTTACCCCTTTTTCAGGCTGTGATAGATTATTTATGAAAAAGGAATACCTTAGCCTATCACGACTAAGAGGTTCTTTTAGATATTGTTTTCTACCTTTTCGGATCTGAGAGACTATACAAAAAGGGCCATGATGGAGTTTTCTTTTCTGCCTTTTTTTCAAACTCTCTAAACATGAAAAGATTCTGAGTTCTCCCTTTTTCAGACTCGTTAAACCTTGATGACATCGGATTTCATCACCATGACGTTACTCGAGTTCCTCCTTCCTCATTAGGGGAATTTTGAGGTCTAAAATGGGCCTCCTAAGGAAAATGTACAATTAAAATTCACTTTATGAGAACCAATCACATTTTAGGGGATGCCATCATCCCTAATGGTTGAGGTGGCATTGCTTGAGTTAAAGGTATTTACTTGTCACAATCTCAATGGTTGATAAAAAATCATGGTTAACCATGGTAGTGCTTTAAGTACTTTTAAAGTCATAAAGTAAAGTACTCATAATAAATTTTATTTCACACTTTTTGAATAAAATATTATTATTGTCATTTCATATTTTTTGAAAGAAACAATGCATATCCCTACACAATCTTCATGTATTTACATACTTTTCAATAAATATTATATTTGTATATTTTAAAATATTTATTTATAAATCAAATCAATTCAATATGTAATATAAAATTAATACTTAAAACAATATAATATATTATTTTTATATAGTATATTAATTACATGTTATTATATAATTTAAATAATATAAATTTTAATTAATAATATATTCTATAACTATGAATTTATGAATTTATATTTATATTTTATTTTAAGTTATTTAAGTACAAAAGACAAATGCATTAGTTGTGCAATGATAATGATTTTTTCTTGAAAATCTCATTCTTATTTATAATCACATCAACACAATTTTTTAATTAATTTTATTTTAGTACAACTTTTTAATTGAATTTAACCATGGTTACATGGATTTTGGTGCAAAATGTGAATTGAAAATTCATAAATATTATTTTATTGGTTTAGCCATTATTTTATTATTTCCTTAGGAGGACCATTTTAGACCTCCAAATTCCCCTAATGAGGGCTCGTAAAATGTACTAGGATGGATTTGTCCAAAGGACAAACTTACAACACAAGCATATGCTATCCCCTTCAAGCTTGTTTTAAAAATAATTAGGGTACTCGCCAGAAATGGTGGGGGAAAATGGAACCAAGTTTTAGTTATGTTGGCAGTATGCCGCTCTTGAACATGTCACTTGTCTGCATTCGTGTCGGGTTGGAGACATCTCATTTCGTCATTTTTGCCTCCATGGGTCTGGGTAATCTCTTTTGACCTCTCATCTGCTCTTTGCCACGTCATCATGACCTCAGATCCTTTGATGTAAAATACTGCAAATCCAATGTCGTGCTGCTGATATGTTCAAGAGAAGTTTGCCTCTCCAGTTTTCAACCTCCCTCTGATTCTCTATTGGTCCTGTTTTACTACTATCATGTTCCTCTATCTTGTATCGATGATGTGGGAAACATTATGGCCCACCTTCGATTAGGTCACTTCCTGTCGACTTCAGCTCATTATCCAGGAATTTGATCTAGAGACTCTATTCTAGTACCTTGGAGCCTGCATGCCTTAATGGCAGGTTTTTCGCATTCAATGCAAGGTCCACATCATTTGCCTTTGTTCAAGTGATTCTGTAGATGTTTGATGCCAGATCACTGTTCACATTCTGTGGATTGTACCGATTGTACCTTGAGAGCCATTGTCATTATTGGTGGTTTCTCTCGTGCCTATTAATAACTTTCATCATTGGCTAGTAATCAGGTGATTTTCTTGCATGTTCAACTTTAGCTCATATATTCGCATGCTTGAATTTGTACTTGTTCGAGTTTAGATGGAGCGCAAGACCCTAGATTTTGTCTCATAAAATCCAAGTTGTGGATTTTGGTGGATTATCATGACTTATTGCATGACTCTTTTGATTGGATGGCTACAACCATACCTAAGTCTATTTGTTGATCCTTACTTCTAGATGGCTGCGTCTATACCTCGGATCTCAATTTTTATATATACTCTATTATGGAAGGTTGTGCTCATACCACATGCTCATGTATCATAGATATTAGTTGTATTCGTAATTGCAGGTTTTGACGACATAGGTGTTTGGTTCGAACACATTCTCATAAAGCATTTCGCCTCTCCCTCTCCCTCGGACCTCATGCTTTAGCGGGCATCTGTTACACAAAATTTTTTCACTATCCCTGTAATCCCCATATCGCACATTAGAGGGTCATTTCCGTGATCAATAAGCAGTGTCATGCCTTGTAAAGACCATCATTGTGTCCCTTTACATGAGAGTAATATTCCTTCTGTTGACAATTCCCTAAGCAGAGACTCAAAAACCCTTGTTTTTTCCTTGGCGCGGGTAATCAATTATGCCCTCGCGTTGAAGAGGAAGATTAAAACTGTGCCCCGTGCCAGCTGGTGCTCTGTCCCAGTTTGCCACCCACGCCAAGATGTTTATGGAATTTTTTTTAAAAATAGAGGCAGAGATTCCAATCCAACCACCTCGAGGATGAGTCATTGGGAGTGGTTGAACTGATAAGCCACAGACTACCTCCTTTAGGTTTATGGTTTCCACCTCTTATGGGAACTCCCTAAAGGATAGGCCTCCCTCCCACCTTTGTAGGGATCCTAAACTCCTTATTTTCCTCTATAAAAGAAGTTATATCTCTTAGAACCAGCTAGCTGAAGTTGGAGAATTAGACATACTATAGCTGAATGACCAGAGAAGATAGAATAAGAAGGAATTACGTTGAGGAAGCTTGAGTCCATGACTTTTGAGAGAGCTTGAGTCCATGCCTTCATCTCGTCTGAATTCCCTGACGAGCATCTGAGACATGCTTCACCTGAACCCCGCTGGAGGAGACTGCGATGTCAAAGCATTGGTTGTAACTCTTCCTTATATTCATTTATATACATGACTACTGTTTGGTTCCACTGTTGTGTTATGATGTTTGTTTAACGCAATATGTTTAGCCCTCTTTGACTGGCTAATAGTTATGAATGAAATGTTGTTATCTTGTATGTTGTTCTTGTTTCTTGTTCTTTGTGCAGGTATCCAAGCGTAATGGCGAAAGGATTGTGACTTTCTGAGGCATGACCGAGAGGCCACCACTACTACAGCAACAACGACAGCGTTGGATTCTAGGTAGGTCGATCTACCGTGTCCCTTGTTCATTCAATAATTAGGAAGCAAAACTTTAGCATGTCCCTTTGTTTCTAGACCCACTCTAGAGCTAGAGGGATTGTCTCTGTTCGCAGAGAGGATTTACCTACATAACAACATTTTGGAAGACACACTTTTCGTTTTTAGGCTGTTTTTTCATGCTTTTTGAGTTTTTTAGGGCTAGAGTTATCGTTTTGAGGTAATAGTTCTTGTTTGATCGGTTAATATGTTTGAGGGGACTAGTGAGAGTCAACCAATGGAGGAGAAGACTACTTTCAGGTTTCTAATTGTGGATCCACATGCAATAGTCAAAATGAAGAATATCCCACCATTTGTTCTTCCACATTTTCATGGTAAAGTGCATGAAGATCTAGATTCTTTTATGTTTGAATTTGATATACTGTGTAGAAGTTATGATTATTCTTCTGATGCCCATAAGCTAAAAATTTTCCCTGCAACTCTCAAGGATCCAACTTTACACTGGTTCATGGGATTAGGAGGGAATACTATAGCTTCTTGGGAACAAATAAAGAGGGTGTTTTAAAAAAATATCAGGAATATTGCACGATAAGAGAAATGTAGGATGATATTTTCATTATTGCATAAGGTGAAGATGAGACCTTAGAGGATTATTTGGAGAGGTTTTTATATATCCTTCAAAGTTAGTATAAACATAAATTTGACCTAAGCACTATTAGAACCTTGTTTCCGCAAGGGCTTACAGATGATTATAGAAAGAATTTGAACTTGTTAGGAAAAGGGGATATTTCTCAAAATACTTTTGATCAAATTTGTGTCTTGTGCGGGAAGTTTTCACAAAATCAATCTAGATATGGTAAGAGAATTAGGAGCAAGTCTAGAAATAGAAGATTTGGATCTACAAATGATATGATTATTGGTTTGGAAAAAAAAATGGATAATATGAAAATTGAAATTATGAATATTGTTAGTAAACAAATAGATTCCTTAAAATTTCAGCAGAAATCAGTAGAAGAGCAAGAAACATTATCCATTTATTTTCCAAAGTGTATAAAAAATCATCTTTTATGTTAATGTCTTGCAGATGTTAAGAGTGCTAATAATCGTGTAATATGTGCAAGGAAGCACCCTACCAAATAATTCCCATCCATACCAGGATTAAAAGCAAAATTTGAAGGAGAGAATTTGGAATCTTAGCCATTGAATGCTATGGGAGCACATCAATCATGGCCACATGTAGGTACATGTATGATTCCTGAACCTGAACCATATTTTTCTGGTTATAATGCACAACATTATTCCTATCAAGACATGAGATACCCTTAGTCTTGGCAGCACGTGCATCATTTTCAGTATAGGAAATCTCCTCCTCCTTGGAAACGGGGATGGAGGGGACCACCATATTCTCATTATTATTATCACATGCTTATACATTCATATCCTACATCATATGCACCTTATCTCATGACACAACCCACACTACCAAGAATGTTGCCTCAACAGACTTAGTCTATGCCACAATTTCCATTACCACCACCTTTTCAACCACCTAAATTGGCTACAAAGCCAATGCCTAACCCAAATAATAAATAGGTGAAAATTATTCATTCTATTGGACCACTTCCTTTCCCTATTTATCAGACCATGCCAGTTATGGTCAATGACGTCTAGCTGAGATTGGGAAGGGTAATAAACTAAAAAAAACAAAAACAAAAACAACCTACAATGATCATTGAGGAGAAAATTGAGGAGAAAGCCCCTAATATTTCAAAGGATGTTTTCACCATTCAACCTGTTCCCACATACTTAAAACCTTTACCTTCTTCTTTAAACCAACATCCCTTTCCAGAGAGACTAGCCATGGAGAAAGATGACCCCACTCTTGAGTATAACCTGGCTTCTGAGATAAGGAATATTTGTATAAAGGTCCCTCTGCTGCAGACGATAAAAGAGATTCCTATATGTACCAATATTGTTATAGAACTTTGTCTTAAAAAACATAGGAGGAAGAGAGTTGAACCTCACACTATCGATTTTGTTGTAAGAGAAACTAAGTTGATGACAAGATGTGCTCAAATGGAAAAGTATACTAATCCAGGAAACCCAGTCGTCTCTCTTTGGATAGTAATGTCCTTGTCCCCAATGTATTGATACACCTTGGAACAACCATAGATGTTATGAATAGGAAAACAATGGAAAAAATTTGGTTGACTCACATTCGTTCTATGCCCACTGTGCTTGAACTTGTTGATAGATCTAAAATTAAGCTAGATGGTGTGTTAAATGATGTAGTTGTCTCGATTGATTCATGGGAGGACCTCACAGATTTTATTATGTTAAAACCAAAGAATCCTATTGGGGGTCACCCTTTGATATTGGAATGACCATATATTGCTACAACAAATGCCTATATAGAATGTCACTCAGGTGATATGTATATTTCCCATGGGGATGCTAGGAAAAATTTCACCTTGTACCCACCTTTCAGATCTATTCAGGAGATTCAAGATACCTCGTGGTTGGATTATGATAGTAGTGATTAGGAGACTCGGTCTCTTTCTTTGATCCATCAATATACAAAGTCAACTAAGGAGGGTGTGATGTGAGATTTCCTGAAAAACCTAGACACTATTGATCAGGTGATCATGTCCTAAGTGAAGAAAATGCTCAAAATTGGAACTACTTAGAATTGGTTGAAACCAGAACGAAAATATAGGCCTCGTCGATACGATCCTATTTCTGCAAACGACACTCAAATCCGACACTGTATGTGAAAGTTATTCAAGTTTGAAAATTCACAATTTCATGCAAAAGACCAGTTTGACGAGGGTTGACTTTGATTAAAAAAATATTTAAAAAAAGAATATTCCACATAATATTTCGAGAATATTCCATAGAATATTCCTTCAACAACCAATCATGGCTCGACATTTGTCATTCGCAGATTGGAGGATTTATTTGATTGTGTTTTGTTGGCCAATCAGTATTCGTCACGTGGCAGGCCGGGAGGCTGCCATGTGGCCCCAGGACCGACAATTTTACAGTGGAAAAAATTTATGGAGTTGGCAGGATTCGACCCTGGGTCGGGTGGCCGCCAGCCCACAGGCCCGACCGGCCCGCCTACACTTTGATTATTAACATACTATGGTCACAATGCATATTTGAATTTTGTCAAAGGTTTGAATGGGGGCGGAAAGGGGGCCAGCCCACTCTACATAGAACCACAGGCTCAGAACCTCAAGCCTAAACTGGCGGTTAACACAAACCCCGACGGTTATGTATATAGTTGCGTTCACATAGAAGTCGGCAGAGTTTACGTGATGTTAAATGCTACGGTTTTCAAACCGTTAACCCAACGGTTCTGCCGGCGGTGGGTTAGTTGGTCTATGTGACCACTGCCACTAAAAATAAATGTTAATGCTAAAGGTTCTGAAGGATTTGGGCACAATATGCCTTTTTAGGTGCCCAGTGATAGATATAGTGGGCTTATCTGCATTTACTCCAGAATTGGTGGAGTTTCTTCAGGCCAAATTGCACAAAACTTCAGTTGGTCATAACGTTCACATTAATGAACCTTTTGGAGTGAATTTTTTTTTATTTCCGGTATTCTCAGCATTCCGGAGCCATTGGAATAGGTTGCAGATCCATCAAAGGTGTATTTTAGCCATTTATACTTTATAGAAACTTGGGGAGCCATTAGGGCCTTGAGGGAAACAGGGCTGCATTGGACTACACTTCACTGTTTTAGGTGAAATCAGAGTCATTCTTAGCTTCTTTCTATGTTCTGAATTCATTTTCACAGCTGGTTTGGTATGTTTAGGCCTTTTTCTCACTGTATTACCAAATTGAGCATCATAATATATCAAGGACATGCCCATTGGGAGCCTTGGACCTGACAGATGTAGCCTAGGGGGGGTGAACTGCCTCATCATGTTGCTGTGTGTTTATGGTGAAGTTATTCTATTGTGTTATTCAGATTAAAGTTGTTAAACAGTAGATTAAAACAACACTCCCTCACACCAAAATCCCAAAACAATTATCAAAAACACTTTGTTTCACTTGCAAGACTATTCAAACACTTTGCACACTTAAATTAATGGAAATGAATACTTTGAACAACAAAAAAAATACTTTCATTTTCAGATCAACTATGCAGAATTTTGAATCACTTCATCAGATATTTAGTCCAGGTTTTCAGGAAAACTGTGATCCCCAGTCCTTACCTTCATCATTACGGAGCCTAGTATCCACCAAAAGTATTCTCGAGTCTGATACCACTCTTGTTGAGATTAGTCCAGGAAAATCTTTACACATTAGCTCAGACCTAGACCCATCCCAACAAGAACAACTTGTGAGCTTGTTACAAGACCATCTTGATGCCTTTTCATGGAGTTATGAAGACATGAAGGGAATCCCTACTGAAACCTATGGTTATCATATTTATATTTAGGAAGGTTCTTGACCTGTCCAACAACCCTAAATGAGAATGAATTCTGCACTAAGAGATATCGTTAAAGAAGAATTACAAAAAATCTTAGATGCTGATTTATCTATCATATATCTGATAATAAATGGGTCTCTCCATTGGTGATAGTCCCGAATAAGGATGGGAGATGGCACATTTGTATTGATTATAGAGAATTAAACAAAGCCACTCTCAAGGATTACTTTCCTCTTCCCTTCATTGATCATGTGCTAGATACCCTTTCCGGTAAAAAGTAATTTTCATTTTTATATGGCTTCAGTGGTTATAACCAAACACAAATCTCACCCAAGGATCAAGATAAGGCTATCTTCACTTGTCCATGGGGAACATTCGCATATCGATTACTTCCTTTTGGAATTTGTAATGCTCCACCTACCTTCAGAGGGCAGTCTTGGCTATTTTTGCTGACCTTGAGTCTGTAAAATTTTACATGGATTATTTTTCAGTATTTAGTGATTATTTTCAAGACTCCCTTCAAAAGTTTAAAGAAAGTACTCAATCAGTGTCAAGAATCTTGCCTCGCTTTGAGTGATAAGAAATGTAGATTGATGTGAAAAGAAGGGGTGGTCCTTGGCCATCTTATTTCTGATAAGGGTATAGAGGTAGATCCGACCAAAATAGAAGTTATTATACATCTTCCTATACCTAAAACACAAAGGGAAATGAGGGGATTCCTTGGACATGCAGGTTATTACCGAAGATTCATTGAAACTTTTTCTAGGATATCTACCCCTCTTTTTCAATGATTAGCTAAGGATAACAATTTATCCTGGACCGAGTCTTGTCAACCAGCTTTTGAGAATTTGAAGGAAAATTAGTATAAACATTAGTCTTGAGGGGACCTAATTGGTCCCTTCCATTTCATATTTCCTCATATGCCTCAGACACTACCATTGGTGCAGCCTTAGGACATGCAGAAAACCAACAATCCAATACTATTTACTTAATTAGTAAAAAATTGTCATTTTCTAAATTGAATTATACAGTAACTGAGAAATAATTTCTAGATTTAGTTTTTTATATTAACAAATTCATACACTACATTACAATTTATGAAGTATTTATACATACAGATCATTCTTCCAGAAAATATTTAATGAACAAACCTTAGAATATAGGTAGGATAACTACGTGGTTTCTTTTACTACAGGAATTCAACGTTACTATAATCAATAGGCTAAGAAAATCAAATGTAGTAGCTTATTGTCTTTCCAGGTTAAATAATACTGGAAGCATAATCCTATAGATGATTAATTTCCCGATGAACATCTATTTTCTATTTCAACAAATTCTCCATGGTTTTCTGATATAGCTAATTATCTTGTTACGAGAAAAACACCACCTCACCTATCCGCTCGAGAGAGGCATAAAATAATTCAAAAAAGTTCTTCATATTCCTGGATCCAAGGAGACCTCTTCTACACAGAACCCAACCTTATTATCTGTATATGTGTGAAATAATAGGAAGTGCTTGATATTTTTAAAGCTACCCATGATGACCCTTGTGGGGGCCATTTTTCAGACAAAATAACAACATATAAAATTCTCCGCATTGGCCAATTTTGGCCTTCCCTATTTAGGGATGCCAAATGGTATGTTAAGCATTGTGATAATTGTCAGGAAATGGGCCAACCTGGTGAAGATGATGAGATGAATTTGTGTCCTCAAGTCATGTTAGAACCCTTTGAAAAATGGGCCATTGATTTTGTGGGACCTATAGCTCCAACATATTTAAACAAGAGACATATCTTGGTTTGCACACATTTTTTAACAAGATGGATAGAAGCTAGAGTTGTTCCTTTAGCTACTAAAAGAGTTGTTGATTTTTTATTTAATGAAATTTTTACTCGATTTTGTGTTTCAAGGGAATTTTTACTGACAATGGACCTCAGTTTGTTTCTAATATGATGAAATGAATTATATATCAATACATGATTCTAAACAGGAAATCGACACTGTACCACCTGTTAGCCACCTATAATATTTGTTATACCAAAATGTGGCTAAGAATGTTTGAGCCTTCAAGGAAAAAATTTCATTACTAAAAATTGTTGGCTCTTGAAGACTCTTGAAGGCCTCCTGCCTTTCCTCTGTCCAAAACTTCACTGATATTCCCATTTTACTCTTAGAAATCCTGCTGATTTCCAAGCCAGAATACTACTACAAAGTCATCATTTCCCCTTCTCCCAATCAAAACTAAACTCCATTTGCTTCCCTATTTTTCCATAAAATTCCTCTATTTTTTCGTGAGTTCTCTTCTTCCACTCATGAAAATCACTTTCCCATAGTTGAAAACCCATTTTTTAACTATACCGAAACCCTCAAATCCTTTGAAAAACATTAAAAATCACAAAAAACACATGTTTGTGCATAAGGGTTTAAGCCCTTTGGGCCAGGTCTCAACCACTTCCCCCACATACCCGCACCCTAGAACCCAGTGCTAAAACCCCTCACTACGCTTATCGCATCGCAAACACGAGAGTGCCAGTCTTTATGCCATTATAAGAGAAGATTAAAGCACCCTAGCCCGATCCGTGATATGTGATTAGCTCCTCCTTTCTAGCCCCCGGTCATATCATCCTTCCATATGCCCTAAGGCCCCGCAATTGGGCGCCATGCCATTTTATATTTCCTTTGCCCAAAGTTTAAAACCTTTGGGTATATATTAAAACTCGTTGGTTTATTATATTTTATACCTCCGCCGGTCCAAAGTTCAAAGAAATCTCCACCGTCGATCTGTTCTGTAGATCAACGGTGTAGAGTTTATCTCCCCATGGTCCCCACCACCCATAAGCCGATTGCCCAAAACCAGCGGTATCCATCGCACTGCCTTTGGGGCAAGGGTGGTTTTTTCCCTATGGCCAGCGATTCCAGACAACGATTGACAAGCGTCCCCTGTACCTTTTTCAAAACCGCCATCCATCGCACATAACCGCAGTCCATCACGCATTATTGTTCAGACGCGAATGCCCAGCGATATTGCCGTGGACCGTCCAATTTGGGGTGGGCCATCCAACGGCTATCGCTCGCCGAAGGTGCACGATACACGCGATAACTCAGGGTACGACGGACCATCCAGTTAATCTTCGTCGTCAATCTGATCTGCAGATCGATGGCCCACAATTCATCTCCCAATCTCTTCGTTTGACTTTCAACTTTTGCTCCCGACCGTCGATCTCTGCGCGATCGACGGCTCAGATTCATTATCCTTTTTCCGCCTCCTCATTCAATCTCAACCGTCGATCTCTGCACGATCGACGGCTCGGATTTAATATTTTTTCCACCCATTCTACAATCTCTCCCGATTAATCGTGACCGTTGGATGATGTCATCCAATGGCCCTGATTTCTTCACATGCCTCCCGATGTAGTTAACCTATATAGGCAGGTTTTTATAATAGTTTTTTGTATTTTGCAGGGTTTCAATGTATTTTTCCGCTACGTTGAAGAAATTACGAAGGTTGAGGGTGACGACCCTCCCGCCTTCGATTCACCACGAAATCACTTACAGGGTTTTAAAATTCGCATTTTACCAATGGATTCATGAGGCATTGGTGTCATTTGACCCCTGTACAGCCTTGCGCACCAGAAAAAACAGTTAATCAGGTACCAGTCAGAGAGTATCAGTGATAAAGGCCAGAATGAACCAGGACGGAGGATGGAAGACATGTTATCGTGGATCACGGCTAAGAATGTTTATCAAAAGCCTAATCCCCGATTCAAAACACAAGTTAAAGAAGATCTAAAGGGTCTTGTTAATAGAAACGCCTCCACCGCCAAAAAATGAGGCAAATTGATCCCTTTAGTTATCACGACGCCACCTGTGCCTCAAAATATTCAATCAGAAGCTGAATTTATTGATCAGGCACCTACAGCCTCATAGAAAATCAAAGGCTTCCGAACAAATAATACTAATCAAGGGTCTTATCTCCAAATTGTCAGAAAAACTATTTTAAAGGTTAAAGAACAGTCCAGAAGCAGATCTTTTCAATCATTAGGCCTCGAAAGACACAAACAGAGTTATAAACGATTACATTCCCACCTTATGCCTTGCCTGGTTCCCAAAGGCTAGGAATTGCATTGATTACATAATTAATAATACTTGACCCCTGGGAAATCCTCCCACCTCTTCATTCTTCTATAAATACTTCTGTAGAAGATGAGAAAATTGGTCTCTGGACATCTGAATGTATGTAATAGTTGTTCTGAAGCATTAAAAATCACAAAAAACACATGTTTGTGCATAAGGGTTTAAGCCCTTTGGGCCAGGTCTCAACCACTTCCCCCACATACCCGCACCCTAGAACCCAGTGCTAAAACCCCTCACAGCGCTTATCGCATCGCAAACACGAGAGCGCCAGTATTTATGCCATTATAAAAGTTCCGATGCGATCGCGCGATCACATCGCAATATTCCAATGAGAAGATTAAAGCGCCCTGGCCCGATCCGCGATATGTGATTAGCTCCTCCTTTCTAGCCCCCGGTCATATCATCCTTCCATATGCCCTAAGGCCCTACAATCGGGCGCCATGCCATTTTATATTTCCTTTGCCCAAAGTTTAAAACCTTTGGGTATATATTAAAAATTGTCGGTTTATTATATTTTATACCTCCGCCGGTCCAAAGTTCAAAGAAATCTCCACCGTCGATCTGTTCTGTAGATCGACGGTGCAGAGTTTATCTCCTCGCGATCCCCACCGCCCATAAGCCGATTGCCCAAAACTGGCGGTATCCATCTCACTGCCTTTGGGGCAAGGGTGGTTTTTTCCTGATGGCCAGTGATTCCATACAATGGTTGACAGGCGTCCCCTATACCTTTTTCAAAACCGCCATCCATCGCACATAAACGCAGTCCATCGCGCATTATTGTTCAGATACGGATGCCCAGCGATATTGCCGTGGACCGTCCGATCTGGGGCGGGCCATCCAACGCCTATCGCTCGCTGAAGGTGCACGATAGTTAACTCTAGTGCACACGCGATAACTCAGGGTACGGCGCGCCATCTAGTTAATCTCCGTCGTCGATCTGATCTGCAGATCTACGGCCCACAATTCATCTCCCGATCTCTCCGTTTGACTTTCAACTTCTGCTCCCGACCGTCGATCTTTGCGCGATCGACGACTCAGATTCATTCTCCTTTTTCCGCCTCCTCATTCAATCTCAACCGTCGATCTCTGCACAATCGACGGCTCGGATTTAATATTTTTTCCACCCATTATACGATCTCTCCCTATCAATCCTGACCGTTGGATGATGCCATCCCATGACCCTGCTTTCTTCACATGCCTCCCGGTGCAGTTAACCTATATAGGTAGGTTTTTATAATAGTTTTTCATATTTTGCAAGGTTTCAATGTATTTTTCCACTATGCTGAAGAAATTACGAAGGTTGAGGGTGACAACCCTCCCGCCTTCGATTCACCACAAAATCACTTACAGGGTTTTAAAATTCACATTTTACCAATGGATTCATGAGGCATTTGTGTCATTTGACCCCTGTACAGCCCTGCGCACCAGAAAACACAGTTAATAGGGTACAAATCAAAGAGTATCAGTGATAAAGGATAGAATGAACCAGGAGGGAGGATGGAAGAGATGTTATCGTGGATCACGGCTAAGAATGTTTATCAAAAGCCTAATCCCCGATTCAAAACACAAGTTAAAGAAGATCTAAAGGGTCTTGTCAATAGGAACGCCTCCACCGCCAAAAAATGAGGCAAATTGATCCCTTTAGTTATCACGACACCACCTATGCCTCAAAATATTCAATCAGAAGCTGAATTTATTGATCAGGCACCTACAGCCTCATAGAAAATCAAAGGCTGCCGAACAAATACTAATCAAGGGTCTTATCTCCAAATTGTCGGCAAAACTATTTTAAAGGTTAAAGAACAGTCCAGAAGCAGATCTTTTCAATCATTAGGCCTTGAAAGACACAAACAGAGTTATGAAGCAGAGTTATAAATGATTACATTCCCACCTTATGCCTTGCCTAGTTCCCAAAGGCCAGGAATTGCATTGATTACATAATTAATAATACTTGACCCCTGGGAAATCCTACCACCTCTTCATTCTTCTATAAATACTTCTGTAGAAGATGAGAAAATGTTGGTCTCTAGACATCTGAATGTATGTAATAGTTATTCTGAAGCTACTGATGCCCTGTTTTCAATTCAAAGATATATAAGCTGATATGGGAAGTTCGAAGTTGTAGAGACCCACCGAGCTTGCTGATTGTAACTGGTTTGAACATCTATACAAGCTGTTGATTTATGGGATCCTGATTTGTGTCAATGGTGATGTGTTTCTCACTGTCAATTGTTATTTTGCTTAATATTTCCACTCTGTTCACTTTCTCTGATAAAGAGCAGCAAACATAGAGCTAGGATTTACTTTCAACAGTACCCTACTCTTACTGAAAGCTTTATTGTCTATGTTTTCTTCATTTGAACGTTCTCTTTGAAGAGTACATCAATGCAGGTCGGTTTAAAGGCACTTGCCTGATCTAAATTGCTCTTTGTCACGATTATCTATGTTTTCCTTATTGAATATGTTGAAAGCAGGGTAGTTTAATGGTACTTACCTGATCTTAAGCTTTTCAACTGTTGTTTAATGTTTCCTAACTGAAACTACTTCAAAGCAGGCTAGTTTAAAGGTATTAACCTGATCTCAGAATGCTTTTATGTTTTTTCTTATTGAAAATGATGAAAGCAGGGTATTTTAAAGGTACTTACCTGATCTTAAGCTTTTCAACTATTTTTTTTTAAATGTTTTTCTAACTAAAAGTACTTCAAAGAAGGCTAGTTTAAAGGTATTAACCTGATCTCAGAATAATTTTATGTTTTTCCTTATTGAACATGTTGAAAGCAGGATAGTTTATAGGCACTTACCTGATCTTAAGATTTTCAACTATTTTTTCAATGTTTTCTAACTGAAAGTACTTTAAAGCAGGCTAGTTTAAAAGTATTAACCTGATCTCAGAATACTCTCATGTTTTTCTTTAAGTACATGCTAAAGCAACATAGTTTAAAAGAACTTACTTGATCTCAGGCTGTTTCACTATATCTTCATTTATTTGTTCTTCATTTCATATCTGTTTCATTCCATAAAATCACCTTAAGAGATCCTTTGACATAAGTGACTTGCCCCATGGATCCTGCTTGAACCTTGTTGTCCAATTAAAATCCTCCTATGACTCCATAGCCCAATGGGTTAAAAATATCTTTGCCTTTCTGTCAGCCAAATCATTCCCTCACTTGCAGACACCTTCACCCTTCATTTTGAAACTTCCTTCGCCTTCATCATGTCCTTGCCCAACCAAAACAAACAAAACCCAAGCTCTTCATAACTAGCCTAATATCACAATTTCAGCTATTAAAGATCAAATATTTAAACTCATTCATAGAGAGACCCCTCTCTGGATTTAGGAGGGCTAGATCCTAGAATCCCAAAGTTGGTTGAAATAATGTTGCTTCTGCAGTTTTAGTCTTACCAATCTGCTAAAATTATAGATTCCTAACATTTCTAGCGACTCCACTGGGGAACTACTTCCCTTAAAAACTTCATAAAACTTGTGAGTAAAAAGTAGCCTTTTCAAGCACTGCCAAAGAATGGTAATCATGATAAAACTTATTTGAATCAGTGAAAAACTAGGCAAACCCTAGGATTCTCCTAAGACTTTATCCAACCTTGAAAAATCAGCTGGCTTAGCCATAAGAGTAAACTGTCTTTGTCTCATAACCGTAGCTAAGTTTTGAAATAGAGTTAGGATATTCTTAAAAAACCACACAACTGAAAAATAACTCAGAAAACCTGAAAATATTTCAGATTGGTATTCAATAAACATGGTGGTGGACCATAAGACCTTTTACCTCGGAAAATAGCTAAAAAATTCCACTTGGTGACTCCACAATCCTGAACAGACCTTAAGACTCCACTGGGAAGAACCCTAATCATTATAACACCTTTCAAACTCAGTCACAAGGCTGCAAGACTGAAATTTTTCCAAAACAGACTAGTTTAACCTCTTAAAGATTGTCATACCTAGTTGAGCTTATCTTGTTTATTTTTGGGTCTGAAAAACACAACATAGTGGCTTCTAGAAAGATTCACACTAGAGCCTATCCTGACCCTAATCCACCTGAGATAGTTGATAACCCAGAAAGTATTCTTAGGAAGTCCCCTAAGATAAAATTTTCAACCGTTTTCAGATCACCCTTGAGAGCCAATTCTGTCCCTGAAAATCTTTCAGCTCTACAACAATCTCAAGTTGACTTAGAAAATCCATTTAGAACTAGGTCTCTTGGTGATTTAGATCAGTTATATTCTGAGTCTTCACTATCATCCCCACAAACAAGTGAACCTCTTGGTAGTAGAGAAACAACACCTCCTGATTTGCATTTTCTTCACAACTTAGGTGCCCCTCATCCAAGATCAACTCGGTAGTCTATTCCTAGTCCATCCACTTCTGCTCACCCTACATCCACTGTTCAAACCACCCCACTTCAGCCCACTGTCCCTCTTGTAAATCCACCTCCACCTCCTGCCATGGCTACATGGTATGCTCCCCTAGTCCTTCTTGTACCACTAGTCAATCTTCCACAGGACTATCAGTCCAAAATTCCATTATATGATGCTAACAATGCTACAACTGCATCACAACATGTGGATAAGATGAATGACTGCTTTGACAGAAATGAAATTGATGATGATTCAGTCAAACTTAGGTTATTTTCTCAGAGCTTAGGGGGAGAAGTGAGGAAATGGTTCAAAGGTTTAACCCCCCATAGTATCCGTGATCTACAAGCCTTCCATCAAACATTCTTAAACAAATGGGAAGTAAAGAAAAACCCTCTCCAAGTCCTTTCTGACTATAAAAATCTCCATAGAGACACTGGGGAAAGTGTGCAAGCTTATTGCACTAGATTCAATAGTGTGTATAATACACTTTCCCCAGAACTAAAACCTCCACAAGGCTCAGCTTTAAACAAGTTTCCTGAAGGGTTTGATCCTGAGATGGCCTATCAACGGAGGGAGAGAGATTTTGCAACTTTTGAAGATATGCAAAAGGGTGCTCTTTCTGTGGAAGTCAACCTAATGGAGAAGAGAGCAAGAATGAAAACTGAAAAGAGAGTATCCTTTAGAGAGGAAAATGTCCCTTCTACTTCCAACTCAAAGATGGAAAGAATGATGGAGGAGATGATGAAGAAAATGAGCATCCTTGAGAGAGCACAAGCAAGTCAAAACCAAAATACTCCTCAAAACAAGAACCAGAACCAGAATCAGAATTTTAGAAGGAACCAACCTCCAAACAAACCTAGGGAAGATGATCAACAGATCACTCCTCCCTTTCATCAAAACTATATAAGCGAGGTTGAGGAAACAGAGGAGATAAAATAGGAAGATGATATCAACATTTTGGGAGTAGATAATGATGAATTTGAGATTCATTTTGATAAGGAACAAGGTTTTCATACCCCTTATGATGACAACAAAGATGATAATGCAAGTTATTTTCAGGACATGGAAAATGTCATCATAGAGCCTAAAAAAGAATATGACCTTAGAAGAAAAACCAGTCAAAAAACTCCCAAAACCAAAACCTCTGACAAATCTTCACAAAACAACACTACAACCAAGCCTAAAATTGTCAAACAAAAGGATAAAATAGTAGCTGTGAATTCTGATAGAGATAGAGAGACGGGCACTCAAAATAATGAAAAACAGAGTGCAGACATTAGTATTACTACCACTTCAGCTAGTACTCCTATTAAGACCATTTTGTCAAAAACGAGTAGAACAAATCAGCAAGCTGATGTTGCTGATAGACTGGGAGCTAGTAAGGCTGAGACAAGTTCATCAAAGAACCAGATTCTTTTCAGCCTAGAGCAGGAAATTTCAAAGATCAGAATCTATGTTCCCCTGACTGAGTTAGCTGCCCAGAATGTATATAGGACCCAAATTTTGAAGGCTTTAAATATTCGGGATAATAATGACTCAGTCAATCTTAATGATCACCAACCAGAGCTCATTTTTGGTCCTAAGATTGAAGGTATATATCAAGAAGGACCTGTACCTCCCTTTTATGTGAGTTTTAATGTTAATGACAAGATCTTGCATAATGCTATGCATGACTCTAGAGCCTCGCACAACCTTATGCCAAAGGTGATAATGGAAAGGCTAGGATTAGAAATAACCAGACCTTACAAGGATTTATATTCTTTTGATTCAAATAGAGTAAAGTGCCTTGGCCTGATCAAAGACCTTTGTGTGAGTTTGACCCAAATCCTAGCCAAGTGCATGGTGATGGATGTTGTGGTGGCTGATGTGCCTCCCAAGTATGGCATGTTATTGTCAAGATCATGGCGTGCCAAGCTGCAAGGTACCATACAGATGGACGGGACATATGCCACTATTCCTATTTTTAACCAGCTCAGAAGACTGTACAGAGAGTCACACATGAAATTCATGGTCAGTAGCCCAGAAAAGCCTGAAAATTCTCCCATTTATTCTGTCCATACTGACTTGGATTCATTTATATTTTTCAATAATGAATCCACAAAACAGTCAGAGCCAGAACACAGTGACTCAGATAAACAGTTAGAGACCCCAAATCTAGAAATAAATGCAGTTCTAGATATGGAAGAAAACGAGAGAGAAATTTTGGAACAGCGCATTGAAACAACGGACCAAAGTGAACAAAACCAAGATGGAAAACAATAGACTTCCCCTCATGCTCAGCTCCATGACAAACCTGAGAAGGTGAAACAAATACAACTAAGTGCCGAGATTTCACAACAACCCTTGAGCATGTTGGTTGAAGGGGACAATAACCAAGACGAAACCAAAAATAGTCCTCTGTGGAGTATGTATTTTGATGGGTCATGCACTAAAAACAATGCTGGTGCAGGTGTCTGGATTACCAACACTAAAAACAACCACACAGAAAACATTTCCTGCAAATTAAACTTTCAGTGTTCCAATAACATAGCAGAATATGAATCCCTTCTCTTAGGCTTACATCTATTAAAAAAGTTAGGAGCCACAAGAATTAATGTGTATGGGGATTCAGAACTAGCCATTAAGCAAGTCAATGGGGAGTATAACGCAAATCATCCCAGACTCAGAGCCTACCGAAACGATGTCATGGACCTTTTAAGAACTTTTGAGGAGTCCAAATTGATTTTTGTTCCAAGAAAAAGAAATATTGCCGCACACAATTTAGCTTTTTGCGGCTAGAACATGCTTAACGCCATTTGAAACCAAAGACTGTACAAATCAAATTAAGTTTAGACCAGCTGTGCCAGATAATGAAAAATATTGGCAGGTCTTTGAGGGTGACAAACAGATAGAGGATTTTCTGTTGGGAAGGAACGAATTTGAGTTATCTGATTGGGATTCTAAATCCGATGAAAATTTCCTAAACAAAAAGTCCCCCAAAAAATAAAAACCATCTGGTCCCGTAGAAATCAACATGTTTAATAAAAAACTTGAAACTCATACTGAAGAATACAAGGATACAGAAAATGAAGACATTGATGTATTGTCGTCAAAGGACAAGAAAATACCTAGGGGGCTAGCACCGTTAGAAGACCTCTTTGATTTTAACGATGTAGCAAAGAAGCCCACCATAGAATACACAGAGTCTGAGGTCAAGGAATGCAACATAGGCACCGAGGATCAGCCAAAAATGATTAAATTGGCTAAGTCCTTGCCACCAGACATGAAAAGGAAATACGTTGACCTGTTTAAAGAGTTTGTCGATGTTTTTTCCTGGAGCTATGAAGACTTGAAAGCCTATGATACAGAAATCATCTAGCACAAGTTCCCTTTGAAAGAAAACCAAAAAACCTTTAAGCAAAAACTGCGTAGAATTAATCCAATACAACTGCCTCTAGCAGAAAAGGAAATCAAGAAAATGTATGAGGCAAGAATCATTGTGCCTGTGAGGTTTTTAGATTGGGTTTCTAACCTTGTAGCCGTGAGGAAAAATACAGGAGAAATCAGATTGTGCATTGATTTCAGAAACCTTAACAAAGCCTCCCTAAAGGAGAATTACCCTTTACCCAAAATGGAACACATTCTACAAAGGGTAGTTAGTTCAAAGAGGATTTCTCTGTTAGATGGTTTTTCAGGGTATAACCAGGTTTTAGTACTCCCAGAAGACCAACTCAAGACAGCTTTCACCACTCCTTGGGGTACTTTCACGTATGTGAAAATGCCTTTTGGATTAATGAATGCTGGGGCCACTTTCCAAAGGGCCATGGACATTGCATTTTCAGAGGAGATAGGGCACTTCATTGTAATTTACCTTGATGACATAACACTTTATTCCAAATCCAATGAAGAGCATCTAAAACATTTAAGAAAGGTCCTTGAAAAGTGTAGAAGGTTTGGGTTATCTTTAAATCCCAAAAAGACAGTGTTTGGCCTTTAGGAAGGTAAACTCCTTGGCCATATCATATCAGAAGAAGGGATTAAAATAGATCCAAATAGAGTTGAGGGAATACTACAGATTAGCCAACCAAGGAACATAAAATAATTGCAGTCCTTTATTGGAAAGATTAAATTCTTGAGGAGGTTTATTCCCAACTTAGCAGAGCTCCTTAGAAACATGACTAATATGCTCAAGAAAGAAGTAGGAGTGAAGTGGATTGTAGAAACCAAAAAATCCTTCGAATTGGTAAAACATGCACTCACCCGGGCACCAGTCCTAATCATCCCAGACTTTTCAAAAGAGTTCATTATTTTCTCCTTTGCCTTAGAGCATACTGTGGCTGCAGTCCTGTTGCAGAAAAACCCAGTTGGACAGGAACAACCCATTGCTTTTTTCAGCAAGGCTTTAAGGGATGCACCCTTGAAATATAACATAATTAAAAAACAGGCCTATGCTTTGGTAAAGGCCTTAAAGGACTTTAGGGTGTATATTCTACATTCCCACATCATTGCCTATGTACCTAATATAGTGGTAAAAGACATCTTGTCCCAAGACCCAGATGGAAAGAGGGGTAAATGGATTGCTGCTATATTAGAGTATGATTTGGAAATCAGACCAACCAAACTTATTAAAGGTTAGGGCTTAGCTCAACTAATGGATTAATCTAATCTACAAGCCCTTGACATTAACATGGTGGATGCCTTGGATGAACAGGAAGAATTACCCGCTCCCACTCTCGAAAAGTAGTTTCAAAACTCACCTTGGTACACTGATATCTTGTATGTGCTTGCAAATATTAACGCTCCTCCTGATTTATCAAAAACAAAGGAAAGGTTTTTAAAGTTGAAATATAGGAACTATTGCATTTTAAATGAATGTTTATACTAGAAAAATGCTGATGGTTTATTGCTTAAATGTTTGCCTGAAGTTGATGCAGAGAGGATCAAACATGAATTCCATGAAGGAGAGTGTGGAGGTCATCTTTACTAGAAAACCAAAGCCAATAAAATCCTTAGAGCTGGCTATTACTAGCCCACCCTCTTCCAGGATGTCCATGAAATGATAGTTGCCTATCACAAATGCCAAATTTTTGAAGGCAAAAGAAAACTTCTTCCTTTACCATTACAACCTATCACTGTTGAAGCTCCTTTTCAACACTGGGGCCTAGATTTCATAGGGGAAATCCATCCTGCTTCGTATGTCCAACAAAAATGGATTCTCACAGCCACTGACTACTTCACAAAATGGATTGAAGCCATCCCTTCTAGGAATGCCACAGATTATGTCATTATAAAATTCCTTGAAGACCATATCTTGTCTAGATTCGGATGCCCTAGGAAGATTATTGCTGATAATGTTGCTGCTTTTTGTTCCAAAAAGATGATTGATTTTTGTCACAGGTATCAGATTACACTTGGTCATTCTACTTCTTACTACCCTCAAGGTAATGGGCTAGCTGAATCGTCAAATAAAAGTTTGGTGACCATCATCAAGAAGTTGCTTGAAGAGAACAAAAAATCATGGCATGAAAAGTTGGTGCATGCTATGTGGGCAGACAAATTGACCACAAAAAATTCCATTGGAATGTCCCCTTACCAGTTTGTTTATGGAGCAGATGCAGTGTTTCCCACCAGCCTAGGTGTACCAGTAATAAAATTAGTCCAAGAAATACAGTCAGAAGAGGACATCATGATTAGGAGGATTAGTCAGACAATACATCTCTAGCAAACAAGGGAAGAGGTTTACAATAGGGCTCAGAAGGTGCAAGAAAACATAAAGAAGTTGTTCGATAAAAGAACAAAGGCTTGTGTTTTCAACATTGAAGATAAGGTACTCAAATGGGATTCCAAAAGAGAGTAAGGTAAACATGGTAAATTTGACAGTTTTTGGAAAGGTCCTTACATCATCCAGTCCATCGTTGGTTCTAATGCCTTTTTTCTACAAGAGTTAGATCGCACAGATCTGTTTGGGGGTCCTGTCAATGGCAGGGCCCTTAAGCATTACTACTGCTAAGTTCGATTTTAAAGCTTTCATTTCCATTATAAATACCATTTTCTTTGTTCAATATCATAAAATAAAAAGTACAAAAACAATAAAAAGAAAATAAAAGAGGGCAGATTGTGAAAACAAGAAGGTACAGCCCCATACCAAAAAAGAGAAAGAAATTCTGAAAGTGTGCAAGCTTAAATGCCACTCCTGAATAACACACTTCTAATTAGTCAAACTGTTTAATCTTCACTATTTAGTTTTAAATTTACTGCTGATAGGATAGTGAATTTGATTTTCCAAACTATTTAATCTTGGCTTATCAGTGGGTAGATTAGGATAGAAATTAAAGGTTCAAACATGCTCAAATATGAACCTAAGTTTTCAAAGAGAGATGACTCAAATATGTTTTATTTTCTTGAGTCAAAAAATATCAAAATCTGGTTCTAATTAACTCAAGATCTGAACCAGAGAAAAAAGGAGGAATAGCTCGCATAAGAGTCAAATCGAAGCTGTAGAAAAGAGGAAGGAAATGTTTTCAAATTTCAGATCTTAAGCCTTCCATTTTTTATTTAGTTTTTCTGCAAAATAAATGTCTATGTGAAGCTTGTATTTATGCCATAGATCACAGCAAGTCAAACAACTTAATCTTGACTTGAATATTTTTAAATTGATGTTTTAGAATTTAGAGAATGAAAATCTGTTGGACAGTTTAATCCCAACAGGTGGTAGATTAGGTAGAGAATCATATGGACTCAACTGTTTAATCTGAGTCCATGGAGAAATAAGGAGTAGAAATAGATTAGGTTTCTTGCTTTCAAAAGAATAAAATGTTGTAAATAGATTTTTCCAATCCAACTGCACTCTAACGAAGAAAAAATGTTAGATCAGTAGGATTGGGTAGGTAGAAAGATTGTGTTGATGAAAATCCATTGTTTTCATGGCTGCTAAAACGTTTTCAGAGCAAAATCATCTCAGCAAAGGAAAGGTATCCCAATAGATCAGGCACAGGTCAACCTTCCAGAAAACATAAATGGATGAGGGAACTAATTAGCCTCCCAGAGAATGCAAGTCTGAAGTTCTTGATGCCTTCAAGTAGGCACCATCCCCAAGTGGAGCCACTGTTAGCCACCTATAATATTTTTTATACCAAAAGGTGGCTAAGAATGTTTGAGCCTTCAAGGAACAAATTTCATTACTAAAAATTGTTGGCTCTTGAAGACTCTTGAAGGCCTCCTGCCGTTCCTCTATCCAAAACTTCACTGATATTCCCATTTTACTCTTAGAAATCCTGTTGATTTCCAAGCCAGAATACTGCTGTAAAGTCATCATTTTCCCCTTCTCCCAATCAAAACTAACCTCCATTTTCTTCCCTATTTTTCCGTAAAATTCCTTTATTTTGTCTTGAGTTCTCTTCTTCCACTCATGAAAATCACTTTCCCATAGTTGAAAACCCATTTTTTAACTATACCGAAACCCTCAAATCCTTTGAAAAACATTAAAAATCACAAAAAACACATGCTTGTGCATAAGGGTTTAAGCCCTTTGGGCCAGGTCTCAACCACTTTCCCCACATACCCACACCCTAGAACCTAGTGCTAAAACCCCTCACAGCGCTTATCGCATCGCAAACACAAGAGCGCCAGTCTTTATGCCATTATGCAATATTCCAATGAGAAGATTAAAGCGCCCTGGCCCGATCCGCGATATGCGATTAGCTCCTCCTTTCTAGCCCCCGGTCATATCATCCTTCCATACGCCCTAAGGCCCCGAAATCGGGCGCCATGCCATTTTATATTTCCTTTGCCTAAAGTTTAAAACCTTTGGGTATATATTAAAACTCATCGGTTTATTATATTTTATACCTCCGCCGGTCCAAAGTTCAAAGAAATCTCCACCGTCGATCTATTCTATAGATCGATGGTGCGGATTTCATCTCCCTGTGGTCCCCACCGCCCATAAGCTGATTGCCCAAAACCGGCGGTATCCATTGCACCACCTTTGGGGAAAGGGTGGTTTTTTCCCAATGGCCAGCGATTCCATACAATGGTTGAAACGCGTCCCATGTACCTTTTTCAAAACTGTCGTCCATCGCACATAACTGTAGTCCATCGTGCATTATTGTTCGGATGCGGATGCCCAGCGATATTGCTGTGGACCGTCCGATCTGGGGCGGGCCATCCAACGGCTATCGCTTGCCGAAGGTGCACGATAGTTAACTCTGGTGCACACGCGATAACTCAGGGTATGACGCGCCATCTAGTTAATATCCACCATCGATTTGATCTGCAGATCGACGACCCACAATTCATCTCCCGATCTCTCCGTTTGACTTTCAATTTCTGCTCCCGACCGTCGATCTCTGCGCGATCGATGGCTCAGATTCATTCTCCTTTTTCCACCTCCTCATTCAATCTCAACTGTCGATCTCTGCACGATCGACGGCTCGGATTTAATCTTTTTTCCACCCATTCTACGATCTCTCCCGATCAATCCTGACCGTTGGATGACGCCATCCAACGGCCCCACTTTCTTCACACGCCTCCCGATGCAGTTAACCTATATAGGTAGGTTTTTATAATAGTTTTTCATATTTTGCAGAGTTTCAATGTATTTTTCCGCTACACTGAAGAAATTATGAAGGCTGAGGGTGACGAACCTCCCGCCTTCAATTCACCACGAAATCACTTACAGGGTTTTAAAATTCGCATTTTACCAATGGATTCATGAGGCATTGGTGTCATTTGACCCCTATACAGCCCTGCGCACCAGAAAACACAGTTAATCGGGCACCAGTCAGAGAGTATCAGTGATAAAGGCCAGAATGAACCAGGAGGGAGGATGGAAGACATGTTATCATGGATCACGACTAAGAATGTTTATCAAAAGCCTAATCCCCAATTCAAAACACAAGTTAAAGAATATCTAAAGGGTCTTGTCAATAGGAACGCCTCCACCACCACAAAATGAGGCAAATTGATCCCTTTAGTTATCACGACGCCACCTGTGCCTCAAAATATTCAATCAGAAGCTGAATTTATTGATCAGGTACCTACAGCCTCACAGAAAATCAAAGGTTGCCGAACAAATAATACTAATCAAGGGTCTTATCTCAAAATTGTCGGAAAAACTATTTTAAAGGTTAAAGAACAGTCCAGAAGCAGATCTTTTCAATCATTAGGCCTCGAAAGACACAAACAGAGTTATGAAGCAGAGTTATAAATGATTACATTCCCACCTTATGCCTTGCCTAGTTCCCAAAGGCCAGGAATTGCATTGATTACATAATTAATAATACTTGACCCCTGGGAAATCCTCCCACCTCTTCATTCTTCTATAAATACTTCTGTAGAAGATGAGAAAATGTTGGTCTTTGGACATCTGAATGTATGTAATAGTTATTCTGAAGCTACTAATGCCCTATTTGCAATTCAAAGATATATAAGCTGATATCGGAAGTTCAAAGTTGTAGAGACCCACCGGGCTTGCTGATTGTAACTGGTTTGAACATCTATACAAGCTGCTGATTTATGGGATCCTGATTTGTGTCAATGGTGATGTTTTTCTCACTGTCAATTGTTATTTTGCTTAATATTTCCACTCTGTTCACTTTCTTTGATAAAGAGCAGCAAACATAGAGCTAGGATTTACTTTCAACAGTACCCTACTCTTATTGAAAGCTTTATTTTCTACGTTTTCTTCATTTGAACGGTCTCTTTGAAGAGTACATCAATGCAGGTCGGTTTAAAGGCACTTGCTTGATCTAAATTTCTCTTTGTCACGGTTATCTATGTTTTCCTTATTGAATATGCTGAAAGTAGGGTAGTTTAAAGGTACTTACCTGATCTTAAGCTTTTCAACTGTTGTTTCATGTTTCCTAACTAAAATTACTTCAAAGCAGGCTAGTTTAAAGGTATTAATCTGATCTCAGAATACTTTTATGTTTTTTCTTATTGAAAATGCTGAAAGCAGGGTAGTTTAAAGGTACTTACCTGATCTTAAGCTTTTCAAATTTTTTTTTTTTAAATGTTTTTCTATCTGAAAGTACTTCAAAGCAGACTGGTTTAAAGGTATTAACCTGATCTCATAATACTTTTATGTTTTTCCTTATTGAACATGCTGAAAGTAGGATAGTTTAAAGGCACTTACCTAATCTTAAGCTTTTCAACTGTTTTTTCAATGTTTTCTAATTGAAAGTACTTCAAAGCAGGCTAGTTTAAAGGTATTAACCTGATCTCAGAATACTCTCATGTTTTTCTTTAAGTACATGCTGAAGCAACATATTTTAAAAGAACTTACTTGATCTCAGGCTGTTTCACTATATCTTCATTTGTTTGTTCTTCATTTCCTATCTGTTTCATTCCATAAAATCACCTTAAGAGATCCTTTGACATAAGTGACTTGCCCCATGGATCCTGTTTGAACCTTGTTGTCCAATTAAAATCCTCCTATGACTCCATAGCCCAATGGGTTAAAACTATATTTTCCTTTCTGTCAGCCAAATCATTCCCTCACTTGCAGACACCTTCACCCTTCATTTTGAAACTGCCTTTGCCTTCATCATGTTCTTGCCCAACCAAAACAAACAAAACCCAAGCTCTTCATAACTAGCCTAATATCACAATTTCAGCTATTGAAGATGACATCTTTAAACTCATTCATAGAGAGATCCCTCTCTGGACTCAGGAGGGCTAGATCCTAGAATCCCAAAATTGGTTGAAATAATGTTGCTTCTGCAGTTTTAGTCTTACCAATCTGCTAAAATTACAGATTCCTAACACCACCCACAGGAAAATGTCTAGGTAGAATCTACCAACAAAGTAATCTATTCCATTCTTACCAAAACAGTGAATCTTATAAAAAAATATTGGGAAAAAAGATTACCATAAGAATTATGGGCTTACAAAACTACCTGGAGGAATAATATGGGTCAAACACCTTATGAGTTGGTGTATAGGAAGTAGGTCCTATTGCTGATATAATTCCAAATTGAATGAACTTGATGAAATCAAGAGAGATTTTGTTCAAAAAACTATATTAATGTAGCAACAATGTAGCAAATGAAATGATAGGTTAATAAAAAATAAGCAGTTCCAACTAAGTAACTGGGTACTCCTTTACGATTCAAGGTATAAAAATTTGAAGGGGAAACTTTGTACACATTGAATGGGGCCATATGAGGTAGTTCAATTTTTCGATAATGGAGCGATAGAAATTAAGACCATTGATGGACGAGAAGATGTTTTCTTGTTGAATGAGCATAGACTCAAAACATATTTCCATTCCACCACTAAGGAGGATTTTATACAACAAGTACAACAACAATAAGATTTGAAGATGGTAGATGGTGATACCAGCATACTGTGAGTTTTGATTTTCTCTTTTCCCAATAAAGGAAAAAAAACCAGAAATAAATAAATCTAAAAAAAGAAAAAGAAAAAAAAGAATAATCGACATGACTGTGAAAATTAGTTTTTTGTTGCAATAATTTGAGGGTCTGCTTGAAAACCAATTTTCTAGTAGGAAGACAATTTTTTAAAAATAAAATGGGAAGTTAATTGATTATGATAAATGAATAATTTTTCATTGAAAAGAGGTAGGTTTCCACGAGGACTTCAGGTGGGAGCAGAAAAACTGGAAGAAACTAATCCCTTACCAAGTTCAGGGAAAATAGGATGACAAATTTTATGCAAGTAACAAATATTCTCATTGTAGTTAATTCATCCAGGATACAACATTATTTGATGGAGAAATTTACTACGTAACGTAAATATTCCGTCCTTCTTATCCATTTTTGTCAATCTTCCCTCTATTTCTCTCCCCCCCCCAAGATTGAATGTCCCTCCTATTATGCACATAATTTCTTGTCCCGATTTATATTCTTCCCTCTTAGCCCTAAAAATTGTTTCCCTTGTTCCATTTTCCTATATCCCCATGAATCAATTTACCTTATTCTAAGCATCCCCTGTGATTTTCCTTCCTTTTCTTTATAAATACCCCCGTCCCACTTCTTTTTTCCCTTATGTATTTTTTTTTCAAGATTTGATAATTCTTGAAAGCTTTATATGTTCATATCTAGAAACATGGTGACACTTGAACCTGGCGATGAAGAACTCCTTAAACTCTGCAATCAATTTGTATGCAATCCAACCCACCTTTAAAAAGACGCAATTTGATTGGTAATTCCATAACTAAAATTGTTTAATTTCATGTACATGTACCCTCTCGTGTAGTACAAGAATCACAGTGCAGGAATCCCAGTGTTTCAGTGCAGGAATCCCAGTATTCCAATACAGGAAGCCTTTTTCGGTACAAGAATCCTGCTACAGTGTAGGAATTTTTATTATGATATTTTTAAAACACTAGAATTGGTTGTAAATTGATTTTGATTTTTTTGTTTCTTTAAAGAATATGATGGTTGTATGTGAAAAAAATGGACTTTATATCTATATCTGTATAACTGACATTATTGTTTTAGCCTGGAAAGGAATGATTAATTAAAGCACAGGAATCAATGTAGACCTAGGAAACCTTATTATAGCAAGCAATTACCATGCTGAATAAATTTCATGATGAGGACTGGGTGCATGTATGAAGGTTTTTTCACTCGTTATTTACATCCAAAATTTTTCCGTCATGTAGTTGATCCTACCTCCACCATTTGTGATTTTTCCATCCCGTTACACCATTTTTTGGTAATCTAACCTATTATCATTAGATGGACCCAAGTACACCATGTAAGACCAATTTTACCCTAAGTAAAATTTCTTTCACTATGAAAATAACTTAGTAAACCACCTTTATTAAGTTGTTTATGGTCTAAATAGGAAACTCCATGAGGAAATATTAAATAAATCTACATTTGTTTGATTTTCCTCAAGGAATAATTAGTTAAACAATAGTTTAATTAATATTCCTAGTTATATCTAACCCAAAACAAGGAAATTAATTAAATAAATCATAATTTATCTTATCATTTTCTAAGAATAATTATTTAAACCTTATTTAAATAATATTCTTTGTTAAATATGACTAAATCACCCTTAAATAATTAAATAAATCATTATTTATTTGATTATTACTCAACCACATCCTTAAAATGATAAATAAATCATTTATTTATTTATTATTTACAAAAAAAAAGATTTGACCCAAGTCAAATTCCTTTTCCCTCCAACAAATATAATAAAATATTCCATAAAAGTTGGATCTTGATTTGGTTAATAATATTTTAATTATGCACCAATATCTAGACTAACTCAATATTTTGTTATAAATAGAAGGGTTTTCCCATTGATTTACCACCTTTTTTTGCCTAAAGATCACTCTGGATCTATACTTTTGGTCTAACTATTGATCCACCATCATAGTCATATTTTGCTACCATTTTTGTTTGGGTTTTCTACACCATCAAGAGAGAGGAATTTTAGATCTGAAGTGTTGAGGACTTACAAGAACCCATCCCACTGAGGAGAACAAGGAACACCCTCCTGGGTTTTCCTCCCAGGTGCCATTAATAGAAAATTCATTCAACATATTCTTGTCTTGTCTATTGGATGCATGGAGTAAATCTTGTTTTTTCTAATGCTTAATGTCTTCTAATGCATAGATCTAGATTTTTGCAGCATTTATCTTGATCACCTAACTACAGATCTAAGGATATTGGCAGCCATATTTGCTGTTAGGGTTGTTTGTTATGCACAGCTAAAGTGGTATTTTTTTGTACGCTTGGAATTAAGATTCATACTAACAACTGGCGACTAAACACAGGTTTACGATTACGACCTTTGTTGTTTTTCTGATCCTTGCATACCCTGCTACTTCAAACCCTAGGATTTCTCTTCAGCCTCTTGTTTTTTTATTTTCTTGATGTTGTTTTTAACCTATAAAACCCTAAAAAGATAAAAATTCTAACTTCCGTGTGTTTTCGTACCTATTGCGAAGGTGACAGACATCAGCTGCAGCTGAGACGACACGTTTTTCTGAAATATGCCGCTGAGAATGTCAGAAGTGTAGGTCGCACGCTTTTGCCCAAAAACTGCGACCTGGACCCTCAGGACGCACCTTTCAACCCAAAAAATGCGACCTTTGCTAAAAACATGTCAAAAACTGTGACCTGGACTTTTTGCGGGAATTTTTCTTAAATTTTTTGGGTTTGTTTGAGCCTCTGTTCAGGGTTGTCTGACCTCCGTCTCCGCCCGTTTTGGACCTGTAATTGTTCTATTTTTCTCAACTAAGTGGGAACCTAGCCCCCTAGGGCTTCAGTACCCTCCACTTCTTGTGGAAGAGTTTTTGTTGTTTCCGGTTGTTTGAAATTTCAGAGTCTTCAACCATTTTTCAGATCTGATACCTAACCTTCATATTTGCTTTAGATCGGCTTGTTATCCATCCAAATCACCTCATTTGTTTGGATTTTCCTCTAGGGTTCACTCCGTTTCCCTCCTGGAGATAGCCTTTCGCCACCTCTTTTTACAGCAAATTTTCCTCTGATCTGTTGTTGTTTTTTGCACCACTTTCCAGCAGATTTTGTCCTTTAGATCCTTGTCCCTCCTGAATTTAGATCTATTGGATTTTTTAGTGTGTTTTGATTAGTTTTTTTTACTCACCTATAGACTAGTTGCTAAGAGGCCCGCCTCCTCAGGTTTAGATTATTGCATTATTAGATGTTTATTTTCTGTTTTTGTAGGCTTATATACTATCATTTGCAGGTTTATTTGCAGCTATACAACACACATTTTATTTTTCTCTACAAATGTCTGGGTTTAAAAATTAAAATTTACACACTTCACACACACACCCTAAGTGAAAAAGGGTTTGGTTAACACCACCACACAAAGACTCAAAAACATTGAAATCAATTGATCCTGCACCTCTCTGCACCTCTCCGCCCTTGTTTCGACATTGTAATCAGTTGATCCTGCACCTCCCTGCCCTTGTTAGTCTCTTTTTCCTTTGTGCCGTGTTTGTTTCATCATCATTGCACCACCAAGGCATTTATCCCAGAGACTTCTTGGCCTTCATCCTCAGTTTCCGATAGAAAGACTTACTCCTCCACGTAGGGTTCGAGTTATTCCTACACTGAGTCTGCACACCGACTCTTCTTCTGGTCCTTTGGGTTCTCCTTTTGGTTCTGCCTTCGGTTCTCCCCCTGTCACCTTCACCATGTCTAGTGCAGGACCTAATGCTGGTAGTAACCCCAGCACTCATGCTAGGAATACCACTAGTGGGACCGCAACAAACACTACCCCAGTTGCGCCCTTGCTCCCCTTCATGGAAGGCCTTAGCCTCCCCGATTTTGACTAGTTGATAAATGACCCTCTACACCATGACGCTAGTTGCCCTGCTATGTAAATGAAGCTCCCTTTCGACATCCCAAGTTTGAAGGAATTGCTGGAGAAGATCCAAAAAATCATGTTCGATCTTTCCACATGTGGTGTTCGTTTAACTCCATTACCGATGACTCTGTCCGTCTTCAGTTGTTCCAATGTATTCTTACAGGTGAAACTTCTATGTGGTATGTTGATCAGGCCCCTTCCTCTCATACCACCTTTGCGACTATTTACCTGTCTTTTCTGTCTTACTTCCAGCTGCCCCTTCGTTATGACACTGTTACCAAACTCTTGACTTCTTTCCGTCAATCGTCTGTGACCCGCCTTTCCGACCATGTCCAGGAATGGCAGAGAAGAAAGAGCCTATGTCGAAATCCTTCCTTTGAAGACTGTGTCTACATGGACTGTTTCCTTAGATCTCTTTTGCCACCTATCAGAAAATATGTTGCATCACACTTTCCTCAAACCGAAAAAGCCGCTCTCCAAATCGCGTTAAAATATGACCTAATATACGCTCAGTCGGGTTATGTTTATACCGTTCTACCTGATCTTCCTAGACCCAGTGGTGCCAACGCACTGGGGGCATCTCACACCGCTGATGGTATCGTTGGAGCTCTCTCTAATCCGTACGCTCAACCTCCCATGGGCTATGGCTTTCCTCAGGGTCGGGCCAGCACCTCCTGCACTTTCCCCCCTCCCAGTAGCATGTATCCAGGATACGACATGCCTCCTATTTTTTCCCAAGCTCCTGTTTACCACACGGTTACCCAACCTCCTTATTATTTGTATCCACATCCTGTTGGTCCAGCTCCTCCAGCATTAGCACCGCTTCCTCCCTTGCCTTCTCAACCCCCACAACAGCAGCCACCGCCCCCTCAGGGGCAGGTATGTGCACAGCAGGGCGTGACTAATCCTCCTCCCTCCAAAAAGAAGAGGAAAGACACTCAAAATCAGTTTTCTCCTGGTAATCCTGGACCTAATCCTCAAAATAATGCTCCTAACACTACTAACCAGCATCAGGGCACCCAGCCCAAGCAGGACATGCCTGTTCGCACGAACAAGCCTTGTTCTTGTTGTGGTTCTTATGGTAATTACACACATGATTTCCCTCTTTTAACATAGATGTGACAACTGTGGGAGTCTCAAGCAACATTTCGAGGAGAGCAAGCCTCCCCTTCCGTCCCTCCCAGTGCTGCACCTAGTCAACCGCCTGTGCTTACTAATCCTTTCCCTCAACAAGGATTTGTGGCTACCCAACCACCTGAAGGTTAGGTGGCCACTCAAACTCTTCCATCAGGTACCTCTGATTACTATATTCTCATGATGAACGCTGATCAACCTCTAACCATAGACGTCAATCTTTAGACTCGGTCCCATTAGTACAACAAGCCTCCCACTACGTCTATCACTGAGCTGCCTCCTTCGGTCTCTACAGAGCCTCTTTTGACACCTAATGGTTTCTTGTAGATCCCTCAGCCTAAGGCGGAGGTTCATACTAATATCCCTAAGGGACCACTCCGCCAAAATTTTGCTTCTGGTAAAGCTTCCCATTCGTATAGCATAGTAGATGATTTGGCACAATCCCCTGCTGCCATTTCAATGCTGGAACTCCTCCAGTCGTGCCCTTCACAACGAAAAGCTCTAATATCTGCCATGGGAACTGTATATCCTTTCGACGATCGATTGATTGTCTTTGATGTTGACCGGTCAGAACATCCTCCTCTCCCTGCTTCCGTCGCCTTCCAAATCCCAGTCAAGATCCAGAACGCCAATGTTTCCTGGTGCATTATTGATGAGGGGGCATCCACCTGTGTGATATTCGCTTTGGTTTGGAAGCAACTCGGATCACCTGAGTTGGCTCCTTCCATGATCACTCTCCGAGCATGGGATGGCCATGCCTCCTAGCCCATCTGCTTATTCCGCAATTGTCCTATTACTCTTGCGGGAAAGACTGTTTGCATTGACGTAGAAGTCATAGATGCCCCCTTCGATTAAAACATTATATTGGGTCGTAGCTACACTTATGCTATGTCTATTGTCCCTTCCACGGTCCACAGCGAGATGTCCTTCCCCCATAACGGAAATATAGTCACCATTGACCAATTGACATATTACGAATCAAATTCTCAGACCTCCCCTGAGTCCACTATCCCTTCAGTGGCCAACAAGAAAACCGTCAATCCTTGGACCAGTGTCTCACCTGGAGTCTGCAAATATTCCTCATTGCTTGGTACATTCCCTGGTATTCCTCCTCATGTCTCTGATCCTAGCTCATCAAATTCTTGCATGATGCAATCATCTTGGGCTGCTCTCAAGCGGCCTGCCTCGGCTAGTCAACAGCCTCCTCGCCCTCTGCAGCCTACTCCTAGCCCTTTGATTCAGCCTTCTGGACCTCCTCCTCCTGGCCTTTTAGCTGGTATCCATGAGCCTCTATACCCTCCTGGAATGGTTCCTCCATGCCTTAAACATTTAGGAGCCGTCCCACTTGGCCATTACCCCTCCGGTCAGATACCGTTCCTAGCCCCCTGTTACACAGTAATTTGTCACCGTCCCTACCATTCCCCGTCCTGCACATTGGAGGGCCAATTATGTGACTTGTGAGCAATGTCATGCCTTGAAACCATTATCATTGCATTCCTCTAAACATGAGCTTCAATTTCCCTAAAGACATCTCCTTGCAAAAAACCATAAAACATCCCTTTTTGCATTGGCGTGGGTAGCCAGTTCATCACTCGCGCCAATGAGGAAAATCCTACAAATAGGCCGCACCAACTGGCGCTCTGTCCCAGAGTCGCAGTCGCGCCAGCCAATTTAAGGAGTGTTTTTTAAATAAGGATGGAGGAAGTTTCATTTCAACAGACTCAGTAACTGCTATCTATCTTGAGTTGGGAGGTTTGGCTCCGGGAGTTCCATGAAAGGGAAGTGGTTTGCCACCTCTCATGGAAGCTTCCTTGAAGATAGGGCCAATCCCACAATTATAGGGATCCCAACTCCCCTTCCTCCATCTATAAAAGCTTGCTCATTGCCATTGCAAGCTAGTCTTGAAGTGCCTAAGCTTTGAATCTCCAAATTCCCAAGAGCCTTCATGCTGCAAGAGCCCTCATTCTTCCCTTAAGGCCGACTCAAGCAAGGAGACTATTGTCGAGAGACTCTAAGAGAGGCTTGTCCCATCCTTGGCAGGCTTTTCGAGACGTGCACGACTGGAGACCCCTCCGAAGGAGACCTCGGCATCAGAACATTGGTTGCACTCTCTTTCGATTGCTTATTAATGAATGACTACTGGTTATGGTTCCACTCTGTTTTTCACTTATGATAATGATGAGTTATATCCTTTCTGACTGATATATAGTTGCATATTCTGGATTTTATGCTTGTATTCGTGTTGTTTCTTGCATGTGCAGGTGTGCATCCATGGAGATCGTGGGGATCGTGATCTGCCGAGGCTGAGGAACGGGAACGCTATCTCTTCTACGAATCATAGCACTGGACTCTAGGTAGGCCTCCATCGTTTGTCTGTTTAGTCGCAATTAGGAAATTGCACTGTAGCTTTTAATGATTGTTGCTAGACCCGTGCTGGGCTAGTAGGGATCGCCTCTATCCGCAGAGGGGATTTACCTCCTCAACAATTTGGCGACTCCACTAGGGATCATCTAGTTTTGATTGTCTCGTTTTGATTGTTTCGTGGTTTTCCTTGCTTGGTTGGCCTTCTAGGCTGGGTTCTTTTGCTGTTTTTTGCTTCTTGGTTTGCTTGGATATCATTGATCTGCTTCTGGAGTAGTTGTTTTTTTATTTTTGGCTGAGGAACTCGGCTGGCACGCTTTTTAGCTCGACAGTCACACCAATTGGAGCATGTTGCATTTGTATTGCCCACGCCAATTGCTTTCTGGTGCCAGTTACAACCTCACAGTCGCGCCACTCCTGTGAGGCATTAGGGTTTGCTCAGTTTTGAGCTCTCTGGGTCTCGTCAGTGTTTTTCTTTTTGGTTTTTCAGCTACCTGAGTGTGTTGGAGTCCTGTTTGACTGGTAATTTGCCTTCGTCCTTTAGTTGTTTGCTTTTCTCCATCGATTTCACGTTTTAAGCCCTAGGGCATCTAGTGGCTTTGTGTATCGAGCCCTCCTTAGGAGTTTTGGTATTTTGTTAGTCCAGTCAATTCTCTGATTGCTCCTCCGCAGTCTCTTAGTGGCTGTTCACCATTTTGTTGCGATTTTTGGGTGATTACGCTTCTCTTCATTCAAACTTCGTTTGGTCTTGCTTTGGACCTAGATCACACGGTCCATTGGAACCTTTGAGACTTTTTCTTGGTTTTGAGAGACTTTGGTCGATTTGAGATATGATTGTTTGTGTCATCGAGTGAAACTTGTTTGTTTTTGCTCTCGTAATATCATTTCTCGAATTGCTTCTCTTTTGTTTTCAGTTTGTTTAGTGCATCTAGCCATCAAACATGGAAAATTTAAAAAAAAAATCTCTTTTTCTTTTGGTTGATTAGTGAAAATTGAAATCTTTTCGATTTTACTAGTAATTAGTGATTTGAATGAAAAATTTTCAATTTCATTAGTTGCATTAGAGATATCATTGATTGTCTTCCGATCATTTTGTTTGTGTAGAAACTCTCAACTCTTTTGTAGCTAGTTTTCATCGAACGAAATGATGTATTGTGGCATATAGCTTTGCATTTAGGAGTTTTTGAAACCACACATTCGTTAGGGCCTGAAAACTGAAACGTAATTGAAGATCAAATTTAAAATCTACTCAATTTACACCAAGGCAGCATTGAAATCTAACGAAACACATTTAGAGGTCTAGGCTAGAGACATGTTCCGGCGTCTTTAAACCTAGTAGCTGTCGTTCGCCTTTTGGCTTTAGACAGCGCTAGTACGGACTTGTGCTCCCCATACCATTGCGTATATAAAGGGAGACCCCTCTAGGTTTCAATCCTTTATCCATAGGAAGCCGAGTCTGTCGCCCTATACCCGTGATACACCGAACACAGCATTCGGGGAGATTGCCTGCACGTACGGAAAGTCCTTGGTTGATTTCTCTTTCATTATTAAAACCAAGGTGTATATTGCAGTTCACGGTTATTTGGTACACCCTTTTTGCCTAGTATTCCCGAGCAGTCATTTGGTATTTTCTGACTCCCTAAATTTGAAAAGATCGCCAAGCGCTTGTCCTTTCACGCTTGTGTCAAATCTGAAAGAGATAGAGTCACCTTTTTATCGTTTCTCGACTCTTAAAACATGAAACGGTAAAGTTTCTTATTTTTCAATGTGGTAAAAATTAATCACCCACGATTACATGCCCTCTTAGATTTTTCTTGTTTACCGTTTGATCGTGTGTCTTGACTCTTTTTCAGCCCGTGTGTGTGTTTGTTCTTTTTTTTTTTTTTCTCTTGTCGTTTGCCACAGTGGCGGAACCTTCGGTTTCATCTACTGGTAGTCCTTACACGGACGATTCATCAGAGGTTTCCCAATCCTCTGTTGAACCGCAGCAGCCTATTGTTTCAGAGTTTCCTGACGGGGGACCGATTCTTTCTGAGCAACCCTTTGGGGGACCAGTTGAGTTCGATTGGCCCTTTTTGGACCCTGTGTCTGAATTGAGATTAGGAGCTGATTTCCTTTCTCTTACATCGGGTTCGCCTTTTGTTGTTGCTGTATTTCCTCCTAGTCCTCGCCGTTTATTGCGCGAACTAACGGCAGGCTCAACCATGAGTGATTCTGGTGAGGAAATCCCAACGTCTGGTGAAGACTATCAGCTCTTCCCATGAAGATTGTTTCCGGGAGACAACTCTGAACTGGCTGATATGTTAACAGCTAGTCCCTCTTTACCACCGGGGTACAGGTCTTTGGGTCAGATCATTTCTGCCCGCCGGCCTCACAGCAGGAGTATCGGCTCCTTCTCGGGAGCAGTGCTCCTTCACCGGTGTCTCCTCGAGACACATTGCTCCCTTTTGGTCGGCCAGCATTTGTGTGGCCACCTCTTCTCCTGTTGTCACAGCACCCTCTTCCAGGGCTATGCCAACTCCTGAAGATATCTATCTAGCGACTGCTATACCGGAGAACATCTCTCCGGAGGAGTATCGGTTGTCTCTGCAACAGCCGAACCCCGAGGTTGGACCATCCTCCCAAGATCCCAACTGCTCTTATTTTCGCACTATGCACAAGATGGTACACTTGTGTATTCTTTTCCAGGTTAGTATGACGAGCACGGGGACATTTTACGTCTGCCCGCTCCTGAGGCTTACCTCCATGCTCAAGGTTTACCTTATAACCAGGCTTATAACCCGCAAGGGCAACCTTTCCAAGGCCAACCTTCGGGCCAACTTGGCCATCCTTATGACCCACAAGGGCAGCCCATCCAAGGCTATCCTGCGGGCCAGCAAGGGCCATCGTAGGGTCCGCAAGGATAGTATTACAGCCCTTCCAGTCAACCTGTTCAGCCTCAGCCGGGGTACCAACTGGGACTGGTCTATGGTCCTGGGGGGGAAATCCAGCCTTCTCTACCAATGCAACCACAGTATCCTGTTGTCTCTAACCTTGCATATCAGCTGGGACCATCCTATGGTTCTACTTCAGGTCAAACCGGTTTCCAGCAACCACCTGGCCATGTTCCTCCACAGACCATGGCCCATCGGCTGTTTCGGTGATACCTCCGAGCAAGGCGGCCACATCCGGTACGACTTGGGCTCCTTCATAGCCGGTCCTTTGTGCAGCCGCGCCGACACCGGCCACATCGGGTCCCGGCTTTGTTCATTCGACGCATGTTTCGGTCGGGTCGCTTTGTTCACTGAGAGCAGCCGCTCATTCGTGCTTCATGACTTGTTGGAATTCATTCGATGCGGCCGTCAACGATTGCGCCCTACTTATCGAGGCTCTGCGAGGTTCCGCACTAGGCGGCCTACTCATCCTCAGAGCGGTTATTATCCTCATGGTCAGTCTCAACCGAACTATAACCACTCTGGAGGCTCTCAGTATTATCCTCCTCCACCCGGTTCTACCTACGCTCAGCAGCCAAATCCAAACGCTGCTTATACAGGGCAGACACCTAATCAGGGCCCGAACCCTGGTTATCAAGCCCCACACTATGGTTACCAGAATCCAAATCAGTCTGGTTATACGAACTATGCCCCCTACGGTCAGAATCCTGCGGGACAGAACCCGTGGGGGCAAGGATATTCACAACCATTGTGGAGTATGGGTACCGGACCTCATCCCGGGCCTGGCATGACGGTTAATCCACCATTGCCATTCCTGGCTACCTTGGAGCTGCCGGATGTTTCAAAATTGACCAATGATCCGATTTTACATAATCCGTATTGGCCTCCGGTTCCCACCAAGATACCAGGTGATTGCCCCAAGTTTGAGGGAAAAGCTGGAGAGGACCCCCAGGCGCATGTGATGACGTATCATCTTTGGTGTTCGTCTAACTCTTGGGTCAACGATTCGATTCGTTTGCGCCTCTTCCAGTGTACTTTAACTGGAGCTGCTGCTAAGTGGTACATAGAGTTATCCCGTGGCATTTTACAAGATTTCAATTCTTTAGCCATGGCTTTTCTCATGCACTTTCAGTTACCGGTTCGTTATGAAGCCGGGACACACCTCCTGACTTCTCTGAAGCAGGATAAAGCCACTCACATATCTGATCACATTCATGAGTGGCAGCACCATCGTAGACTGATCAAGTTTCACATACCTGATCAGATACTAACTCACTGGTTCACCACCTCCTTCGTGAATAAAATTGCTCAAGATATTGCGATGGGAGCGTGTGTGATGGAGGAACAAGCCATTGCGCGTGCCCAATATCTGGATCTTGTATATTCTCAGTCCGGTACGCTTTATGATATCTTGCCTGATGCCCCGTGGTCCGAAACCTCTAAGGCTCTGCCTACCCCTGCGGTGGATGGTGTCATTGGTTCTATCTCTCAGAATTCGAAGAAATCTTCGAATGGGAAGCAGAAGTCTAATTCTTCCAACAATGCTCCTGCTAATCCCGCCCCGTCCGATTCTAGCAAACCACGGAGGTGAATGCCATTCAGGCTAATCCTATGGAGAAAACTTCCAAGGGAAAAAAGAAGGGCAAAGGAAAATCTAAATCTGATGCCCCAAAGCCAGAATCTAAATCTCGCACTGAGGATGGTTCTCAGCGTAAACCGAAGTACCCTTGCCTCATTTGTGAAGGGGACCATTATACTAAGGATTGTCCACGAAGATCCGAGGTTAGTTGACTTCTCAAGGGTTCTAAAGGGACTTTGGCTGTTCTAAAAGATCCATTCCCATCTCAACAGACCCAGATGGTCGAATAACCGTCACCATCTGCACCATTTGGGTCCCAAGTTTTCATGATGAAGAGTGTTGCACCTATCTCCGTCGTTATGCATTTAAAGGATTACAGCGAATCGTGGCAAGCGCCTGAGAAGGCAGTTGCGGATGGACCACCTCCCCCACCTGTCTCCGGTTCGTTGGAAATCGAGAAGCCTACTCCTGAACCCGTTGTGAAGCCACCTTCTAAAGGTGTCTTACGAAGATCTTCTTATAATCCGAATGCTCATGCCGCTCAACACTACAGCATTGTTGAGGATTTGGCACAGGCACCCTCTGCTATGTCTGCACTAGAAGTTCTTCAAAGTTGTCCTTCGCAACGGAAGGCTTTACTGTCTATGATCGGTGGCATTGATCCCACCGACTCGAGTCTTCTCACCTTCGATTTAGAGAATTTCACTCCCCGACTTCCACATCAAATCGCTCTTGTTATTCAAGTCGGGATTAACGGTCTGAACATTCATAGGGTTGTGGTGGATGAAGGTGCTTCTACCTGCGTTATGTCATCCGCTTGCTAGAAGGCCATTGGCTCTCCAGCCCTCGCGTCTTCTCCCAATGCCCTCGAGGCATTTGATGGTCGGGAATCCAAACCCCTGGGTGTTCTTGAGAGTCTAGCGATCACTTTACAGGGGAATACTGTCAACGTGGAAGTAGAAGTGGTTGACGCCAAACTCAACTACAATATACTTCTTGGCCGCAGCTGGACTCATGCCATGTTTTGAGTGCCATCCACCATCTTTCGACTCCTTAAGTTCCCTCACGAGGGAAAAATTATCACGGTGGATCAGTTGTCATTTTTCACCTCTACCTCTGAGAACAACGTGCCATAAGTGGATAAAATTCCAAATCCCCCAGACAGTGTAGGACTTGGTCTCTTCAAAGACCCAGTCCTCATGGGTATTTTTCCCGCACCACCACCGCACACCGCTCAAGTTAACATGATTTCTAGGTCCGATGACCCCTGGCTTATTCCTACGTTTGAGCAGGTGTTTGAGTTTGGAGAATCAATGCCCTTGACTCCAGTAGAGATCAGCTACTGTGAAATTTTTACTGCATCTGATCCTCCACCTCCTCAGCATGCTCCTTTGAGCATGGCTCTCGACGTCTACTCTCAATCCCCCTGGCTTGGTCAGGCCGATTCACCTGATCCTCTCAAAGAGACTTTTCCTTCTGATGAAGCCATCATTGAAACTATGTCTCTTGAGGAGCTGCCTTGGGGTGATGGCCATCATCGCTCCTCTTTTATGCCTAGCTTGGGGGCAATGACTGACTGTCTGGAGTGTTATGCTTCTCAGGTTCCTACCCCTCCTCTTCAAATGCCTATTTTGACGCACGAGGTTTTTTCGGAGGGAAACTTGAGTAACATCACTCAAACCATCCCGATCAACATCTCCGTTAAACCGGGGATCGTTGAGAATATTCACGTGGGAGTGACTTGTTCTCCCGATGAGATTCAAGTCTATACTGATCTTTTTAAAGAATTCAGAGATGTGTTCGCCTGGTCCTACGAGGAAATGCCAGGGATTGATCCCAGTATCGTAGTGCATGAGATTCCAACCTATCCTGGTGCAAAGCCCGTGCGCCAACGCTTACGCCCCATGCATCCTCGGAAAGCCACCGCAATTAAGGCAGAAGTTGAAAAAATTCTGAACGCGGGCTTTATTTATCCCATCCCCCTCACAGAATGGGTTTCCAACATTGTCCCTGTCGATAAAAAGCACGGTACGATTAGAGTCTGTGTTGATTATCACGACATCAATCGCGCCTCTCCAAAGGATAATTATCCCACTCCGTTCATAGACCAGATCATTGACGAATGTGCCGGAAGTGAGATTTATTCCTTGATGGATGGTTTCTCGGGTTATAATCAGATCAATATTGCACCTGAGGATCAACACAAGACGACATTCATCCGTCCGTGGGGTACATTCGCCTACAAAAAGCTCCCATTCGGCTTGAAGAATGCTGGAGCCACTTTTCAGCATGCGATGTCCTACGCTTTTCATGACATTCGCCATATCGTTCAGCCTTATCTGGACGACTTGCCAGCTCATTCAGCTAAGCGAGAGGACCATCCCGAACATCTCCGCTAGATCTTTCTTCGTTGCAAGTGCTACAATATTAGGCTTAATCCTCATAAATGCGTCTTTTGCGTTGATTCTGGTCGTCTTTTAGGATTCATAGTCTCGAAAGATGGGATTCGCCTTGACCCTTTAAAGGTTGAGGCCATCATTAATCTCCCATCACCCTCCTTCCTATATCAGTTACAGAGTCTGCAAGGGAAAGCGAACTTTCTTCGACGCTTTATCCCGAATTATGCCGAGGTGGCCAAAGGATTCACACGTCTATTAAAGTAGAACGTTCCCTTCCACTGGGACGAAATCGCTCAGCAATCCTTTGAGAAGCTGAAGACGTTTCTTGTCAATGCTCCGTTGCTTCATCCTCCGGACTACCACCGCGACTTCACTTTATATCTCATCGCCGCATTTAGCACCATAGCCATGGTCTTGGTGCAGGATGACGATGAAGATAATGAACATGTTGTTTATTATCTGTCACAGAACCTTCTCGATCCAGAAACGCGTTATGCTCATGTCGAGAAGTTGGCATTAGCCGCAGTACACGCTGTGCAGCGCTTTCACCATTACATCCTTTTGCGTACGATAACATTGGTTTCGGATTGCAACCCTATGACGTATATTCTCTCTTGAAAATTACTAGGGGGAAAGTACTCCAAGTGGATTTTTATCCTACAGGAGTTTGACTTAGAGTTCACTACCGCTAAGTCAACTAAATCACTGGTTTTCACGGATCTTATATGCTCTCTCCCTATAGACTCCGCTCCCTCACACTCTGAAGACCATATACCGGACGAAACGATTTTCCTCATCAGTACTCGTGACCCTTAGTACGGTGACATAATTGTGTATCTTCAAACCTCAACATTTCGGTCTGAGTTGGATAAAACTGCCTTCCGTCGAATTCGGCATCAGTCCCAGCCCTACCGTATAGTAGGAGATACCTTATACTGCATTGGAGTAGATTCGGTGCTCCGGCGGTGCCTAACCTTGGAGGAGGCTGAAAAGGTCCTAAATGAATGCCACAGTGGTGCCTGTGGTGGACATATGTCCGGATATGCTACTGCCCAGAAAATTCTGCGAGTAGGTAATTTTTGGCCTTCCATATTCAAAGACTGTATTATTTTAGTCCGTAAATGTCATGCATGCCAGATATTTCAACGCAAGATGCACACGCCGCCTCTCCCCTTGCATCCTATTATTACTGTCGGCCCTTTTGCAAAATGGGGCGTGGATTTTATGACATGTAACCCTCACTCGGCCGGGGGGCATGTGTATATAATTGTCGTCGTCGACTACTTCACCAAGTGGGCCGAGGCGATGCCTACACTAGCTGCTGATGGTAAAACAGCTGCTCAATTTATATTCAACCACGTTATTGCACGGTTCGGGGTTCCTCAGGCCATCGTCACTGATCATGGTACTCATTTCCGAGATTATATGATGGTTGAGCTGACTTCAAAGTTGGGCTTGCGTCACGACAACTCAACACCATATTACCCTCAGGCGAATGGTCAGGTTGAAGCAGTGAACAAGGTTCTAGTCACTATGCTTCAACGAACAGTTGGTATTCACAAATCCAATTGGCATCTCCAACTGTTCTCAGCTCTATGGGCATACCGAACATCTGCAAAGAGTGCAACTGGATTCACACCATTTCGATTGGTGTATGGTCTGGAAGCAACTCTTCCGGTTGAATGCGAGATTCCTTCTTTGAAATTAGCTGTGGAACTTCTACCTGATACTTCTGCTGAGGAAGAACATCTTCTGTATCTGGAACGATTAGATGAAACCCGTCGTCTGGCTGCTTTGGTTATTGAAGCACAAAAGAAGAGGGTCAAAACTCATTTTGATCAATCTGTTTCCCCCCGTTCCTTTATCGAATGAGACCTCATCCTCCTGTACGATCAAGTACATGACAATCTTGGAGCCGGTAAGTTCTATCCTATGTGGCATGGGCCCTATATAGTAAAACGCATTTTGAAAAACGGGGCTTATGAGCTTATAGATTATGAAGGAGTTCCGTTGGCGCAGCCCAAAAATGCGCTGTACCTCAAAAAGTACTATGCCTGAAGTGATTTCTTGGTGTGGTGTGTGTACATAGGTGTGTTTTTTTCATTTGTGTGCATGTATGGTGTGGTGTGCCTTGTAAACATCTTTCTGCTGATCGGGTCTTCCTGGTTGTGCAGATGTCCATTCATCCATTTGTTGGTTTCGCGGATGGTGCCTCCCGCAGTACCAGGAATCTGTCTTCAGCAGCCTGGGTAATCTATGATCCTGCTGGTGAGTTGGTCAACCTACAAGGTGTGTGTCTAGGACGTACTACGAACAACATCGCGGAATATAGTGTTGTGTTAGAATTATTAACCGAGGCGGTAAACCTTGGTATCCGTGAATTGCTTGTGTATCTAGATTCGCAACTTGTAGTGTTACAGCTGAACGGACACTATTCGGTAAGAAACCCATCCATTTTACGTCTGTATCTGCATATTCGATTACTGGAAATTAATTTTGACTACATTACATATCAACATATACCCAGGCATTTGAATACATTAACAGATGCGGTAGCTAATTTGATGTTAGACAGAAATTTGCGCAATTTGTAAATCATCATCACATGTAAAGAAAGATCCATCCAGAAATAGATATGCATATATATATAGATATCGAAGTGTTTACATAGCGTGTGTCACATAAAGTCAAAAATATACATAATCGTCTTAAATACATCCAGAGACGATATGTCTCTCAAAAAATATGTGTGGTAAAAGCCCTAAGAGTCTAATCCGCATGGTGCTCATGATAACATGTAACTGCACGCACTAAGCGTCTCAGAAGTCGGTGGATTCGACTAGGTACTCCCACCGTATGTCGCTGGTACGCCATCGGTACATCCGCCAGCCGAGCATAGTCCGGGATCCCTCGGGAAATACCTTCGAGATTCTGGATCAACTCCTCCCCTCCTGTACCCTCTGCCTGAGGATCAGGGGCGAGAAGAGTCCTCCGCGCGATTGGAGACATACCGGCTGGTCTCTCGGGGCCCACATCTGCATACATATAAAATGTGTTAGGACGAATGTGTATTAACAAAAAATCATAAAACATAAAAATCAAAAGAGATGAGGTCATACCCAACTCCTCGTCCCAGTCATCTCCTTCTGGCAGTGGGAGATCTGGGTCTCGAGTGAAATCAGTTCCTGCATATGGCCAATCCTCCACTACGATCAACTGGCACCGTAACCACCCAAAAAACTCCGGCCTCCAGGACATCTGTTGGCCGCCTCCAGCTCTGGGCATTAGTGCTGCCCAGCGAGCCATTCTTGGCTCTCGTGGAATCGGCTCAGCTACTATGGCCCCTTGGCCCTGGAAGATTGGTAATCGTTCCAGAATAAACGATACCAGGATGGAACCGTAGCCAAACTGTTTCAGTTTGGCTTGCTTGCACTTCGTGAGTTGTCTCTTCATGTTTATTGTTACTGCTGTAGCCCAGTCAAACAATAGGGGGCTCATGCACTCTGAGGCCAGCAGGAGTTGGGCCTTTGTGGCCTCGTGCGGTGCCTGCGACCCTGCAGCCCGCGTGATGGTATGTAGGACTACCCTCAGTGCCAGATCGGGGATGGTGTGAATATCCACCTTTTTACTCCCTGATCCCATTTGTGCCCTTGGGCACACTCGTGCCATCACTTCCTCCATATTCTCGCCGGATGGTCTGCTCCCAGTCAAGATGGGCACCGGACCTCTGCGAGACAGTCCGGTTATAAAGTACACATCAGAGACCTCCAGTTCCAACACCTGGTCTCGTAACTTGAACACTTGTTCCTGTTCATCCCAAATATTGATCAGATACTGGAGGAGCTCAGGTTGAGCTCGTAAGCAGGGTGTTAGGAAGAACTTATTTAACCCACAGTTTCTGAGGGCGTTCATGCAAGCCTCGTTTTCTATGGCCTGTTCATCCTCTTCTCCATGCTCTCTTTCTTTCCACTCAATCACCATTTTGCTTGATTTCCTGCATCCACATGGTCACAAACCCTTAATTAGATCTCTGTTGGGCTTCAAAATTCATTCAAATTGGTTAAAATCTCGAATTTTTAGGCGGAAATTTGGGTTCGGTCGCTGGCGCGGCTGTTTTGTGAATAGTTGCGCCAGGTGGCGCGAGGCCTTTACATATAAAAGCCCATTGGCGCGAGTCTATGCCCGATACCTGCGCCAATGAGCGCAGCCCTAAAAATTTAAAGAGTGGCCATAGAACTCTGATACATGAGGGAAAACTATTAAAAAGCGGATTGAAATGAAGTACAAGGAAGCGCCTCTTACCTGTAACAGACGAGAATCTGAATGGTAAACCGGATCTGTCGCAATCACCGTCAGAAGTTTGCACACCAAATGGACCACTGCTGCTTTTCACCAAGGTAAATAGTAAATGTAATTTTGTTTTTTTACCATTTTGGCATATTTATAACTTTTTTGACACTGGATAGGTTTTAAAAGTTATTTTTCCCAAATATTTTAATATGTTATGTCGGAAATGGGTTTTACACTTGCTTGGTATGTGCAGCAAAAGGTTTTTCCGCGACTTTAACGGTGAAAACGAGTTGTATTTTATACTTTTTCGGACTCAGTAAATACACGAAAAAGTCACTTTGGAGTCATCTTTCAGCCCTTTTCTGACTCTCTAAACATGAAAAGATTGTCGAGGCCCTTGTTGTTTCAATCTCGTTAAAGTGGCTGCGAAACGACATCTACCCAGTATACGTTTACCCCTTTTTCGGGCTGGGATGGATTATTTACGAAAAAGGAATACCCTAGCCTATCGCGACTAGGAGGTTTTCTCGGATATTGTTTTCTACCTTTTCGGGTCCGAGGAACTATTTACGAAAAGGGACCGCTGGAGTTTACTTTTCTGCTGTCTTTTCAAACTCTCTAAATATGAAAAGACGCCGAGTTCTTCCTTTGTCAGACTCGTTAAACCCTGATGACATCGGATCTAGTCAAAATGACGTTCTCCGAGTTCCTCCTTCCTAGGACTCGTTAAATGCACTAGGATGGATTCGCCCGAAGGGCGGACTTATATTACAAGCATATGCTATCCCCTTCAAGCTTGTTATAAAAAATAATTGGGGTACTCGCCAGAAATGGTGGGGGAAAATGGAACCATCATCATTGTCGTGTCGGCAGTATGTCGCTCTTGAACATGGCACTTGTTTGCATTCTTGTCGGGTTGGGGACATCTCATGTCGTTTTTTCACTTGCTTCCGTGGGTTTGGGTGATCCTTTTTTACCTCTCCTCTGCTCATTGCCTCGTCACCATGACCTCTGATCCGTTGATGTCAAATATTTCCAAAACCACTATTTGTGCCTTTATATGTTCAAGAGAAGTTGACCTCTGCAAATATCAACCTTCCTCTGATTCTCATATGATCCTGATTCACAACAAAAACATCATGTTCCTCTGTCTCATGTCGATGATGTGGGAAACATTATGGCCCACCTTCGATCAAGGTCACTTCTTGTCGACTTCAGCTCATTATCTAGGAAGTTGATCTAGAGACTCCTTTATGGTACCTTGGAGCTTCCATGCCTCAATGGCAGGATCATCGCATTCGACGTGAGGTTCTCATCATTGGCCTCCGATCGAGTGATTCTACGGGTGTTCGACGCCAGCTCATTGATTCACATGTCGTAGATTGTACCTGTATTACCTTGAGGGCCATCGTCATTATTGGTGGTTCCTCTCGTGTCTGTTAACAGCTCTCATTATTGGCTGGTAATCAGACGATGTTCTTGCATGTTTGACTTCAGCTCACATATTCGCATGCTTGAACTTGTACTTTGTTTGGGTCGAGATGGAGCGCAAGACCCTGGATTGTGTCTGTTGTAATCCAGGCTGCGATATTGTGGATTATTATGATTATTTACATGACTTATTCACTGGATGGCTGCGACCATACCTGAGTCTATTTATTTGATCCTCGCTGGATGGCTGCATCCATACCTTGGATCTGGATTATTGTATACTCTGTTTTGGATGGCTGCGTCCATACCACATATACATCATGTACTTGAGATATCAGTTGTATTTCTCCACGCAAGTTTTCCGATGGTGGAGCTTTAGTTGGACACATTCTCGTAAAGCATTTCACCCCTCTCTCTCTCGGGCCTCATGCTTTAGGGGGCATCTGTTACACAGTGATTTGTCACCGTCCCTACCATTCCCCGTCCCGCACATTGGAAGGCCCATTATGTGACCCGTGAGCAATGTCATGCCTTGAAACCATTATCATTGCATTCCTCTAAACATGAGCTTCAATTGCCCTAAAGACATCTCCTTGCAAAAAACCATAAAAACATCCCTTTTTGCATTGGCGCGGGTAGCCAGTTCATCACTCGCGCCAATGAGGAAAATCCTACAAATAAGCCGCACCAATTGGCGCTCTGTCCTAGATTCGCAGTCGCGCCAGCCAATTTAAGGAGTTTTTTTAAAATAAAAATGGCGGAAGTTTCGTTTCAACAGACTCAGGAACTGCTATCTATCTTGAGTTGGGAGGTTTGGCTCTGGGAGTTCCATGAAAGGGAAGTGGTTTGCCACCTCTCATGGAAACTTCCTTGAAGATAGGGCCAATCCCACAATTATAGGGATCCCAACTCCCCTTCCTCCATCTATAAAAGCTAGCTCATTGCCATTGCAAGCTAGTCTTGAAGTGCCTAAGCTTTGAATCTCCAAATTCCCAAGAGCCTTCATGTTGCAAGAGCCCTCATTCTTCCCTTAAGGCCGACTCAAGCAAGGAGACTATCGTCGAGAGACTCTAGAGAGGCTTGTCCCTTCCCTGGCGAGCTTTGCGAGACGTGAACGACTGGAGACCCTTCCGAAGGAGACCTCAGCGTCAGAACATTGGTTGTACTCTCTTTCGATTGCTTATTAATGAATGACTACCGGTTATGGTTCCACTCTGTTTTTCACTTATGATAATGATGAGTTATATCCTTTCTGACTGATATATAGTTGCGTATTCTGGATTTTATGCTTGTATTCGTGTTGTTTCTTGCATGTGCAGGTGTCCATCCATGGAGATCGTGGGGATTGTGATCTGCCAAGGCTGAGGAACGGGAACGCTATCTCTTCTACGAATCATAGCACTGGACTCCAGGTAGGCCTCCATCGTTGGTTTGTTTATTCGCAATTAGGAACTTGCGCTGTAGCATTTGATGATTGTTGCTAGACCCGTGCTGGGCTAGTAGGGATCGCCTCTGTCTGCAGAGGGGATTTACCTCCTCAACACCCCCCCACCAGGAGTTTATATGGCACCTGTCATGGCCACCCTCTCTCTTCCTAACTTGACCCTTGGGATTCCCGTCTGGTACCTTGATCCTCTAGCTGCTACCCCACCGGGTCAACCCAAACTTTATCTTGCTTTGATCTCGATTCAACTGGTCCCCATGACTTCTCCCGTTGCAACAGTGCCTCAACCACCTCAACAGGAACCTCCTCCTGTTGCGACCACTTCGGGTAAGAAGGGAAAAGCTTGCAAGAGGGCCTCCAAGGACAAGGCTACCCCGAAAGACCCTGCACCTCCCCCAACAGCAAAGCCTTGTGCTTTGTGTGATGTCGTCAGCCATGCCACCCATAACTGTCCTGAACTACCCTGTTTCAAGCCCATGATTAAAGTTGTGTTCCCTAAGTCTATGGTCCCTGACGCCTCTGTTTCTTCCTCGACTGCAGCCAAGAATCCTAAAAATATTCACACCAACCAACCTTGTGCTTTGTGTGATCTCCATGGCCATTATTCCCACCATTTTCCTTGCCTTACGCATTACCGCTCCTCTTTAGAGGTAGTTTAGGAGTCTGAGATTGAACAGAACCAGTCCGCCTCTCCCGTACTTGTGAAGTATGCTACAGGCCAGAGTGAGGATTTAACTAATCCTATTGACATTCCCCCTCCTGATGTCGAGATGATGGAGCCTGCGGTCACCATCCTCTACCTATCATCATCCATGAGACCCTCGGCAGAAGCTCCCTCTGAATCTTCCCCTGTTTTTTCGCTTGACCTCCCTTCAGCGATCACCTTGGGCTCAACATTAGTAGATCCTTTAACTGCTTGTTCTTACGTCATCCCCCGTGAAGATGCACATGTGAAACTTTCTTCTCGTGATGATGAGTTAGGTAGCTTCACCGCATCATGTGGTCTCCCTTCCTCCAATCACTCCATCTTCTATTGTGATGATGACATCATGGAAGCCATGTCCACCCCTAACTTCATCTTTCCCGCCCATAAAGGGATGGCACCATCTGTGCCTATGGTGACTTTCATGGCCTAAGCACAAGCTACACCTCTGGTAGCTCCCACACTTCACCTCACTGTCGACATGTGATTAGTAGACATCCTACCCAGATCACTCCCTCTCGCAGAGTGCGTTCGATTTCTACTTTGTGCTCAAGTTGCCAGCATTTTTCATCATCCTCCCATTTATTATCTTGTGGCACCTTTCAGATGGACCTTCTATCCACACCTTATATCAGTTTCACCGATGCTGCAAGTCGCTACTCCCGAAATCTAGCCTCAGCAGGTTGGGCCATTTTTACTCCCTTGCATTTGCTTGTTCTCTTGAATGGTGTATGCATTGGTACTGCTACCAATAATCAGGCTGAATATGATGCAGTGTGAGGTTTATTAGCCGATGCCCTTCACATCGCATCCTCCACCTTCATGTTCATTTAGATTCCATGCTTCTTGTCATGCAATTGAATGGTGTCTATCATGTGCATAACCCTATCCTTTTTAGAAGATATTTACGAGTGAAGCTTTTGATGCATGAATTTGAAATCATTACATTCAGTCATGTACCTAGAGCACAAAATCACTATGTAGATAGCATTGAAAACCATATTCTAGATTGGCATTTAGCACACACATTTAACACAAGACAATAACATAAAAATATCAAAACGATGCATATCCATAATATGTGTCATATAAAATGTTTTAGAGTCAATCCAATCTGATACATATGACATGCCCATAGCATGTTACAAAACTTAAAACTGGGGGCACCACCTGCTCCTACACACTAATCACTATCTAGACGATCTGGAGCTAGTGGCTCAACTCCCACAACTCGTAGATCACGCATACCCTGTCCGGCCATCGCCATGCGCCGCATGACCCCTCGCCACTCAAAGGGTAGACCAATACATGGATCTATGTACTGATCATCTAAGTCTTAACAGCCGCGCTTTGAAACACTAGTTAGAAGCCTCTCACATTTATGATGGATGTCCTCTAGGAGGGTTGTTGCATCCTCATTTTGTTGCGCCCTCGGTCCACTAGGTCTTGCGGTCCCCGATACTGCAGGTCGTCCCATATACCCGACCAGTTTTATCGGTGCTATATCTACATACCAAAAGTGAAAGAATCAGTACCACATACTATATTCTAGAACTTTACATGCACATAAAATATTAGCAATTTTTCACTTACCATCGGGACCCCATATTTGACCAGGCGGCAGTGGCAAATTTGGGTCCCCACAATAACTCATCCCACTATAGGGATATTCGTCTATATACAGTGGAATCTAATCCCAATGAACAAAGAACTCGAGTTGGAACACCCGTCCAATTGCCCCACCTCCTCCTCTGCACAGTGGTTGCTCCCACCAGCGCATCCTAGGCTCTCTTGGGCCCCCATCTTGGAGCTATATGCGAGGTCGAAGTGTCAGGATCTTCTCAAAGAAGAACGAGCACAAAAATATACCATATGCACAGTCATGGTTCACTTGCTGCTTGCATAGAGACAACTGTTGTTTCAATGACGACAGCATCATCTGGGCCCACCCATAGTAGGTCCCACTCAAAACACTCTCCACAAGCATCATTTTCCCTCCAGTGATGTGGTGGAGTGCCTGGTTGCCCAGGATCCATAGCGCCGCTGTGGCCACAGCACGAGTCTCTAACCTCTCCAAATCCCCGATGGGTATCCGAGTCCCCTTGACTTGGAGACCTAGTCGACAATGGTGCTCTACAAACTCTATGATATTCCTTCCCTGCGGTAATATTGGTTGAGTATTCCCTACCATCCCAAGTGGTGGGAGACCAGTTAGGAAATATATATCCGGGACTGTCAACTCGATTTGGTGCCCCTACACTATAAAGACCTCATGGTCCGGATCCCAATAATTGAAAATTCGGGCCAATAAGGGCTCTCTAGCTCTCATCAAAGGGTTCTGCACAAACTTTAGAACCGTAAACCTGGCCAATGCACTACAGACACCTTGATCCTCCCGGATCTCCGACCATAATGCGCCCAGGTCTCTCTCTCTCCATTTGATCTGTAATTATGCCATATCTGCACAAAACCATCATATTTGTCAGTATATAGATAGGAAAGACTATTTATCATCATAAAAACCTAGTGCTCAGCCAAAAAATAGCATATAAAAACCCCTCCCTGACAGGTCGCACTTTTCAGGCCCAAACCTGGGACAGGTCGCATTTTTTTGCTCAAAACCTGCTACCCAGGTCGCACTTTTTGCCCCAAAAAGTGTGACCCGACCGTGAAGAGGAGAAGGGGTCTGTTCCAGAGCCTTGGGGACCTAATATAAAATTTCAATCCACTGAAAATAAAGAGTAGGGTTAGGCCTCTTACCTGCAACTGACGGATCTCGATTCCAACGGTCGATTTGTCTGCTACGATCGCCGCAAGATTTAGGGCCTTCTCTCCTCTCTACATTCACCACAACTCCACATGAAAATGAGTGAATTTGGAGGGAAAAGCCTTATTAAAAGAGAAAAATTTGATTTTTCTTTCGCCTACTGCGGCCAAACAATAGCCCCGTTTGCCAAACTGTCTATACCGTTGGAAAGCTCTCACCGGGCCCTCAAATGGGTATCTGTTAGTTTTTTGTGATTTGATACTTCATTGGGACACATTTTGTCCAAGAAGGGTCACTTCACCACTCCCCAAAATCAAATTTCTTCACCCTCCACACTTGTACTTGGGGGCAACCCTTTACATTCATACTTGTCCATGCTTGTGTCGATCTTTGTCATGAGTAACCATTATGTACTCATGTTTTTATGGTCTCCATTGGACCTTTTTTCTGTGTGGCAGCACCATCGAGTCGCCTTTGTTTATAGCATCTGAGTTGAGTCATCATTGCATTCATGGAGTCTATCCCGTGTCCCTTTGTATCCCGTTATAGTCCTCCATCCTTCATTTCTTGATTCCTCTCTCGTGTCACACATTATGGTCTTCAGTCCCACTGTCCCCTATCCCTCATGATTTTGTGTCAGTTGCTGCCAGGTCATCCATGCCCTTTATGCTCTAAATAAAGGAAGTCATCTGTCCGCTACTTAGTATCCCCCATTTCATCATCAACCCTTGTGTCAGTCTGTCAGTCGCTCTATTATTTTCTCTCGTGCCTTAGTTGAGGATCCATTATTGCCTCACCTATGGCAGACCTCCTTCTGTCGACGTCAACTCATTCATTCTAGAAGACATGTTTAGAGGGCGGTGTACCTTGGTTCCAGCTTCCACTCTTGTTCGGTGCCTTGAATCGGGAAAAGGGACTCCTTATTGCCCTTTGACTTTATTGTTTCTCAGCTCCAACTCCTTTTCAGCATGATCGAGATCCGTATACTTGATGGTCCAGTGATGCAACAGCTGATATTAGTGATTCCTGGGTGTGTGTGAGATGTCTCAGCCCTCATGAGGGGGTGGCCCTACAGGTAGCCCCCCACATGCCCGGATGACCTCTTCCTTTCAGCCTTCGATGCAACTCCATAGATTTGATGATGTCGGCTTCAGCCACTTGCAACACCTTTTTTATTACATGTATCAGTCAAATTTTCAGATCCTTTTCCTGTTTACAGGGGCATTTGGGTTGTATTTATATCTCATGTAATAAGATATTATTGTACAAGTCCTCCCTGTTATCCCAAGCACAATATGTATGTGGGATTCATTATCATGTTGTTTATCTAGCTCATTTTTATGCCAACATGCACTATATTGTTCAGTCCCTTGTTTACTGGACGCCTTATTCTTTGTACTTTGTCTCGGAGGGCATAGGTATGCCTCCCCCGCCGCCTATAGCACAGGTACTCACTCATAACAGAAACTTGTCACACTTGTAAGTCTCACCTCCTCAAAGTCTAGTCCTTTCAACACTTTGGTCTATCTTATACTTCTCTCTCTTTGACTTCCCCTTCGGTGTACGTCTAGTGATTAAGTTCTTACAACGTACTTTGGTCATACGATTAGTTCCTAACGCTCGCATGCTGGGGGGGAATCTGTTACACCATTTTTTGGTCATCTAACCTATTATCATTATATGGACCCAAGTACACCATGTAAGACCAATTTTACCCTAAGTAAAATTTCTTTCACTATGTGAAATAACTTAGTAAAACACCTTTATTAAGTTGTTTATGGTCTAAACAGGAAACCCCGAAAGGAAATAATAAACAAATATATATTTGTTTATATTTCCTCAAGGAATAATTAGTTAAACATCAATTTAGTTATTATTCCTGGTCATATTTAACCCAAAACAAGGAAATCAATTAAATAAATCCTTATTTATTTGATTATTTCCTAGGAATAAGTTATTTAATCCCTATTTAAATAATATTCCTAGTTAAATTTGACTAAATCATTTATAAATAATTAAATAAATCATTATTTATTTAATTATATTTCCACCATTTCCTTAAAATAATAAAAAAATCATTTATTTATTTATTATTTATAAATAAAGGAATTGACCCAAGTCAAAAATCCTTTTCCCTCCAACAAATATAATAAAATATTCCTAAAGGGTGGTTCTAGAATTTGATTAATAATATTTTATTCATGCACCAAGTTCTAGATGACCCTAATATTTTGTTATAAATAGAAGGGTTTTCCCTATTCATTTACCACGTTTTGTTGCCTAAAGATCACTCTGGATCTATAATTTTGGTCTGACTATTGATCCACCATCATAGTCATATTTTGCTACCATTTTTGTCTTGGTTTTCTACACCATCAAGAGAGAAGAATTTTAGATCTGAAGTGCTGAGGACTTACAAGAACCCATCCCATTGAGGAGAACTGAGAACATCCTCCTGTGTTTTCCTCCGAGGTGCCATTAATACAAAATTCATTCAAAATATTCTTGTCTTGTCTATTGGATGCATAGAGTAAATCTTGTTTTTTCTACTGCTTAATGTCTTCTAATGCATATATCTAGATTTTTGCAACATTAATCTTGATCACCTAACTGCAGAACTGAGGATATTGGAAGCCATATTTGATGTTAGTGTTGTTTTTTATGCACAGCTAAAGTGGTATTTTTTCGTACGCTTGGAATTAAGATTCATACTAACACATCCATTCCTTGAAATCATAATTGTTATAGCCTACACTCCCAATCATCATCACTCACCTGTCTTGAAGATTATGTTGAATCTATTGCCCTCCTAACCATATTTTGTACTGTCATAGTGAAATTTACTCCAATTGGTGATGTAAGTTGGGATGGGATCGTATTATTATGTGAATTGGGGAGCCCAATGCATGCATTTTGAAGTATCATTTGATACAGGGATCATGTGGCATCAAAAATAATTATTCCTACACTTCCCGAGAAATGAAGTTGTGTGTCGTGAGGAGTTTCTCTAGAATTCTCCTTTGAAGTTTTGAGCAGGTTGGGGGACTGTAGGTAGTGACAGTATTTTGGATTTCATGGCAGCAATTCGAATCGAGGCTTGGCTCGTCAAGGAGTTGGAAGGAACAGTGGAGTATGAAGGTAATTTACCTTTGTTGGAGGAAGTCGATTTTCTTTCCTTTATATACAAATTTGATGGCTACGATTCTACCATTGCTTAGGATTTTGCAAAAAGTTTCGATGGAAAAATGAATAGTGTGGGCTCTCTACAATTTGAAGTAACATAGAAATTTATATCACATGCTATAGGGGAAAATTGGTTCAAGAAAAGTGAGATAGAGAAAGGTGGCTCTGTGGTGGATTGGAAGATAGGTGTGCAGAGAAGTGAAATGATTGAAAATTGGCAACACTTGTTGTATATCTTACATAAATTTATTACCCGTGAGGGGAGGTATTATTTAACCTACCTGTACCACATCCGACTACTGATGCACTTTGAATCCGGAAATTTGATTAACTTTCCTTACTTTCTGTTAAAAAGTTTAGATAAGATGTATAAGTGTGTACAAAAGAGCTAGAAGGATCAAATAGGTTTTAAACTCTGTCACTATTGGTTTATTGAAATTATGATTAAGAAAGAGTTAGAGAATATGGGAAGTACTTGGAAAGGGTTTTTAAAATCATACCAAAGTAGGAGCACTATGAAAATATCTCATGGCAAGATCCAACAAGAGAAGGAACATAAAGGGGCTACTAAATCCAAGGATGCCCAACATCGAAAAGGGAAACAAACGCTCTTAGGGGGTGATAAATATAATAAATATAAGACCACCAAACCCCAGTCCATGTATCAGAAGGCGAAAAATAATGAAAAATATAAGGTTGAAATTCCAGCGCCATCCCAAAGGATTACACGAGGATTACTGAAGGGTCGTCATGCTTCCTTGAGCAAGAATACATCTACACTATCTACTGCAACAAAGGTTGAGGTTATTGAAGACTCCAAGTCTTCTCAGAAAGATTGTGCCTGTCCTGAAAACCCTCCATTTGACATTCCCGTGGAAAATATGTCAGTACAAGAAAACCTCTCCCTTTTGGAAGGTGTAGCAATAATGGGTATTTAAGTTTTTATTCTTGGATATAAATAATATGAGGATGATGTTCCTCTAAAATCTTTAATGAAGAAGGTTAAGAGGTAGAAAGTGACCCATGGAAAGGAGGTCGAGTAGGAGGTAACGAAAGGACAAGAAAAAGAGAAACACGAGGATGATATTACTCTCACAATTATGAGGCAGAAGGATAAGAAACAAAAAGTGACTTATGGAAAAAAGGATTAACAGACTCAGGAGCAGAAGAAGAAAGAAAAATATGAGGACGATGTTCCCCATACATTGGTAGTAGAAGAAGAAAGAAAAATATGAGGATGATGTTCCCCATACATCAGTAATGGAAGAAATAACAATACAAGGAGAGGAGAAAGGAAAGGAAGAAGTGAAGGACTCTTCCCCTAGGAGGAAGATGAGTCAAACTAAAAAATTAACTCAACAGGTTTATGAATATGAAGTTTTAAACAGGTGTATATAGGATTCGAACTAAGTGTTAAATAATAAGAATGGAGAACTGTCAGTGACAATGTATGAGCTAAAGAGACAAGTAAGTGGAAGTTTCACGTGGCCCACCTAAGATTTCATGTCCATAAGTTGGTCAAGCGCATAAAGAAGGTTCAAGTGAATAAATTGAAAGTAGAAGGTTCAAGGATTACTATTCAAATTCAAAAATAAGAAGGAGCATTTCCATTATTTATTTTTCACAGAGGTTAGTAGTTGTGTGAGGACACACAACAAGGTGAGGTTGGGGGGATGTTGGTCGTTGAAATTTTCCTATTTCTACCCCAAATGACCTTACCCTAACCATTATTTCACAACCTGTACAAGACCCCTCTACATACATTTTTGGTTCCTTTTAATGAATTTTTGGAAAATAGATATGTATGCTTATCTTAATTAAAAGGTTAAATAGGTTTATATTTTTCCATGTAACTTATCATTTACATTACCTTATGGATTGGAAATATATTATAATTAATCGAAGTAAAAGTGGTTTGGTACAAGATCCTGACATTCCTGTACTCACTTCAGTTCTTGCACCAAATTTGGATGATCAATGGATTCGAAGAAGATTAGCTCTAATTTCATTGTAGCTGTCAAGGGAAATGGCGCACACCTACCATTAAAGGCTTGTTCTCATTTTCATGTAAAGGGTTCAGAGCATTAGAAGTTTTCCAAAGATGGGGATTGGTTAATATATGCTACATATTTATGTTAACTATTCAATATGACCAAGAGCCGATGTAACTTGTATAAGTTAGAGTTCAGTCATAGCGTAAGATAGCGATACTGTGAGAATTTGGTTTTGTATTTTTAAGACTTGTATCACCACAAAACATTTGGGGGTTGGATTTGTTACTCTGTAATGTGTATGATCCAGGGTAAATTCTTGATACCCTTAACCAAGACATTTTACTTCAGCTGATAATTAGAATTGCATTTAATTAAGACGTTAAAGAACATAAATGAATAAGTTTATGCTGTAAATAAGAGGGACATAAATGAATAAGATCATCAATCATAAGAACATGTCATTTGATGACGGAGTTCATCCAAGAGGGACTACATCTTCGGGCCTTGGTGTCAAGATGGTGTAGGCCGCTGCATTATGTGTTGTAAGAAGAAGATGTACATGGATGTGTTTCCCTATGACATACAAGGAAAAATTTCCCTCACGCAAGAGTGGCTTGACTTCTTTAAAATATGTTCCACTGCGGAACTCTCATACATAATGAAAGACTCCTATCAGTATGACCATAGCTGACATGTAGTAAATAAGAGTATCCCAGAAATCCTAGCAAACAAGGGATCTCAACACTACACATATGAAAAAAGAGCATCCCGCCAATGTGGCATAAAAGGGATCTCATAGATGACACAAATCCATAGCTGAAAATACATCAATAACAACACAAGGCAAGATCCCACGACTCATGTATCAACCGGGATCTGCAAGACATAATGCATCTCAAAGAGAAATAAATGAAGAAGTACACAGAATCCACATCATATACCTCATGCTGCCATTTGCTGAAGGCTGAGTTGCTCTACAGCTGAATCTGAAAAAACCATCAATCTTGTGACGTCGAAAAAGGTGAAAACGACTACTCACACGTGGAAATCTGACACCTGCATAACCCACTTCCAAAAGTGGATGAAAAATCAAAAACTCATATAAAGAAACTGAGCACACCATCAGGCTCGTGGCGTTGAGTAGTGTAGAAATGACATAAAATTTGTCCCTTTTGGACAAAGTCAAAATTTTTCCCTCCTGAAAGTTGGTCTCAATCAAGGTTCCACCTACCTCTTTTCTGGCTCATGGTTCCACCTGACCTACAAATAAAAAATATTAAAACCTTGAAAACCGTGCGTGCTCTCCTCTGCTCCATGGCTTGGTGCACTTTCAAATGAACTAAGTTTAAGTATCTGAGTGTGGGCAGACTTTACAAAAAGTCTGTTGGCTAAGTTGGTAAAATTTAGTAATTTGTTAAGGGAGGTCGGATGGTAAAATCCCGCCTCCAAAGATCCACACACTCTACATTAATTTTTGTGGCGCATTTTTGTTTTTAAAAAAAACATATGTTTCCATTTAAAACCCTGCCGCATTTAATTAATGCAAGTAGGGAGGGGCCAGACCCGCATTGGACGGCCAGCCCCGTGATCCTTGTCGGCTTTGTATGGAGGAATATAGTGGGTTAGCGGTGGGATTAACCACCCCTGCCACCCGAATTATATGTAATGCAAAATTTGGTTGTGTCTCCGTTGGAACGTTGTTTGTTGAGTTGGGCCACCCGTGGAGCGGGCCAGCCTCTTAGTCTGGGGGGGTTCGATTCCCGTCGGCCCATATATATATTGTGGAAAAAACGGCTCCGTTGGGATGCCGTGGGGTCTGACGGAGGGGGCGGCAGGGTTGGTGGCCCGCCACCCCATAATTTTTGTTTTACTATAAACCAATGGTCAGTTTTTAAACTTCGGATTTTTAGCCGTATGAGTGATTTTAAAAAAGCGACAATTTCACCCAGAATATGCCCTGAGCTAGTCGGAATCCCATGGATGGGTTTCATCCAAATTGTGGCCTGCCCAATCATCCAAGTCAAACGAAAAATTTGACCACTCCTAAATCCTTCATACGGACTCAGAATTGAGTGTCGTCTACGCCGTTGGAATCATAATGACGAGATCTACAACATGAACCCGGTTCGAGAGATTTTTGAACACTTTGATTTTTGAGTCCTCTGTGCTAGCTCACTTGTACTTGTACCTGATTAATCCACCTGGATCAATCCTCCCCACTGAGGAGCTTTTTGTCCTCCAAAAGCATCAAGCTTTACCTATCCTCAACTGTCTGCAAATGTCGTTGAAAGGCACATCCTCACATGACTCCATCTGGCGTACTTCGGAATCAAGATGCAAAGCCATCGTGTACAAAAGCTGCAATGTGATGTTTGAAAAGGCACATCCCTTTAAGACTCCTTCACCTTTCATACTTCGGAATCAAGATGCAAAGCCATCATCTACAACTGCTGCAATGTGATGTTTGAAAAGGCACATCCCTTGAAGACTCCTTCACCTCTCATACTTCGGAATCAAGATGCAAAGCCAACACTTGCAACTGTGAAAATGCAAATGTCTGAAAAGGCACATCACTTGAAGACTCCTTCACCTCACGTACTTCGGAATCAGGATGCCAACACCTACCTAAAGCTACAATTAAAATTACATTCTCAATGTGACCAACAATGACCCAAATATTTCCATATTTTCCATGAGCTTATAACATGTACTCGGTGGTCAAGCTTATAGAAAAATGGAAATCATACCTTAACAAAATTACAAGATCATACCTTATTGTCGCATTTCTAAGTGATGGAAAAACTCCTCATCAATTTTACATGAAATAAATGCATCAGATGACTCATAGAACATGACCAAAACATAAACGTCACATCTCGAAGTGATGGCAACACATCATCACTTTTACATGAAAGAGATCCAACACACGACTTATAACACAAGGCCAAAAAAATATCATGGTCGCTTAAACGATTGATGGAAACCCATCATCATTTTCATAATAAAAAAAATGCGACAAATGATTTACAAGCATGGGCATGACAAGCTTAACATCTCTAGAAAAAAACAATCTAGAAGAACCACTTCTCATTTATTAAAACAAGTGGATCATTTCCTTGTGGTGAACTTGCTTGTTGATCAGATCTTTCGACTAGTGTATGCACGGGCGCTTTGGCTTTACGACGTTGCTCTGGATGAAGTTTCCAGCATGTGCCTCTTCGGTGGCCACTTCGGTCGCAATGGGTGCAAAAGTTCTTTTCCCTCCAAACCCGCTTAACTGATTTCTTTTCCTGTCAGGGAGAAGGCTTTTCATGCCTCTTCCTCCTTTGTGCTACCATCCTCTTCCAGCACTAAGAAATCACATGGTTATTTAAACCACAAAATAAACAATTTTTGCGATGCCATATTTTACAACCGTGGTTATCAAAATTCTTATAATTAAAATGCACTATGGAATAATGAGACTTAGTATACCTTCTGGGGTGGTCTCTGGTGTGATCATGATATGGGAGCTTGGCTTAGTTCCTTCACTGCAATGTGCATTGCCATGGAACGATGGTGAAGTGTCCCCATCATTCATCTTCCTTGGAGAGTTCATCATTATCTGTTTGCCTTTGATGTCCTTTGAACATCCTTCGTCAGTGTACCCCAAACTTGCATAACGAGGTCGTTTCACAACCTCCAATGGTTCGGTTATGCCTTGGCCACGAATGCCAAGTCCTCCTCCTCTGTACCCCATTTTGGTGAGGATTCTCATGCCGGTACTTGTGATGGGTATCTCCACACTTCCAACTGAAACAATATCATGTGAAGAAACTGAAGCAAAATCAACACTGTTTACCTTAGGTGTTTATTGCGAAACATATGAAGAAAGTTGTTGTAAGCCCTCATTGCGCTTCACTTCCATCAATGCCTTTGACACGGCTTGTAGCTGAAGCTGCAACTGTTGCATCTCCTCCTTCTCTTTCTGTAGGAATGATTTTAAGGCATCATGATCTCTCTGAAGAGTTTCGTTGTTGCGTTTCAAATCTTCCCACGCCTTTGTCGTGGCTTGCAACTGAAGCTGCAACTGCTACTTCTCCTCCTTCTCTTCATGTAGGAATGCCTTCAAGGCATCATGATCTACTTGCAAAATTTCATTGTTGCGCTTCCAATATTCCCATGCTTCTGTTGTGGCTTGCAACTGAAGCTACAAATGTTGTTTGTCCTCCTTCTCTTTGTGTAGAAGGGTCTTCAATTCTTCATTCTCTGCTGCTTTTTTTTCGTAAGCCTTGTACAATATGTCCTCTTTCTCGGACACGCTGAGCATGGTTTCATACATTTCCTTGACATTATCCATGGCTCAACTCAGGGAATGTCCAATGTTCATGCCTGCAATCCAATCAGCAAGAATACCTGCTTTGATACCACTTGATCCAGGGTAAATTCTTGATACCCTTAACCAAGACCTTTTACTTCGGCTGATAATTAGAATTGCATTTAATTAAGAAGTTAAAGAACATAAATGAATAATTTTATGCTGTAAATAAGAGGGACATAAATGAACAAGATCAGCAACCATAAGAACACGTCGTTTAATGACGGAGTTTGTCCAGGAGGGACTACATCTCTGGGCCTCGGTGTCAAGATGGTGTAGGCTGTTGCATTATGTGTTGTAAGAAGAATATGTACATGGATGTGTTTCCCTATGACATACAAGGAAAAATTGCCCTCACGCAGGAGTGGATTGACTTCTTTAAGAGATGTTCCAATGCAGAACTCTCAAACATAAAGAAAGACACCTATCAATATGACCATAGCTGACATGTAGTAAATAAGAGTATCCCGCCAATCCTAGAAAACAAGGGATCTCAACACTACACATATGAAAAAAGAGCATCCCTCCAATGTGGCATAAAAGGGATCTCATACATGACACAAATCCATAGCTGAAAATACATCAATAACAACACAAGGCAAGATCCCACGACTCATGTACCAACTGGGATCTGCAAGACATAATGCATCTCAAAGAGAAATAAATGAAGAAGTACATGGAATCCACATCATATACCTCATGCTGCCATTTGCTAAAGGCTGAGCTACTCTACGGCTGAATCTGAAAACACCATCAATATTGTGACGTCAAAAAAGGTGAAAACGACTACTCACACGTGGAATCTGACACCTGCATAACCCACTTCCAAAAGTGGTTGAAAAATCAAAAACTCAGATGAAGAAACTGAGCACACCATCAGACTCGTGGCGTCAAGTAGTGCAGAAACAACATAAAATTTGTCCCTTTTGGACAAAGTCAAAATTTCGCCCTCCTAAAAGTTGGTCTCAATTAAGGTTCCTAACTCGTATGCCCCAACCCAACTCGTTCTCCTAGCCTTAATGTGTTGTGTGTTAGGTACAAAAAATTAATGGTGACAAGGCTGCTTCTTAGTGATGAGTGTGCACAATTGACAAAGCTCTTGCATGTTTCTTTTTCCTTGTCGAAGTGTTCTCAGATTTGAGGGTTTATGTGTGTGCTAAGTTTGTTTCTTCCATTTTCATTAAAACATTTCTTTGCGTTATTTATTTAAAGCACAACAAGAATTTCTTTGGTTTGATAAGTTTTTCCTTTTGAATCTCTTTTAGTTAATGATTAGGGTTTGCAAGGTTTATTCATTTTGATCTTGCTTAATGGACAATCGATGTTTCATTTAAATAATTACTTATTTGTAGCAAGTAAGGGAGAACACCCACACTCTGATAAAAATATATATATTTTAATTTTGTAAATATACCAATCTTCCTATGGAAACTATCTAATTTAAATCACATTCCTTTTTTTGTTAATTGTTTTCTTACTGAAATCTTTGAGTACAGGAATCGATAACTGTTTTATTCAAATTAAATACTGAAAAGTGAATCTTTTTGTTTGAATTGAATTCTTTTTACAAACAAAATTATTTACTATTGAACACAGTGTTAATGCTTAAGAGGGAATATAAGTAGAGTATATATTTATACATTGATATTTTATTTGAACGCAAGAGTTTGATCTTCACTCTAAGATTGATGAACTCTCCATTTGTTTTCACAGTTTTTGTTTAAGAACCACAATTTATATTTGACAGAGCATGTGATAATTTAGAATTTTTATCCTTACTGAATCAAAGTTTTACTTTTCACACTTCTTGATTTCGTGCTTGATATCACAACATTTTGGTTTGTTGACTAAGGAGTAAAATATTTTCGGGTATAGAAATAGATTCATTCTGGTGAAAGAATAGAATTGTTCCAGTGCAAGAACAAGTTGTTCCAGTACATGAATAAAATCATTCCAAATGCAAGAATAGAATCGTTACAGTACAAGAACAGGGTCATTTTGGTACAGGAAAAAAATTGAAAAAACACATAAATAAACTTACTTTGTCTTCCTAGTGCAGGAACTAAAGTACATTGAACAAAATTTCTTTTCGAATATTTTGAGTTTTACAATCGAGGTATTGAGTGGCATGATTTATTTCTTTCAACAAAGTATTTGATTGTTATTATTGAGTGAATCCAGTTTCCAAAGTGGAGTGGTGTCATTGTGTCTGCAAGTGCAAGTAAGGAATTAAAATGATTTTTTATAATTTGTTCTTTCAGATTTCAAATGATTTAATTGTAGGGATATAGGTAGGACTTGTAGGATTAAATCCAAATTTTTTGGCATTACTTGTGCTACATCTCAAAGCTTACGTAGCCCTAGTTTGAAAATTAAATGTTGAGGAATCGAATCGCAATTATGACACCCAACAAGATGATTTTGTTACAAATGAGGGTATGATTTATATACCTAGGGAGGTACTCTTTCACAAACGGCCGTATCCATAGAGACATGCCTCTTCACTACTAATTACTATTTAATTAACTATTCCTTATTATTATTTATATATTTATATTTTATTCATAATATTCCCTTCCTCTTCAAAAAACTTTTTCCTCAAATCTTATTGATGAAAATGCTTGATTTATTTTTCTGTTCCAAATGTCTTTTCATGTCAGAACTATCATCTTCGTCGATACAATATGATATTATCCTTGGAGTGATAAATAAAATTGTCACACTGGAAAAGGACCTGACCATTCCAAATCAATATTCTGTGGAACTTTGTAATTACTTGGTAGCTAAAAAAAGTGGTTATCATTATACTATATTATGTTGACATCATTATTCTTTGGAACATAAGTATGTTGTTTCTATTCTGAATGATACTAATACGCATAATGATTGACTTTTTTTATCTTGTGAATCAGATGTTGATAAGGAGTTCTCTTGGTTTGATTTTCCCTTAACTTGTTTGTGTTGTTTCCTTGATTTACTTGAAGTATCTGTTTTCCTTTAGGTACAAAATTTTCTTGGTTAATAATCATATCTTTACTTGAAATTTTCATTCCTTGAATTGCAACTTATGATTACTTCTTCATTTCAATTTGTTTATCATCTTCTTGAGTTGTGATATTGACTGGATCAATATTTGTTCCTTTATCTTCAACTTGGAATGCTACCACTGGAGTCTTCATTACTTTCTCTTGAGTATATTGTTTTAACCTATCTTTTAACGTCTTGTCCTTATTGAGCTTCTTAATTTTTTTAATTAGTTTTTCACGATGTTCTTTAAGTCGAGAAACTTATTCATTTCTATCAACAATGATTTTGTCAATTTCTCTTTGCATATTTTGTAATTATTTTTTTCCTTCTTGAAAAATTACTTTTGAAATATCTTGTATGTCTTCTGGTGTTACTGAATTTGACTTTAGTTTAACATCATGTAATGTTATTTTTTTTCTTTTTGTATGAAAATATGAAAAATTTCTTTTTCGTATTTAGGATGAAATACCCTAGAGTTTGCATCTAGGGTGACCCAAAAATAATGTCACGTTGATTGCTCCATAAGGATTGAACTAAGAATTGTGATATAAATGTATAGTCCCTAATTTTTAATTGTAAATTCGTTATGTCATATTTTTTGTTGTCAAAACAATCTAATTTTTAGATTATATTTGATTCAGTAATCACTAATTTTTTTTCAATTTTGGGCTTTATATAATTTTTATTTTCAGCCGCCGAGATAGAAATAGTAACATCTTTTCCAATAATAGACCCTTTAATTCTAAATAGCACTAAAGCATAGTTATGTGAAGTTTCTGGAAATCTTCCTTCCTTTATTTCCGAATCAAGCTCCATTTTTTTTCTCTTTAATGGTTGATTCAATGTTTTCCTTTTGATAAAATTATAATCTTTTCTCGATCAATTTAATCGATTAATAATTTTTTTTTCTTTCTTTATAATTTTCCCACTTTTATTTATTTATTTATGAATATTTTTATTAAATAATTTCTTTCTTTTTTTTAATTTTTTTTTTCTTTATTATTATTTTTTTTATTTTTTTCACCATTTAATATATTTTTTTATTTAAGCTTTTGAAAATATTGATAAATTTCTTAATTTTTTTAGTAAGAGATTGATTTTAAATAAATCCACTCTACGGTCCACTTTGACTATTCCGAATAATTCGTAGCGTTTTAAAATTGCTTGGTATTTGCTAAACCAAATATTTTAATAATAATAATTTTCTTTATGTTTTTGGATTGAATTGAATTGTTTTTATTACGGGGCGTGATGGTTTTGAATTACCCCTTTTTTATTATAATATTACCCTCTCAATATTACCTACTTGATCGCAAAAATGTGATAAACCTTTAATAACTGTCATCTTTTCTTTCAAGTGGTGTGACCATATAGATCGATATGAAAAAATGATTTAATTTTTTACTTCTATTGTGCAGTGGTAAAATTGGATGCTTGTTTTAGCGGTTGCTCGACAAAGTGAGGAGCATCGTTTGGTTGTTGTTAACGACAAAGGAGTGAAGTTAGTTGACCAATATGGACATGGCTACTAGCAACAACGTTGAGTGGACAGGGCAATGGCATGGATTTGGGCTGTGAATTGGCAGGGGAAATATGATGCACATTGACAGCTGGAAGCATCTTTTATAAGCTACTGACCAGCTATGGATTTCAAACAAGTGGAGGTAGAAAACGTTCGTTACAGGCGGTGGACCAAATTGTTTTTTTTTTAATATATATATATATATATATATATTTTTTTTTTTTTCTTTTATGGAAAAAGGTGAAATGGAGAAACTCCAATTCTTGTAGTGAAACGATTCAAAGGCAACAAAGTTGAAAACTATTAATTTCAAAAAGACGAGATTAAAAAATGTGGCTCTGCACAGCGATTGAGCGGTCAGAGGACCGAACAACTCTTATACCAATGTAACGAACATAGTTCGAATACACAACATGATACTAAGAATATATGGTATATAAGAATGTCCATCATGGGACAAATAATATATTACATAAGAATATATGAATACAAGTGAGATTATTGTGTTACAAATGAGGGTTTTCTTTATACACCTAGGAAGTGCCCTTTCACGATCGATCATGTCCATAAATACATGCCTCTTTGCTGCTAATTACTGTTTAATTAACTATTCATTATTATTATTTATATATTTATATTTTATTCATAAAAATCCTTTGATTTCTTCATTGTATATAACTTATACCGCAAAGACATATTTTGCCCTGTTTTACTTACAGAGTACAAATTCACTAAATTTCCATACATAGCCTTGGAAGTCTTCAAATTTGCAACACATGGAACACGAGAATCCTTAATTGATTCAACTATGATCCTTTGAGCCCTTACTTCCCCTTTCTTATACTTTTCTATTTCTTGTGTCTTGTGTTTTCTTGGTTTGATATTCTCCCCGGTAACATATTCCATTACTTCTTGTTCCGTGAGTGTCAAGTTAATTCTTTTCTTCCATGCTAGATAGTTTGATGCCCCAATGATCTTATTTGTCCTTGCAGAAATAACCCACATGACTTGAATATTCAGACATGATGTAATAATATGATACTTACTTGAGACCAAGGTTCTCCTTGATGATGTCTTCAATCTTCTTGATGTCTTCAAGATCTTTGAAGAGATTTTATTGAAATATGTTCCCTATGATTCTTCCACCACAACTTCCAAGGTTGGTGCCTTCCAAATAGACTTCCTTTTGCAAGATCAACACCCTTATTGCAGGATTGATGTTGTTATGATATTCTTCAATATAGAAACCCCCGATCAATAGATCTTCTACCAATGAGTCTTTAACTAGATTCCTTCAAGAGATACTCCTTGAGACTTTCCTTTTTCCTTCCCCTTGACAATAAAATCCTTCTAATGTCCTTCCAAATTCCTTCCTTGTTCACCTTAGCTCTAATACCATGTTGTAAAATGGTAAGTGGCAGCTTATTTAAATCTTATTTTCCTTAACCTTAATATTTTCTTGTGAACTTAGTTATTATTCTTTTGTTCTTTAGTTATATATTTTCATAAAACAGATATCAAGAATGAAACAACAATAGAGGACACAAAAATTAGACTCTAAGCCAAGGAAACAGTTCTCTTCTTAGAATTTGCTTCAATTGAGACATAAAGACCCAAAACCTAGAACAAGACCTTCTCCAAGTACCAAGTCATCCCTGCCAACATGTCCTTCCTTGAACGTGCATCAGCCATCTATAACTTGCATCTCTTAACTCAATTCTACACCTTGTTCTACACCTTGTTCTAAACCTTCGGCTTAGTTCTTCACCTTAGGCCAGTTCTGTACCTACAACCTATTTTGCAACTAGTTTTGTACCTTTGACCTATTCTGCACCCAGATATGTACCTTAGACTTGTTTTGTACCTAGTTCTATACCTTCAGATTGTTCCAGACTTGGTTTTATACCTTCAACCTATTCTGCACCCGGTTCTATACCTTCGGCCTATTTTGCGCCTGTTTTTGTACCTTTAGCCTATTCCACAGCTAGTTTTGTACCCTATTATGTACCTTCAACTTGTTCTGTACCCAGTTCAGTACCTTTCAAGAGAGATAAATATTCTTGAGTGAGTGAGTGCCAAATGAGGTATAATTTCTTCCTTTATATAGCCTTCTCAAGGGGTCGAATTCCCTCCTTTGGGCTAACTTGTAACTAACAAGGTTGAATTGTACTTTTGGAGTTTCCCGGACTTTTTAGACTAAAAAATAATTATTTTCACAATTAAAAATTACCCAAAAGGGTCTTATAAACATGATATTGGCTGCTTTGACTCATGACAATAAATCCTAAGACCTAATAAACCCTAGAAGCATGAAGAACATGGTTTTACCTCGAAGACCATCAATAATGAGCATGAAACACGTGCTTTATAATAATAAATTTTTCTTTTCTTTTCTTGTTTGTTACATATGGTACATATTAAAATGAGTACAACAATTATGAAGACCAAAACTAGTTACATTTTCAAAGTATTGTTCTGTTGTGCAAAGTAGTATTGTTGTGATACTTGGATTGGTAGCGTCAATGATTTAAAATTCTATCCTAGACTCCGATATCATAGAAAAGAAAAAATGGAACCATTCAATTGGTTCGAATGGATTTTTTCAAGGTAGAGTTTTTTATGAAGTTCTAGGTTCCATGATGGAAATATTATTTAAATTAAAAATGTCATTTTGACACTTTAACATAAAACTATTGATTTTTCTAGTACAATAGATACAAGAACTTATTTATGAAAATATGATAATTACTTCCAATGATATATACATTATTTAACGGAACAATATGATCATTAAGTAATTATACTTCATAAATTCAACACCATAAAAAGTAGAACAACAAATGTCACAAATGCACAAATAGAGGAGGATTTTACCCTGGTGTTACACAACATTTTGTCACCGTCCCTACAATCCCCGTCCCGCACATTGTAGGACCATTTGTGTGACTTATATAAAGTGTCATGCCCTTCAAAGGCCATCATTGCATCCCTTTCCATGAAGAAAACATTCCTTTTGCTGACAATTCCTTGAGCAAACCATCAGAAACACATGTTTTTGGGTTAGCATTGGTAGACCGTTATGCCCTCACGCCAATGAGGGAAATTAACATTGAGCCCCACGCTGATTGGCGCTCTGTCCCAGTGAGTTACCTGTGCCAAACTATTTTTGGAATGTTTTTTAAATATAGAGGCAAAGTTTCCATGCTAACAACTTCGTGGGCGAGTCAGCTTGGTTGGTTCGACTGAATAACCATGAACACCCTCCTTTGGCCTCTTGTTTCCACATTTTGGGGGAACCTGCCAAAGGATAAGGCCTCCCTTCCACCATTTGAGGGATCCCAACCTCCTCCTCTCCCTCTATAAATAAAGCTATCTCCTAATAATAGACTAGCTAAACAACTGAATACTTGAAGAGGAATTGCTGAAAATTTTGTTGGTGAGATAGAGCAAAGAAAGAGGCCTTTGTCGAGAGAGAGCTTAGGCTTGTGCCCTCACCTCGTCCCAATTCCCCGACGAACCTTTGAGACGCGCTTCGACTGAACCCGCTGAAGGACGCTGCGACATCAAGGCTTCGATTATAATCTCTTTCTTTCTATTTATATATACATGACTAATGTCTGGTTCCCATCTTGTGTTGATATGGTTTATTTTATGCAATATGTTTAATCTTACTTGACTGATTAGATAGTTATGAATGAAATTATTGTCTTGTATGCTGATTTTGTCCTTTGATCTTTGTGCAGGTATCCGAGTACCATCGCTGAAGGACCGCAACCTGTCGGGACAGATATCAAGAGGCCGCCACTGCTACAGCTGCGACAATTGCGTTAGACTACAGGTAGGAAAATCTATCCCAGCCTATTTCATTCGTTAACTACGAACCTACACATTTGCTTGTTCCCTTGTTGCTAGACCCACCCTAGGGCAAGAGGGATCGTCTCTGTTTGCAGAGAGGATTTACCCACACAAAAAGTTGGTGACTCCACTGGGGATCAGTGTGAGTTCTTCATCTCATTGCTCATTGGGAATTCTCCTCGTCGAATCGACTTCAGTTGTTTGATTGCTTTTATGTCTTGTTTGGCTTTCTTGATTGTTTTGAATTCTTCTATTCAACTCTTGAGTGTAAAGATTGACCTCTGCTCATTGGTTTTTTCCTTTTCCCATAGTTTTCCAGCTTGGCGCATTTTTTCTTTGAACAGTCGCTCCAATTGGCGCTTGTTGCCATTTTTGTAGTAGCGCCAACCCCTATTTGGCATGGATTACCGCCTGACAGTCGCGCCGAATCCTGTAGGACTTGGTTTGACCTTCCTCCTAAGTTTTTGGTCAATTGTTATTGACTCTAAGTTGTTTCTTTTATTTTCTTTTGATCTTTTGGAATTTTTTTGACTTCGTAATCTTATTCTTCTCAGCTGTTTCTCTATTGTCTAATCGGTGAAGTTCGTAGCCTTAGGGTTTCTAGGTATCTTTTGCTCACTAAGCCTTTTGATTAAAGTTCGAGTCTTTTTTATTTTTTTCAGTTCGATTCCCTGATTGATTATGTTAGTATTTCTTGATCCTTCGTGTCTTTGGTTTGTTGAATGATCACTTCAATTTCCATTTGACTCTCCATCTCGTCACTTCGAGGATAGATCGCATTGCTTGTTTGGGTCATTTTAAAAGCTTTCTATTTTTTTGAAAGAGTGCATCATTGGTTTGAGTGCATTTTTATGTCTGTATTGCTTTTGAATTATTCATTTTAAGATCTCTACATTCACAGTGCTCCAAACTAGTTTTCGCTTTGCTTTTTAATGTAATAGTGCATCGTGTGCTTCATTCATTCAAAAAAAAAAAAATTCATTCTTTCGTTTGCATCGAAAATGAAAATTTCTTTTACATAACTAGCTCTTAGTGAACTAGAAAGAGTTTCTCGTTTCTTGTTTGGTTGTATTATATGCATCAGTGAACTTCTTCTTATGATCTCATTATTTGCTACTTTTTTAAAGATCTCTATCCTCCTCTTAGTTAGCATTCATCGAACGAAAATGGTGTTCTTTTGCATGTAGTGTGCATTCAGGAATTTGAGATTCCATTTGGTAGGGCCTCGAAACTCAAACATTAATTCAAGGTCAGCCTTAAAATCAATTCAATCAATCTAAGGAAGCATTGGAACCTAATGCAAAAAAATTTAGATGTCTAGGCTAGTGACGTGTTCCGGCGTCATTAAACCTAGTAGTTGTCATTCACCACCTGGCTTTAGACATCGCTAGCAAAAACTTTTGCTCCCCGTACCATTGCATATATAAAGGGAGACCCTCATAGGTTCAAATTCTTTATCCATAGGAAGCCGATTCTACAACCCTGTAACCGCGAGACACCGAAAACAACATTCGAGGAGACTACCTGCACGTGCGTCAAGTCCTTGGTCATTTCTCTTTCATTTGATCACCAAGGTGTATATGGCAGTTCATGGAAACTTGGTACACCCTCTTGATTATATTACCTGAGTAGTCATTTCGATCTTTTCGTGACTCCTTAAAAAGTGAAGATATCATCGAGCACTTGTCCTTTCACACTCGTTTAAATCTGAAAGTGACTAGAGTCATCTTTTGCCTGTTTCTCGTTTCTTAAAACATGAAACATCAAAGTTCCATTTCAATGCCATAAAATTAACTGTCTACGATCACATGCCCATTAAAATGTTTCTACTTGGCATGTTTTTTTAGTTCCTTAAAGTTGTATCTTGAAGCCTTGATAGGCTATCTTGTTTTCCTTCTTGTGTTGAAATATTCTCACAGTGGTGGAACCACTAGTTTTGTCATCTTCTTCACTCCCTCCTAGTGGTAGTCCTTTTCCTGACGTTTCTTTGGAAACACCTTAGTCCACTAGGTCTCCTGAGTTTGTGCAGCCTATTCTCCCGAGTGTCTAACCCCTCACTACCCGGTCTCCTCCTGAAGGGTCGGTTGAATTCAATTGGCCACCTTAGGGTGCTTCGTCTGGTTTTGGGAGTGAGGAAGAATTCCCTCCTCTTACTTCGAGATCGCCATTATTAGCTGCTGCTATACCTCCTAATCCTCGTCACGTTTTCGATGATCTTAGGACCTTGTCAAATATGGATTCTTCCTATCTTGTTGGTAGTGAAGAGCTGCATGTTTCTACAGGGGAATATCAACTTTTCCCGGAATAGTTACCATATTTATCAAGTCAACCTTCCCCTCAATCGGTGTGTCTTCCACCCGATTATCCTACTTTAGGTCAAATTATTTCTAGTGTAGCCTCTGTAGCCTAGTCCAATATAGTGTTTCCCTATGGAAGCTTAGTTTTTCCTACATTAGGAATGTCGCCTTCGACACCCATCTCGTCGGCCACTGTTACGTGTGTCCCGGTCCGACCTATCATTTGTGTGGATTCCTATGCACTGGTTGTTAGCACGACTCCGTCGTCAGGGTTTCCTGTTGTTCGCAGGTCTATCTTTATCAACCCCACGATACCGATTAGGCCCAATGTGAGTGGATCACAGCCTTGCACTGTGGAAATTCATCCTACCTGCACTACACCTATGGCTTCTACTTCCATTCCTAGTGGTTATACATTCGATGAGTATATCTTGGCTATTCAACAACAGTACACTCCCTCTCCAGATCCACAACAGAAAAATTTCGCACCACAGAGTTCTTAGTAGCCACAACCTCATGTCAATCCTTCCCATCACTATGATGTCTACAGTAACCTTGTTTATTTTCCTCCCATCGATCCTAATCAAGATGTTTATTTGCCTCTGGAAAATCCTTATCAGTTAGTTGCTCATCAAGGGCCATTAATACAAGGACAACCCTCGAGTATACAAGGACAACCATTATAGGGACAACCTTTGGTCTAGTAGGGACAATCCTTTGGTCCTTTAGGACAACCTTACAATCCGAAAGGACGACCCTTACAGGGACAACCTTCGGTCCAACAAGGAAAACCCTACAGTCCGTCTGGTGAATTTTGGTTTCAACCAGGAGCATCTTATGTTCCTAGGGGGAAAATGTATCCACCACAGGGACAACCTTTTGTGCAATAGAAGCAACCTTATGTTCCGCAAGGCCAAGATTTTGTATAGCAAGGAAAACCCTACGGTGCTGCTCTGGGTCAACCTGGTTTTCAGGGGAAACCTGGTCCATCAGAACCAGCAGGCCAACCTCTTCCATAGGGGCAACCGGTGGCCCTCAATATCCAGGCCAACCTGCCCCACAGGGACAGCTTTCCTAGCCTTAGCAACCGATTCAATCTGCTCAGGCCGCTCAGCAACCGATTCAAATTGTTCAACCAGCTCAGTAGCCAATTCAACCTGTTCAACCATCTTAGTAGCCCATTCAACCTGCTCCATAGGTTCCACCTGTTCAACCACAAGGCGCTACTTATCCTCCTTAAGGTCAATTTCAGGTTGTATATAGTGTGCCCCAAGGTTTCACTTATTACCCTCAAAATAAATCCCAAATGGTGTATAATCCACCTCAAGGCAATGCTTACATTCCGCAGCAGAATCCATATGTTGCTCAGCAAGGACCTCAATGGTATGCTTAGAATCAGTATCCCGGTCCTCAACCCCAGTATGGGTAGAAATATCTAGCTTATAACCCCTATGGATAGAATCCTCTGGGACAAAACATATGGGGGTAGAATTTCTCTCAACCTAGGTGGAATTTTAACACTGGTCCTTATCAACGACCTCCAATGCCTTTTAATCCTCAATTTCCATTTCTCGCTACATTGGAACTGCCTGATCTGTCAAAGCTAACAAACGATCCAATTCTTCAAAATCCATATTGGCCTCCAGTTCCAACCAAAATTCCTGGTGATTCTCCTAAGTTTGGGGGCAAGTCCGGAGAAGACCCCAAAGCGCACGTTATGACATACCATCTTTGGTGTTCATCTATCTCTTGGGTTGACGATTCTATCCGACTTCGTATTTTCCAATAGACTCTTACTGGTGCCGCTACAAAGTGGTACATTGAACTATCTCGAGGTATATTCCAAGATTTCAACTCTTTATCCATGGTGTTTCTCATGCATTTTCAGTTACCAGTTCGGTATGAGACTGGGATGCACCTCCTCACATCCTTGAAGCAAGATCGAGCTACTCATATCTCGGATCATATTTATGAATGGAGGCACCATTGTCGCTTGATCAAGTTTGATATTCCTTATCATCTTCTAACTGATTGGTTCACTACCTCATTTGTCAATCAAATTGCTAAGGACATAGCTTTGGGGGCATGTGTAACTGAGGAACAGGCCATTGCTCATGCCAAATACCTTCATCTTGTGTACTCCTAGTCTGGCACGTTGTATGAAATCTTTCCTGATGCTCCTTGACTTGAAACTTCCAAAGCACCGACGACGCCATCCGTCGGTGAAATTATCAGTTTCGTGTCTCAGACTTCTTAGAAGTCTTCTCCTCCAAACCCTAGGAAGCAAAAATCTATTTCTTCCAACGATACTGCTTTTCAACCGATCTTGAATTCTAGTAAAACCATGGAAGTGAATGTCGTTCAGGCCAATCTAGCGGATAAAGCTTCCAAGGGAAAAAAATAAGGGTAAAGGTAAGGCCAAATCCAATACCCCGAAACAGGATTCTTAGAAATCTTGTGCTAATGATGGTTCACAGTGAAAACCGAAGTATCCTTGTTTGATTTGTGATGAAGAGATCTACATCAAGGATTGTCCTCGATGGGCCGAAGTGAGTAGATTTCTTAAAGGCACCCAAGAAACTCTAGCTATTCTCAAAGAAGCTTTTCCATTACATCAGACTCATAAGGTAGATCAACCTCAGTCCTCTGCCCCATTTGCCTCTCATGTTTTCATGATGAACGGTTCTGCATCCGTTTCTATTGCTACCCAGTCGAAATATTACACTGAACCGCGTCAGGCAACGGGGAAGTAGATCGCTGATGGTCCTCCTCCTCCACCTGTTTCTAGCCCTCTTCAAATTGAAAGGCCCAGTACTGAGCCCATTTTACAACTACCTTCCAAAGGTGTACTCCGTAATTCTTCTTACAATCCTAACGCCCATGCTGCTCAAAATTAAATTATTGTTGAGGATTCGCTTCAGGCACCATCCGCAATGTCTGAATTAGAAGTAATTTAGAGTTGTCTGTCTCCACGGAAGGCTTTGCTATCTACGATCGGCGGGGTTGATCCTTATAATTCAAGCCTTATCACTTTCAACTTGGAGAATTTCCTCCCACGTCTCCCGCACCAGCTTGTGCTCATCATCCAAGTTGGCATTTTTTGGAACAGGGTCTCCCACAAGCTGCGAAACTGGTCCATTTTGTATATTTATGAAAATATTTAGTCTAACACAGGGGTTTTTGGGTGGGTCAAAGCCCTTAATGCATTGTAAATGGGTCCAGGGTAGACCAAGAGTCCGCAAACCACGGTTTGCAGTCCATTGGATGCATAGGCTAAAATAGTATAAGTAGTTGAACCCTTTTGAGTTGTAGGACAAACTGAGAATAGAAATTGATGCTAAGTGCGAACTGATAGATCTGGTTAGGGATGTTGGGGAAGGACTCCTGCTACTATGTGCGCAGAGATTCTATATCCTACTGTGTGCAGACCCTACTACTGTGTGCGAAAATTGGGTTTTGGGGTATTGTAAGTAGATATGAAGGATTAATGAATGTGGAAGTATTGTTGAATATATGAATCTATTGGAATTACTGTGATGTGTGGTTAATTAATATATGCTATTCTGTTATTGATTTAAGCTTCGAACATACTTTAGTCACTTGTTTATGCTGGGATCTGGATCTGTTCTATTGCACTTCATGCAAAAATATCCGGAATAGTTTCATTATTGTTATATAAGTTTATGATATGCTGATTACTATGAATATCATTGATGTTGTGCATGTGGATGTGAAGGGAATCTGTAGATATAGGCTCTGTGATATAGAATCTGGTCTCTATAAGGTTGAACGCAGCTCTTCTTGACTTACCTACCCTCTCCCAAGGTGCGGAAACCTGGTTCCAGCACCCACCCATACTACTTCGAGTGAGACTTTGGCCTGCGCAAGCAGGTCACTGCCGAAAGGGACAGTAGTATAGGGGTTTGTTGGAAAACCTTGAACCTCTGAACCTAGGTTAGGACCCCTCGAGCCAACAAATGGTTCCATTTCTAGGACCTGGAGAATTTTGAGAGAGGAATCGGGTAATGCCAAGGCCATACTGGAAACCTAAAAGCAAAGAAATTGATGAATGGTTCGAATAGTAAGTTCAGGAATTCGCAGTGAAAGAGAACCGCAGTAAGAGGTTGACCACCGAGGAGTGGAAAAATAAGTATATTTTCATATAAATCTATGAGATATTCTTTGTGACAATTGCAATCGAGCTCCAGGAGTGGCTCGCAAGGTTGGTCGAATTTCAGAAGTGTTGGAAGGATGAACATGTCACACAGTGGACCCCCGAATTGATCCAGCAGTTAGAGAAGATTGATAACACTATCACTCGCACGGTGGACCACTGGGTGGACAATGTGCTAGGAGGGTTCGCGACAGAATTTGCCATCGATCAGTTCATATCCTACTCTGAAGCAGAGCGAATATTCTTCAAGGGTTTCCAAGGTAATTTTCTAAAGACCTTACCATTGCGGATAAATATATTACTATGCGAAAAAATATTATGTGTAGCCACATCGAGCGAATGACCGCTGATCCAGACGGAAGTACGACACGAAGAGGCAAGTACTATCGGACCAACCTAGAAGGAGATGGATCTGTCTATAGCCCAGTAAGAGAAGCAACTACGCGTAATCCTCCTGGCACACCACTTTCAAACCAACATAGGAGTAAGAAGTCGCTTATGCCTCCACCACCACCAGAAGACGACATGGCTGCGCACATGAAGTTGCTAACCTTTAAGGGTATGGGGTATGAAGACATGGATCAGTTCTGGTTTGTCACAGAAACAGTATGGATTGAGCAAAACATAGTTGGTGATGCGGTGAAGTGGGGACAACTATCCCTTGCCTTTGAAGGAAGAGCATTAGACTAGTACATGGGATACATCGGCCAGCATGTGAATGCAACCATTGAGGAGATTAAGAATTCTTTAAAGCTACAATTCAAGAAGCCTAAGTCCTACTCTCAAATAGTGTTTGATCTAAAAGATTTCAAGCAAGGGCCTTCTAAGTCTGTGTGGGAGGCTAATCAATGACTGAAGAAGGTGATTAGAGAAGGAGGATTTCAATATGATGACAGACATCATACAGAATGGTTCATTGCTATGCTACTGCCTCACCTACGCGTACCTATGGGTCATAAAACGTTCGAATCACAGGAGAAATCCTTGGAGGGTGCTATGAAGTTAGAAGTTGCACCTCAGGACAAGACCCAGCTGGGCGTCCAATAGATCCAAGGATAGCTAGAAGCAATGCACATGGAGATCTAGAACCTGCGAAAAGAGAGAGGAGCAGAGGCTAGCCCTGAAAGGTGGTGCATACGATGCAAGGTGAATGGTCACACCAAGGATAACTGTCCACTATTAGCAGACTATATGCAGGCCAGGGGACCTAGCCCATTGTGCCCAAGGGAAATTGCAGGGCCTAGTGGGCCAACATTGTGGTGCGATGATTGCCGCGTTGTAAGGTAGCACGACACAAACCACTGCCCTCGCCTTACTGTGTATGTCCCAGAGGTAAAACAACAATGGTGTAGGTTCTGTCAATCAGTAGGACATGATGAACAAAACTGCCATACATATGATTTGATGATCGACCACGGAAAATTATATAGGGTATAATCAGACCCTACATTGCCAAGGTCCCCCGCAGGCATAGGTGGCTCCCCAGCTAGGGGCAGGGGGGGAGGTCGAGGCGGAAGCGCAGGTTGGGGACGAGGGAAGATAATCTGTTATAACTGTGGAGAGGTCAGGCACTTTGCCAGAGACTATCCGAATCCTACGAGGCAGTCCTGTTGGTACTGTAGACAGCTGGATCATGCGATCTAAGACTATCCAATCCTGATAGCAAAAATTCAAGAGAAGCAGCCAACACCTACGTAGAATATGCAGAGGGTTAAGGCTGAGCTGTGTCACAAAGATCCAAGCTTAAATTTCGTAACACGCAGTGGAATAGCCACCAAAGGACCTAAGGAGAAAGTTGCGACTAAATCTCTAATCCGGCAAGCTATTATCAAACAAGGGGGTTTGGACCTAAGCAAGGAAAAAGAAACATTTTTCACAGCTCGCAAAGACTTTGCTAAGGCAGAGGCATCTACTTCTCATACACTTGCAAACCTTAAGGTGGACAAGGAGGTCAAGCCCTTTTTACAAGCATGTATGAAGTTGTTGTGCAACCCAACAGCTGTAGAGAATCTTCAGGCATTGATAGATAGCTACGCAGCACAGCCTAGCCTACCTCCAGAAATCAAGGATGTGCACAAACTATACAGATATAAGAAATGCACTGGTATGGAGATGTGGTTGACGTCGCAGATCGGTGATTATGAGATGGATCAGGTTATTTTGGACCTAGGGTCAGATGCGAATGTATTACCTAAATAGACTTGGCATCAAATGGGAGAACCTATGTTGGAATGGTGCACTATCCAGATGCGCATGGCTAATCAGAAAAATATTTTACCCTTGGGGAGACTATCAAAAATTGTGGTGGATATCGCAGGAGTAAAGGCCCAGGTGGACTTTAAGGTAATTAAGACAATAGAAGATGCGGACCCCTATCCTACGCTCCTGGGCTTAGATTGGGCCATCGATATGGGAGGTACCATTAACTTGAAGAAGAGAAGCATGGTGTTCGAGAATAACGGAACAAGGGTGATAGTGCCATTAGATCCTTTAGAAGGTGAACGATACACTGAGCCGGTGCATGACAAAGAGGGTGTGGATCATATTTATAAGCTAACTGCGCAGGATGTGGATTGGATCAACCCCATGGCTGACGATGTACTCTACCTAGAAAGGGACATTGAATGTTTCTCTGACTCCGATGGGGAGATGGAGAACTGGAAAAATCGGTTACATGATATCTCCGTACTATGATGCCTTCGGGTCATGAGGGACTTCCGCTGCATTTCCTTAGAGGTGAGAGACCTACCCTATTTTGATGGTTCTGGTAATATCAAGGACTTTTTGCGAGCTTTCGAAGTTGAGGTCCCAAAAGGACGAAGGCTAGGGGCCCTTAATCTCGCCATGTGTAAGACACCTACGTGGTGGCAGGACACACATAAGGAAGCATTCTAGGACTGGGAAAAGTGCCAAGATATGATGATCCTGTGATTCAAACAACCTGAGCACATGCGCATCCAAACATACATTGGCCCCGAAGACTTGCGCAAGTATCTGTTCGCATGGATAGAGAAATGGTTTGACAAGACTACGGAATAATGGGTTCATCTGTTTATCCATTCCTTGGGACCACTTCCCACCGCATAGTACTTAGATGAAGAGCTACACCAGCGTACCCGCCACTGGGAGACATTGAAGGATGAATTTATGGGGACATTTGGATTAGTAGGTGGCACGAAAGCTCTCCACGCAGCTCTGTAAAACATTGACACTATAGCATGGGGAGAATCACACCTATATGTCACACCTAAAGGGCCCACATGGGAAACGCAAGTAGCAAGCATGGTCAACTACCGCCATCTAATCCCTAAAGTAGGTAAGGATGATACACAAGCTGCTTCTGACTCAGAGTTGGACGAAATGCACACAACTACCAGACCACTCAAGCTGTGAACGAGTAGCATTACGACACACCCTACATTGCCTAAGAGGGGTGATGTGAATCCAAGAGACAAAGTTATCATGACTCCTACAATAAGGGACTAGCTGCGGTCATTCCTCGGTCACGCAGGCTGCTACAGGGAGTTCGTTCGAAAATATGCCCTTATCTCAACACTTAGGCGGAACTTGCTTGTAAAAGATGTATGGTTATGTTGGGATGACACATTTCAGGTGAGCATGTCTCAGGTTTTGAAACACTTAGGGAAAAAGCTTGTGTTGGGGGAGTATGCTGCACAGGCGGTGCTAGGGTTTAACCTAAGTATAACAGAGGTGCGAAAACTAGCCGTTGGTACAATAACGTTTGGTAAAAAGAAAAAGTTACCGTTGAAAGGAGCGGGCTGCTGGCACTTAATGGGGCAAATCTTAAGGATTTTTTACCGTTTACTTGTTGAGAAGTTCCAGGTGGAGTATACCCTACTGTTGGACAACCGCAGGCACTATAAAAAGGGCATAATAGCTCAGACAAGGGTTCCATCTTACTGGCATAGCTTGCGCTTATCGTATTTACCTCGAACGAACTTAACCTGTAAGATTTTTTGGGTTTGCACTGTCCCTTTCATGTCTGATAAACCTCCTCCATCTGACAGTAGCCACCTAGTGTGGGATTCATTTTCTGTACCAGGATGACAGCCACGAACCCTGCTGAACCTTTGGCACCAGAAATTGAGGAGGTAATGGAGGTTGGGTCTAAGGAGGAAGAAGTGATTTCTACCCTGATCACAAGGAAGGGGAAATAGAAAGCACAGGTCTTAGGGAAGCCCCAGAAAGCTGCGAAATGGGTTGCGAGGAAGCCTAGGACTTCCCTGAGGCATGCCAAGTCTCTGTGCATAACACCTCAAGCTCAGGATGTGCAGGAGGAAGCCTTGCCCGCCAATCCGATCAATTGGTTACCTCCCTTCATCCAAGCATGCAAGCCCTCAATGCACACGCCAAAAAACTTGGATGGCTTGATCACATATCTACAAACACCACTAACCCTAGGAGAAGTTCCTATCCTTAGTTATCCGTGTGAAGGCTCCATGAGGTCAAATTTGATGATCACGACTTGGCGAATTATGAAGCATTCCTTGAGTTGACCCCCACATTGTACTTCGACACAGTTTATGAGAATGGTGGGGTCACAGTTATTCCTCAGCGATGGGTCTCTGGGTTGGTCGGATCTGAACTCTTGAACCTACTGTGGATGCCCCATTTTGGCCATTACAACGTCACAGATCGACTGGCCCGACAGTTGCTTTCCCTAATTCATGATGGTTTCTTATGGATTCAGGACAGAGTCCCCATTGACGCTGCATTGCTTCACAGAATTACAGGCCTTCTCATTAAAGGGTCGCACCCCCTAAAGCGGGTGGGCAAGAAATACGAAGGAGAAATTGTGGAATATGTGCGCCAAAAGTACCATGTGGAGTGATATTCTCGCGGATTCCTCATCAAGTCCATCAGTGACCCTGCTACGCAGATGGGTACTATAATGTTAGCACGCAAGCTAATGCAAAAGTGTTAGGTCGCAACTGCCCCTGCATATGTCATTTAGTTAATCGGTCAGTGTGCGAAGGGGTCTGCCTCAATTGGGCCCAATACTTATGTGATGAGTTTTTGACCAACGTCTGTGAGTCGCAGGAGTAGGGAAAAGCCTTCTGCTATGCCTGGCTACTGTTCCTTATAGCCCTAGTGACCTAGGAGGCCCCCGCAGAGTCGTTCCTTCCCGAACTCACTCCAGACATGTGCGAAGGGGCTTAGTATGCCCATCTATCAGATTACAGGGACGCGCAGTGCATAGAGGATAACCAGGTCTTCTGGGTTCTCTTCTAGAGTAGTGTGTCAGCGGCCATCAACTTGACCCCAGTTGTCCCCAACGGTATATGAGAAATAAAAAAAAATTGCAGTGTTCCAAGTTACTATGCACCACGTTCAGATCAGAGCTCACAAAGGTAAAACCTGGACCTTGCTCCCTTACATGGTGATAGACGAAGAGATTGAAAACATCATTGCGCTCTAGCCCCCTGCTTGGAAGCTAGGCTTCAAAACCACCACCACGGAGGCTGCAGGACCGAGCAAGAAAGGCTCGGATGCAGCCACAGAAAAGGGCACGTAGCCAAAGCAGACCACCATGAAGGACACCGAGGCTGAAACTCGGGTTAATTCGCAATAGGATTTGAGCATGGGAGGATTGGATATCGGAGGTACCACCTCCCCCCAGGGCATGAAACGAACAGGTGAGCCTGTCAAAGGACCTCGCAAGAAGCAGTGATCTCAGCGAGGGGAACACGATGAAACAGTCACGTTAACTGAGGGAGACCTCAAACAAATTTCAGACGTAGTCACCCTGGCTGTAGAGGAGAAATGGGTCACTTTAGAAGCACAAAAACAAGCTTTGGTTGATACAATCTAGGCTGAGCTCCATGCCCTGCAAACCAGTGTGATTCAGGTACGTACTCCCTCAGCAACCAACAATACGGTAGCATTTACAGAGGAGATTCATCTCTGCTCCCTCCCTGGTGTCGCCCTTTTCGGAACACAAACCCAAGCTAGTGTAGAGGTGCATTTGAATTTGGCCAGGTTGTCCCATGAGGCATTGCAAGGTCTCCACACCGATGTGTTCCAAGAGGTTCACCACTAGGACCAAAAAGTGCACCAACGACTTAGTATGGCTGAGCAGATCATTGCAGCATAGAGCGTCGAAGTATCCCTCGTTGTGGCGTGATAGGCAGAGCTTGAAACATTAATCCACTAGCTTTGCATAGAGGTTACAGAAGAGATCCAAGCCATAGCCACCCCTCGGGCTAAAGTTGAAGGATTGGTCGCAGTGTTGAAGGTGTCCAGGACGGAGATGTAGGTCGTGAAGACACAGCTAGAGCAGAAAATCACCGACTTACAGGCCAAATTGCATTCTGAAACACCTCCGGAGGTACGAGCCCAACGCGCTGCGCTAGTGACCGAGGCTACCAACACCACTACAGGACAGATTTCTCAGGGCACCCGGTTACTTAAGGATGCCATGCAGCTTTGTACCAAGATCCAACATGATCCGGTCCTCCATAGAATCAATCAGGACTTGCGGCAGAAGGAAGAAGCTTTCGATCAGGTCGAGGCCACATTGCCCTTTTCAGTTCATGCATAGCATCTGGCACATTTGAAGACCAGCAATGCTCTCTAAGATAAGATTGAGGAACTCCGATGCAAGAAGCATGACATTGGGGAACGATTGAAACCTTGGGCTAACATAGCCCTCCAGCTATCACAGGATACTGATGTTGTGGTCAAGCGACTAAATCAGACACTGGAGAGTGTCACCGCGGCGATAGAAGGACCGACATCTTAGAAGCTCGTCAATATTGCGCAAGGTGCTGCTGCTCAGAGTCAAGAAGTGCCGCCCCCACTAATCACCACCATCAATGCACTACGCGCACAGGTGGAGACCCCACCACTGCAGTGACTTGGAACGAGTCACAAGATTGTGTTGGGGGACTGTTGGAACAGGGTCTCCCGCAAGTTGCGAAACTGGTCCATTTTGTATATTTTTTATTATATTTAGTCTAACGTAGGGGTTTTTGGGTGGTTCAAAGCCCCTAATGCATTGTAAATGGGTCAAAGGTAGACCAAGAGTCCGAAAACCATGGTTTGCCCACCATTGGATGCGTAGGCTAAAATAGTATAAGTAGTTGAATCTTTTTTAGTTGTAGGACAGACTGAGAATAGAAATTGATGCTAAGTGCGAACTGATAGATCTCGTTAGGGTTGTTGGGGAAGGAATCCTGCTACTGTGTGCATGGAGATTCTCTGTCCTACTGTGTGCGAACCCTGCTGCTGTGTGCACAGGTTGGGTTTTGGGGTATTGCAAGTAGATCTGAAGGATTAATGAATGCGGAAGTATTGTTGAATATCTGAATCTATTGGAATTACTGTGATGTGAATATGTGATGTTTGGTTAATTAATATATATTGTTGTGTTATTGATTTAAGCTCTGAACATACTTGTGTCACTTGTTTATGCTGCGATCTAGATTTGTTATGTTTCACTTCATGAAAAAATATCTGGAATAGCTATGTTATCGTTATATAATTTTATGATCTATTGATTACTGTGAATATCATTGTTGTTGCGCAAGTGGATGCGAAGGGAATCTCTAGATCTAGGCTCTGTGATATAGAATCTGGTCTTTATAAGGTTGAACGCAGCTCTACTTGACTTACCTACCCTCTCCCAAGGTGCGGAAACCTGGTACCAGCACCCACCCATACTACTTTGGGTGAGACTTTGGCTTGTGCAAGCAGGTCACCGCCGAAAGGGCCAGTAGTATAGGGGTTTGTTGGCAAAACTTGAACCTCCAAACCTGGGTCAGGACCCCTCGAGCCAACAGCATTAATCTATTAAATATCCATCGAGTGGTTGTGGACAAGGGTGTGTCTACTTGTGTCATGTCATCTACCTGCTGGAAAGCCATTGGTTCTCCAACTTTGAATTCATCTCCAAATTCTCTAGAAGCATTTTATGGAAGGGAATCTAAACCTCTTGGTGTTCTCGCAAGTTTACCGATTACTTTAGAAGGGAAGACGGTCAACGTTGACGTTGAATTAGTTGACGCCAAGATCAATTACAATCTTCTCCTCAGTCGCAGTTGGACTCATGCCATGCTATGCATTCCATCCACTCTTTTTCGTGTTTTGCGATTTCCGCACGAAAGAAATATCGTTACTGTTGATCAGTTGTCATTCTTCACCTCTTCTTCTGAGAACAACGTTCCGTACGTAGATCAAATTACTACGCCTTACGAGAGTGTAGGGCCAGGTCTTTTCAAAGATCCTGCCCTCATGGGTATTTTTCCTCTTCCACCACCCAACACTGTTAATATTAATATGATATCCCGGTCCGATGACCTGTGGATCATCCCTTCGCCTAAGAAGATCGATTCTTTTGGAGATTCAATGTCGTTAATTCCGATCGAGATTAACTACTGTGAACTTATTTCAGCTTTGGAGTCTCCACCTCTTGATCATGCTCCTTTGGGCATGTCTATTGACACATATTCTCAATCCCCTTAACTCAGCGATTTGGATTCGCCCCATCCCTTGAAAGAGATATTTCCCTCCAATGAAGTCATCATGGAAACTATGTCTCTCGAGGAGCCTCCTTGGGACGATAGTCATCATCATTCCTTGTTCATGGCTAGCCTTTGGGCCATGTCTATGTGTCTTGAGAGGTTTTCTTCTTAGATTCCTTCTCCTCCGCTTCAAATTCTTATTCTGACACGTGAAGTTTTTACGAAGGGTAACTTGAGTAATATCACACAAACGATGCCTATCGACATTTCCGTTAAACCAAGAATTGTCGAAAACATCCATATTGGGGTCACCTGTTATTTAGATGAAGTCCATGTTTATACTAGCCTTTTCCGAGAGTTTCACGATGTACTTGCATGGTCTTACAAAGAGATTCCTGGCATCGATCCCAGTATAGTGGTGCAAGAGATTCCTACATATCTTGGTGCGAAGCTTGTTCGCCAGCGTCTTCGTCCTGTGCACCCTAGAAAGGTTGCCGCTATTAAGGGTGAAGTTGAAAAACTTCTAAGAGTAGGTTTTATCTATCCAATTCCCTTGACAAAATGGGTTTCCAATATTATCCCGGTAGATAAGAAACAAGGTACCATTCGGGTCTGTGTTGATTACCGTGACATTAACTGGGCCTTCCCTAAGGATAATTATCCTACTCCCTTTATTGATCAAATCATTGATGACTACGTGGGGAGTGAGATTCTCCCGACTGATCAACATAAGACTTCCTTTATCTGTCCCTAGGGTAATTTCTCTTATAAAAAGCTCCCTTTCGATTTGAAAAAAGCTAGGGCTACATTTCAGCTAGCAATTTCATATGCTTTCCACGATATTAAACACATTGTTTAGCCTTATCTGGATGACCTTCTGGCTCATTCAGCTAAGCGTAAGGACCATCCTGACCATCTCCGTCAGAATTTTCTTTGCTGTCGACGCTATAACATCCGGCTAAATTCGCGTAAGTGCGTCTTCTGCGTTGACTCCAGTAGACTCTTAGGGTTTATCATTTCCAAAGATGGGATTTGCCTTGATCCACTCAAAGTTGAGGCTATCATTAATCTCCCCTCTCCATCCTCATTACATCGGTTGCAGAGTCTGCAGGGGAAGGCTAACTTCCTTCACCATTTTATACCTAACTATGCCAAAGTGGCTAAAGGATTTACGCGATTACTGAAGCAGGGCATCCTGTTCCTTTGGGATGATATCGCTCAGACGTCTTTCAATGCACTGAAGATGTTTCTTGTGAATGCTCCTCTGTTGCGTCCTCCAAATTATCATCAGGATTATTCCCTCTATTTGGTCGTCGCTTTCAGCACCATTACCATGGTTTTGGTACAAGATGGTGATGTTGGTGACGAATATGTCATTTATTATCTGTCTCGTAACCTTCTCAACATTGAAACACACTATGCACATATCAAGAAGTTGGTGTTGGCTACCATTCAATCTGTTCAACGTTTTCATCACTATATTCTGCTGCATACAGAGACTGTGATTTCTGACTGCAACCCTATGACCTACATGTTGTCTCACCAATTACTGGAAGGCAAGTACTCGAAGTGGATTTTCATCCTCAAAGATTTCGATTTGGATTTTACTACTGCCAAGTCGAAGAAATCATTAGTCTTTTCCTATTTAATCTGCTCCCTCCTCTCTGACTCCGCTCCGTGTGGTTTTGAGGAACGCATTCCAGACGACACGATTTTTCTGATTAGCACCCTCTATCCTTGGTACGGTGATATCATTGTATATATTCAGACTTCTACCTTCATATCTGAGTTTACAAAGGATGCTCGTCGATGCATCCGTCATCGATCGCAACCCTATCGTATAGTCGGAGATACACTTTACCACATCAGAGTTGATTCCATTCTCCACCGATGTTTGACTCTCGAGGAGGATGAGAAATCCCTGAATGATTGTCACAGTGGTGAATATGGTGGTCACATGTCTGGTTATGCTACTGCACATAAAATTCTTCGTGCTAGGTATTTTTGGCCCACTATCTTCAAAGACTACATTGTCATTGTTCGTAAGTGTCATGACTACCAGATATATCAGTGCAAGATGTGCATGCCACCTTCCCACCTCCACCCTGTCATTACTTTTGGTCCCTTTGTGAAGTGGGGCATCGATTTTATGACGTGTAACCCTCACTCCGCTGGGGGGCATGCTTATATCATCATAGTCATTGACTACTTCACCAAATGGGCAGAAGTAATGGCTACACTTATGGCTGACGGTAAGACAATAACTCAGTTCATATTCAAACACATCATTTCTAGGTTTAGTGTCTCTCAATCCATTGATACCCATCATGGTTCCCATTTTCGACATTATCTGGTGGCAGAATTGACTTCCAAGTTGGGTCTACGTCACGACAGCTCAACAGTGTACTATCCTCAGGCCAATGGCCAGGTTGAAGCTGTGAAAAATTTTCTTGTCACTATGCTTCAACTTATGATTGGGATGCACAAATCAAACTGACATCTCATGTTATTTTCGGCTCTTTGGGCGTACCGAACCTCAGTTAAGGATGCAACCGGATTCACTCCATTCCAGCTTGTTTACGGTTTGGAAGCTACCCTTCCGATTGAGTGTGAGATACCTTCACTCAAGTTGGCTGTTGAATTGTTGTTGAATACTTTGCCAGAAGAAGAGCGTCTTCTCTACTTAGAATGGCTGGATGAAACTCATTGCTTTGCTACTTTGGTCATTGAAGTATAGAAAAAGCGGGTGAAAGATAATTTTGACCAGTTGGTTTCCCCTCATTCCTTCATAGAAGGAGACCACGTCCTCCTGTATGACCAAGCTCATGAGAAGCTGAGGGCAGACAAATTTCAACCCATGTGGCATGGGCCCTACATTTTTAAACGTGTTTTGGAGAATGGGGCCTATGAGCTTATTGATTACGAAGGTAATCCTCTAGATCAGCCCATAAATGGGTTGTATCTTAAAAAATATTATGCATGAGTCATTTGTGCATGTTTTGTGTACATAGGTGTTCTTTTCATTTTTGTAAATTTTTGGCTTGGTGTGCTTTGCGAGCATTTTCCTGCTTATTGGGTCGTTGCTCATTTTGCAGATGTCTATTACCCCTTATGTCGATTTCACGGATGGTGCTTCCCGCAATACCCGGAACCTATCTTTAGTAGCCTGGGTGATTTATGATCCTGCTGGTGAGTTGATAGACCTTCAAGGTATCTATCTAGGACAAACTAAATAATGTTGTTGAATCTAGTGTTGTTATTGAATTATTAACCGAGGCGATTATCCTTAGCATTCGTGCATTGGTTGTTAACCTAGACTCACAGCTTATCGTTCTTCAACTTAATGGAAATGATTCAGTTAGAAACCCTCACATCTTAAGGTTGTATTTACATGTTCATTTGCTGGAAATAAAATTTTATTACATTACATATCAACATATTCCTAGGCAAATGAATGCATTAACTGATACAGTGGCTAACATTGTATTAGATAGACATTTGCACAATTTGTAAAAATCATCATCACATGAAAATATCCATATAGGAAAATAGATGTATATATATATATATATCGAATGTTTTAATTAGTGTGCATCATAAAGTTTAAAAAAATATGTGTGTTTCGGTTACATCCTAAGACAACATGTCTCTCAAAAATATGCATAAATAAAACCTAGTTGTCTACTCCGCGTGACGCTCATGATAGCATGTCACTACCCGTACAAGCCGCCTCAACCAGTGGTGAACTTGGTTTGACACCCCTGCAGTGTGTCTCTTGTATGCACGAGGAACATCATCGAATCATGCATAATCTGGGATCCCATGGGAGATTCCCTCCAAGTTGCGTATGATTTCCTCCTCCTCGCCTCCCTCACCATGAGGGGCAAAATCAAATTCGCGAGGGATTCGCCTCGATATCAGGGACATACCTACAGGTATCTCTGGGCCAACATTTGCAAATACATGGATTTAATTTTAGAACATGCATACCAAAAAAATCATAAGACTCATAAAAATAAAAAGTGAGTCTTACCAAGTACTTCATCCCAATCCTCTCCTTCTGGGAGTGGGAGATTTGCATCACTAGTGAAATCTATACCAGAGTAGGGAAAATCCTCCACGACGATTAGCTGTCAGTGGATCCACTTAAATAATTCTAGTCTCTAGGACATTTTTTGACCGCCCCCTGACCTTGGCATCAAAGCTTCCCGATGCTGAAAAATTGGTAGTCATTCCAAGATGAACGATACCAGAATATACCTGTAGCCAAACTGCTTTAGTTTGCCTTTATTGCACTTTGTCAATTGACACTTCATGTTGATTGTCACTGCCTCTGCCCAGTTGTAAAGGATCAGTGTCATGCAATCTACAACAAGAAGTATTTTTTTCTTTGTGGCTTCGTGTGGTGCCTGTGATCCTGCAGCTCGTGTGATGGTGTGTAGCACTGCCTTTAGTGCCAAGTACGGAATAGTTTGGATATCCACTTTTCCGCTTCTCGATCCTTTCCTTGCCCCTGGGCACACCCTTTCAATCACCATACTCATTTTCTCCATTGAGGGTCGAGTGTCGGTCAAGATTGGAACTGCACCCCTCTGCGATAGTCTGGTTATGAAATAAACGTCTGAGACTTCAATCTCGAGTTCTTGGTCATGAATAATGAACTTTTCCTAATCAACATCCCAGACACTAATCAAGTATTGCAACAACTCCAATTGAACTCTGAGGCATGGTGTCATGAAGAATTTTTTGAGCCCACAATTTCTAAGAGCTTCCATGCATCTTTCTTTTTCCATGGCAAGTTCATCTTCTTCATTGTGTTCTCGTTCTTTCCATTCAATCGCCATTTTGTCGCTCTACACCTGAAAAAACATTCATATGACTGTCATTAGCTAAATTCAAAGCTATTTATTTCTTAAAATGGGCGTGGTTGTCTATGTTTTCATGCTAAAATTGTGTGCTGCGCTTGGCGCACCCCAGTTCAAAATTTTGGTCAGTTGGTGCGAGTCTGTGCCTCATACTCGCGCCAATCGCCGCACCCTAAATTTTGTCAAATCCCCCCTTAAAAATATAAAATTGGGTTTGTAGGCAATGAAAAAGGAATCAAAATTTAGGGAAGGATGTTATCTCTTACCTGGAACTAACGGATTTGAGATTGGTCTTCTGGATTTCCCGCTATCGCCGCCGCAACATCACAATGTAAAAAGGGTAACTATTACTCACAAGAGGTAAAAGTGAAAAGTAAGTATTTTTTTACCATTTTTGGCATTTTATAACTTTTCAAAACCCTAATTAGGTTTTAAGACATATTTTTTGATCATTTCACTATGTTATTTCGAGAAATGGGTTTTACGTGCGTCTCTTGTGCAGCGACAATTTTTTAACGTAACGACGATGAAGTACCGAGTTGTATTTTATACTTTTTTAGACTCGGTAAAAACATGAAAAATTCACTATTGGAGTCATCTTTTATCTCTTCTCAGACTCTCTAAAACTGAAAATATTTTTGAGACTCTTGTCGTTTTGAACTCGTTAAATGGTTGCGAAACGATATCTACCCAGTATACGTTTACTCGTTTTTCGGGCTGGGATGGATTATTTATGAAAAAGGAATACCTTAGCCTATCATGACTAAGAGGTTCTCTCGGATGTTGTTTTCTAAATTTTCGGATTTGAGGGACTACTTACAAAAAGGGACCTACTGGAGTTTTCTTTTCCTCTTCTTTTCAAACTCTCTAAACATGAAAATTTGCCAAGTTATTCCTTTGTCAGACTCGTTAAACCCTGATGACATCGAAAATCATCACCATGACGTTAATCAAGTTCCTCCTTCCTAGGGCTCGTAAAATTTACTAGGATGGATTTTTCCGAAGGAGAAACTTACATGACAAGCATATGATATCCCCTTCAAGCTTGTTTATAAAAAATAATTGGGGTACTCGTCGAAAATGGTGGGGGAAAATGGAACCAGCTCTTGGTCATGTCGGTAGTATGTCGCTCTTGAACATGACACTCATCTACATTCGTGTTGGGTTGGGGACATCTCATTTCGTCATTTTTTCCTCCATGGGTTTGGGTAATTTGTTTTGGCCTCTCATCTGCTATTTGCCATGTCATCATGACCTCAGATCCCTTGATGTCAAATACTGCCAAATCTAGAGTCGTGTCGCTGATATGTTCAAGAGAAGTTTCCGATTGCAATTTTCAACCTCCCTCTGATCCTCTGTTTATTCTTGATTCACTATCATCATGTTCCTTTGTCTCGTGTTGATGATGTGGGAAACATTATGGCCCTCCTTCGACCGGGTCACTTCCTGTCGACTTCAGCTCATTATCCAGTAAGTTGACCTAGAGAATCCCTTTCAATAACTTGGAGATTGCATGCCTCAATGGCAAGTTCTTCACATTCGACAATAGGTCCACATCATTGGCCTTCGATTGAGTGATTTTTCGGGTGTTCGATGCCAGATCACTGTTCACATTCCGTGGATTGTACCTGTTTTACCTTGAGAGCCATTTTAATTATTGGTGGTTTCTCTCGTGCTTCTCAACAACTTTCATCATTGGCTGGTAATCAAGTTACTTTCTTGCATGTTCGACTTCATCTCACATATTCGTATGCTTGAATTTGTGCTTGTTCAGGTCGAGATGGAGTGCAAGACCCTGGGTTTTTTCTGATAAGATCCAGGTTGCGGGATATTGTGGTTTATCATGACTCTTTTGATTGGATGGTTGCGGCCATACCTGAGTCTATTTTTTTATCCTTACTACTGGATGGTTGCGTCCATACCTTGGATGTCAGTTTTTATGTATTCTATTATGGATGGATGCGCTTGTGCCACATGTTCATGTATCCGAGATTTCTGTTGTATTTGTACTTGCAGGTCTTCTGACAATGGTGTTTTGTTCAAACGGGTTCTCGTAAAGCATTTCACCCCTCCCTCTCTCTCGAACTTCATGCTTTAGGGGGAATTTGTTACACAACATTTTTTCATCATCCCTACAATCCCCATCCCGCACATTGGAGGACCATTTGTGTGACTTATATAAAGTTTCATGCCTTGCAAATACTATCATTGAATCCCTTGCCATGAAGACAACATTCCTTCTGTTGACAATTCCTTGAAAAGACCATCAGAAACATGTTTTTGGGTTGGTGTTGGTAGACCGTTATGCCCTGGTGCCAATGAGGGAAATTAACACTGAACCCCGCACCCATTGGCGCTTTGTCCCAGGTCGTTACCTGTGCCAAGCTATTTTTGGAATTTTTTTAAATATAGAGGCGAATTTTCCATGCTAACAACTTCATGGGCGAGTCAGGTTGGGTGGTTCGACTGAATAACCATGATCACCCTCCTTTGGCCTATTTTTTCCACCTTTTGGGGGAACCTCCCAAAGGATAAGGCCTCCCTTCCACCATTTGAGGAATCCCAACCTCCTCCTCTCCCTCTATAAATAAAGCTATCTCCCATTGATACACTAGTTGAACAGCTGAATAGCTGAAGAGGAATTGTTGAACATTTTGTTGGTGAGATAGAGCAGAGAAAGAGATCTTTATCGAGAGAGAGCTTAGGCTTGTGTCCTCGCCTCGTCCCAATTCCCCGATGAACCTTCGAGACATGCTTCGACTGAACCCGCTGAAGGAGGCTGCGATGTCAAGGCTCCGGTTGTAATCTCTTGCTTTCTATTTATATATACATGACTAATGTCTGGTTCCCATCTTGCGTTGATATGGTTTATTTTACACAATATGTTTAATCTTCCTTGACTGATTAGCTAGTTATGAATGCAATTATTGTCTTGTATGATGCTTTTGTGCTTTGATCTTTGTGCAGGTATCCGAGTACCATCGCTTAAGGACCACGACCTGTCGGGACAGAGATCAAGAGGTTGCCATTGCTACAACTATGACAATTGTGTTGGATTACAGGTAGGACAATATATCCCAACCTATTTCATTTGTTAACTAGGAACCTACACATTAGTTTTTTCCCTTGCTGCTAGACCCACCCTAGGGCTAGAGGGATCGTCTCTATCTGCAGAAAGGATTTACCTACACAACACTTGGGAAAACCCATTAAAGTGGAAAAACCTAAGCAACCTTCTCCTTAGAGAATCAATCCAACAAGAGATACATCAAAGCCAACTAACCAAAAATATGACCACCCACCAAGGAACAATTCAACCCTCTACAAATCTTCCCACAAAATATCTGCAACAAGGTCTCCAAGAAGGTTGAAAATTTTTCTACAAATCTGCCTTAGAAAAAATTGGATGATGCCACAAAATTTGTGCCTCAAAATTTCACACTATGTAATAGAAATATATACCACGGATAAACGTCCAAAACTTGACCTTCTTTAATCTCTAAAGCAAGCGAAAATGAAGCGAGTTTCTTCCTTTTATTTTCGTCCTTACAATTTTTTCCTTCCTTCACATAAAACAAAGATATATAAGTTGATCTCTAAGTGTGTCCTTGAAGGTAGACGAATAGGATAATTATATTCTTCTAACCATGCGAATGGGTGTCTCTCATGGGCAGGGAGACTTGTCTCTTGGAGGGCCAACTTGGTCACTTGTGGAGGAAAATACAAATTTCAAATTTTCAAATTTTCTCGCTTTTATAAGGTCATGCCTTGTACAATTTATTTTGAATAAAAAAAAAAAATATATTTATTTTTCTTGCAAGCATGAATACCATGCTTCAAATAAATTTCTTTTACAAATATAATTTATATTTTCAATATTACAAGTACAAATGAAATATTATTAAGACCAACCATAACTACAAAATTCAATACTTCCTCTTAGCTAGGGACTCTATTCATAATGAGTATCGAGATTTTCTTTTTATACATGAGTCTCTCTAAGGAAAGGATCAATTCATCGACAAAATAATCATCTATTTCAACACCCTTGACCTACATCAACATCATCAATAGGTACCAAAACCAAGGTTAGCACTCCTAATCAGTGTGTTACCACTCCAAAAGTTTTTCTTGGCTATGGGAGAGACGTTTCCAAGGTAAAATTTTCACTCCAACTTGTAAATTGAAGGTTAGCCCCTTCAATCTAGAGAGGGCTCTCTTTTACCTTTACAAAATGGCTAGATATTTCGATATTTTGTGAAATGTAGGGTTTGGTTGGTCTTGAAGTAAATATTTCATTGGGTAATGGAGTCAAATAACTAGGGTTTAGATTAGTTTACCAAGATAACTTGCTATCTGATCAGGATTGATAAAGGAAAGGTGGATAGCATATCCTAAACCTTTTTCATTGTTTTATATGGCTAGAAATTAGGAGAATAGTCCACTAAAATAGGGCATACACAATGAATCCTATAATAAATTTAGAGGATCAAATTGAGAACATTTGAAGATCTCAACTCAGAACATCAAAACAAAGATGAATTCTGAATCAATTAATATTATTCAAATACACATAAGACATACATTTGCATGAGATTCTAAAAGAACAAACTATAAAACACACAAAGAATACATACTAAGACTTACGATAGCATGAATCTTTATATCACTCGTTATAATCTACTGATCTTGGCAAACTAAAATGAATAAAGTATTCAAAACACACAGACAATGACTATTATTTTTTCAAATAACCAACCCTTTCTCCATATTTTTCATTTAATATATAGGAAAATACAAAAGAGATAAGCTCCTTAAAGTATGGTAGCAATAATTACAAAATATTTACATAATTTGAGAGTTTAATTGACAAAAATATCAATAACCCTAACATCTTAGCAACTCAGATTTCTAATCTGGCACATAATCATTGGTCAAAACAGAATACAAGACTACTATGCATCTCTCCTGGAACAATAGTGAAGTCATTGCTACAAAATAGGATATGGAAATGTTTACTGGTTTATAGGCTTGATATATTAATCCAAAACTTGTATTCATTCCTTGTAGCCAACTGATGCATGAATCTAGAAATAATGCCAAAATTTTGTAACTGTTTGCTTCCTTTAATGCTTTATTTTATCATGTTGACTCATACTCCCTTAGCCAAAAAAATATATGAAATTTTACCACAATATATTCAAAAATAATTTATTGCTTAAATATTAAACTGAGTAAGCCAAAATGTTGAGGAACCATTAGGGTTTGATGCAACAAACTAGAGTTTGTGTAATACTCTGCCCCTGAAGTCAAATGATGATTTATCTATGTCTTCTACAGCATGAGAAAGGATGTCTAGATTTTTTTGATTCCTTGTCAACCTTCTACTAGGTTTTTGTGGACTTTTGTAGGCTTTAAGGGTTTTTTCTTTCTTATTTTCAACATGCTTTGTTTTCCTCTGTCTCTTTCATCTCTTTGAAGTCTGCATAGTATTCTTTTCCGCATCAATGATAATAATTTTTTCTCTCATCTTAGGTTTCATTCTAGCTTTGAAATTTAGTCTCAAGTTATTAGTAGGGCGAGTGTGAGGTATTTTTCCATAAACCCTAAGCTATGTCTCAGCTTCTTCATCCTTTGTTTTAGTTTTCTACTTTCTCTTTTTTCTTTTTTATTCTTTCTGTTTTGTTTCCTCCTTTCATAATATTTTTTTTTTTTGGATTCTATTACTTCTTTCATAAACTTTAATCTCTTGTTATTTCACAAGGAATTCATCATGTTTTTAAACCTGGAGGTGACTAGATTGTCACTTCATTTCTTGAGCTAAGGTTTTGGCATAAAATTTGTTTTGGCCTCTCTTTGATCTCATAGGTACATGTGGGTTTGGGTTTCTTGGTCTCATTTGCCTGAAATGTTCCACCTGTTTATTTAACTCATGAATGTATAGGATTTTAATTAGATCGTGATGCCAAATATCACAAGCTTGTAGCTCAAATCATGTTCTTGCTTTAGTGCACATTTTTAACAATCGTTGATGTAGGAAATATGGTAAATTATTTTTTCTAAAAGATTCCAAGTCACAAAGAAACCTTATATGATACAAGTAGGCTTTGGGATACCTGCCTTTATAGGTGAAGAAGAGTTGAACAATTCTAAGTGCAACAGACCACTAAGGCCTCAACATACTTTGGAGTACCCTACATTCCAATATTGAATATGAAAATACTCCTTCAGGAAGAAATTCAAATCTACATTTTGTAACCTCTGTTTTTTGAACCACCTTTCACCCTCTATTGGAAAACTCGTTGCTTCAAAAATAGATTCCTTTGTAATAGGGAACTGCAGGGTCTTGATTCTTGCAGTGTTTCCATTTAAATAAAATATGAAATCATGGCACCAAATGAGATTACTCCCATTGAAACACTAAAATACTAGCTCCTAGCCTGCATTTCTGAAAATATCTAAAATTTCGGGTTATACCTCAAAATACATGCCATCAAGTTGAAATATCTTTACATGACCAGATCGACCAATATTGAAAATATCCTAGACCTAAAACCACTTTCTCTAACCTTGAAACAATCTAGATTAAGGCTGTAAGACACTCAACAAGCTTCCTACGCAAAAATACTACAAATCTGGGTTCGCTGGAAAACACTATTTTAGGGAAAACAGGGAAAATTAGGGTTTGTTATTTAACGACTCAATTGGGAAAGAAAATGATGGAATTTGTCAAATCATGAATAATTAGGGCTACTATTTTATGAATAAACACTTGGGCACTCAAAATAATGGCATTAGTGGGTCAAAATCCAAGTTTTAAAATTTTTCGATATGCGCTAGCGCAAGCTGAACTTTCACTATAGGTCAAAGCGATGCGTAAAATTTAGCATAATCTTAGGGTTAGAAGAAATTTTTTTGATGAGACATATTCCTTGGCTTAGCTAGAAAACTTTACAAAGATACAATACCCCCTTTACAAAATCATGACCTTGCAAAAATTGGATTGATAACATTTCCTTGAACTCAAGGTGCAAACCTGATGCTAACAACTAGCTCCAATGGGGATAATCTCTCCCCAGGATGTAGTAAAGAAAGCATAGACCATGTTCCTGATCCATTAGGTAAACCTATGAAATATAAAAATTTAACTCTTCTTTATTTTGAAAAGTAAATATTTAGAAATTGCTTAACTGAATTATGAAACTGAAATTTATGTAAAATGTGACAATCCCTCATCAGGATCTTATGGCCTTCGCCCCAGGCTTCAAATCCTTAAAAGTTTTTTTCCAATCCTCCAAACTGCTATGAACATGGATATGTAAGATGAATTGTGATAATTGACCTCTCTTAAACCAGGAAATGTTTTAGGAGGCGCCCATTTATTAGACCTCCACTCAGCAACTCCCCATTTAGGTCCTCCAAAATGAAAGCATTCTTACCTCTGAAAGAAAAAATTCACTAGTAGAAAATGATGAAATTAATGACTAGGTGACTAAAAAATTTAGTCACCACAATTATTTCAAGTGAATTACTACTAAATTTGAGAAATTTTAAGTGACCGAACTAAAAATGACTAACTTAAATTACTAATTTAGTCTAGGAATAAAATATACGACTATATAATAGGTGACTAAACTAAAAGTGACTAACTTAAATGACTAATTCAGTCTAGGGACAAAATATATGACTAGATAATTAGTAACTAAATTAAAAGTGACTAACTTAAATGACTAATGTAGTCTATGATTAAAATAAATGACTAGATAATAAGTGACAAAATTATTAATGATTAATGAAAGTGACTATTATAGTCCAAGACTAAAAATATGACCAAATAACAAGTACAACAAGTATATGAATCAGTCATTTATGTTATTAATTTTTAATTGTATCTCTCCATAAATGGAAAATTTCAATTTTGATATCGAAGTGTTAAATTTCACCACAAGGGTATCTGAATCCATCTGTAGTGTTAAAATTTAGAGGGAAAGGGGTCTCTAAAACCATCTACAATGTTAAAATTATGAATACCCTTTTGTCTCTAAAGTTTAAGACTGTAGATGGATTCATCTACAATTAACATAATTTCATGTATCATCTATCTACTTTACACAAATTACTTCATTATAATTTTAGTAAATGTAATATTTAGATAGTTAAATTTATATTAATATTAATATTAATATTTCTTTGGCCATAAAGTTTAATTTTTAAACTTCATTATTTTTTGTTAAAAGTGTGAGTTGTTTTAAATCTAAGGTTAAATCTTAATATTTACATTTAATAAATAGATAAACATAACATTGTTTTTTTAAAGTCAATATTCTATTCATATGGTGAAAAATATGTACAACAAGCAGAGAAAAAAGCAGGTTGTCTCACCCCAACTAGGTTTGTTGACCAATGTTTGCAACAAGTGACAAAAATACAAAAAGGAGGCTAAGGAAAACATCCATAAATGGGAGGGCCAAAGACGCAAAAGATAGACAACACATGAAAAGCACCTGAGAGCATACTAGTCATCCGAAGTAATGGAATTTGGGTTGTTCGGGGTAGTTCCTAGAGGGGGTGGTGGACGAAAGTTGCACTAGACATGCCCTTCAAAGTGTGATAGCCAAGTCTCCATCTTTTCCACTTTTTCTGCAAGGTGGTTTTTTCCTCACCAAACCACCACCACTCGCTCCCTGACCTGGCACTAGAAGTAGTGCATCCTATACAAAGTAGGGCCATCAACTCAGAATGATACTACCTACGAACTCGTTCCGCTGCATCCACCCGATCCATCAGAGTTTGAATTAGAACCCAATAGTTTTCCAGACAACAATTTTGAATTTCCTACGAGCTGGGAGCTTCACAACTACTAGATCCCCAGTTAGATATTCCTCCTCATCGTCCACCACCCTGACGCTGCATTTGCTATGACCTTACACTTCCACAGCCACAGGGAGGATTTTTTTCCTCCACCATGACTAACTAGCATTCCTACACTAGCAAGTCGGGAGTGACTGACAGTATTTCCACATTGGTGTGCTCTTGCCACCATTATTTCCATATCATCAGAGTCCACAGATCCTAGCTTGGTTGGGGGTGAGGAGCGCCTGCATCGCGAGGATGGTCGCATTGCGATCAAAACAAGACGGTCAACTCCAACAATTTTCGGATTCTGGTCCACTGGATCTTTCCCTGGCCACCACACCCAAAAGCCAGATCTCTCTTCACCCTCAAATTTCCGTAGGAGACCACACACTACATCACAACTACTACCTTGCCACCAATTTGGAACCTCGACAAGAACACGAACAACTAGAGTAGGAGAAGGTAGGAGGAACATGCCCCAGGCCAACGTTTTCTAGGAAACTTTGATGCACAACTCACACCAGGATGTTGACTCAGTGTATTCCAAAAGGGTGACTCTCGTGTCGTCACTGCCCACCAAGAACCACCAGGCGCACCAATTTCCATACCAAGCACCAGAAATGGAGAATTACACACAAAAGAACAACCACCCACACCAATACCTCCTTCGATACCACCTCTAGGCACCTATATCAGACTAGCTACTCGCACATATTAAAAACCATAGAAGACCAAAATAACAAGTTTCCCCGTTTACCAACATCCACACAATGCAGACACAGTAAATACCGAGGTGTATTTAGAGAAAACATTATTGAATTCACAATACAAAAAATTGCAAGAGAATTTCGGATGCCATCCCCGGCTCTAAGGTCTCTCCACTGTCTCTTACGCTTACGAGCATGATAAAAACTAGGATCCCAACACCAAGACAAAGCATAAATGAAAATGTTGGTCTGCATCGCCATCCCACCCATTAACCTTACACCATCCACATTCTATGAGACGAAGCAGACGTTCACACGATTGCAATAACCATTACCAATACACCTCCCATTACGTCGATTTAGAAGGAACCGGGAGGCCAATCCTCCGCTGGCGTGCCATTTGTTAACATTCATGATTCTAGGTTGCCACGTGTTCTGAGTTTCTCACCCCCATCGAGGAATAAAGATAGCATTGCTTATGTTAAAAGTGTGAGTTCATTTAAATATAGTATTCAGTTGTCATATTTACATTTAATAAAGACTAAATAGATAAACCTAAAATATATATTTATATACCTATTTAGTAAATAGGTATGAACCTTTATTAATTTAAGTATGAACCTTAATTAATTTTTTTAATGGTGTATAAACCTTTTTTAATTTAGATATGAACCTTAAATAAATTTTTAATGGTATATGAACTTTTATTGATTGTTTGATATGAACATTGGTTAATATTTAATGGTATTATGAACTTTTGTTAATTGTTTAGGTATGAAATTTATTTATTTTTTTATAATATATAAATATTTATTAATGATTATAAATATGTAAATCAAAATATTTTAGTATTTTTTGTTGTGTAATGACAGGTAAATGTGTTTGGTTTTATCAAATTTCTATGAGAATTGTGCCAATGAATACATTTATTTCATTTAATGCATAGTTTACATGCTTATATGAAATCAAGCTTTAAAAAAAACAATGTATTCTTGTTTTATATTTGATTAATAATCAAAGTAGTCATATTGAGAGCTCCATATAGTATTCATGTTTATATTTTATTTATTTTTAATAGTGGATATATTAAGTTGAATGCTCATTTCATTAAAATTGAAAACTCAAAAACTCACTATGAAAGCTATGAAATTGAAGATAGGGTATGAAACTAGGTATGAAAACCCCACGAATGAAAACCAAAGATTCTTACCCGCAAAAACTTGATATTCTTACCCTACGAAATGAAAACCAGTTATTCTTACTGTGATGAAGAGGTCCACTCTAGGTTTACCGTGGCTCTATATTCTCCATGAAAATTGGATGTTCTATCCATAAAATGGCTCTTTGGCACCAAATTTTTGCCATTGGTGGGAGGGTTTTGATATATTTTTAGAGATTTGAGAGAAATTGGCGATGTGTTAAATATTTTTAGGGCTTGAAAATTTTTATATATAATTACATCTTCTGTCATAGATAGAAATGCATTGGAGAGAACTTGGAGGATTTTGAAGAGGTGGGAAACAACTAATTCACAATTGAACTCTCCAATTTTGGAGTTGGAATCACAGGTTAGTTGGATTTATAGGTTTATATTTTTCTATTTTCATGTATTTTTACTACTTGTTATTGTCTGCGTTCATTATAGGGTATTTTGTTTTCGTTCTATGTATTTTTATTTTCTTTTGCTAAGGGATCGACTAAAAATGAATGTAGAGAAGAGTGGGAAAAGGGACCCCTTTTCTCAGTGAATTTTTACTCCTCAATCTTTGGTGGTTTAAACTGTTACCTTTCTTTTTTTTGTTGCAACCTTCCTGCTTACATGATCTTTCAAGATTTTAACAATAAATCTTTGATTGTTTCCCTAAATGGGTTTATGTTTCCCATTAGGCTTAGTTTCTTGTGTTAACCTTTTCTATACAATGTTGATTTAATACATTTTATTAGTCCTCTATGGAATTTGATTTAATACGATTTATTAGTTTTCAATGGAATTTGACCACTGTGAATTGAATTGAATATGAATACATGAATGACATTGAATATAAGGACATTTTTGTGAAAATTCCTATTGTGATTCATGTATTTTCTTTCAGCAACTAAATTTACAAGCATGAATTTCATTGAATATAAATAAATGAATGTAAGAATTCCAAATTTCCATTTATGTCTTTATCATTCAATCTGTAATTCATTTCATGGTGGTCAGATTCAATGTTTATCATAAATATAAGTTTCTTCATCTCCATGAATAGACCTATAGTCAGTTTTGTCGGAAGAGGCTAATGATTGATTTGGAACTTTCATTGTATTTATTTATAAACTCCAAAGAAAAAATCCCTATCTGGGCCTCCACTTAGTTCTTTTCTTTCCCAACAAATGAATCAATTGTCTGAAAAATATAAGAGTTGTGCCGATGGGGAATTAGTAGCAGTGTGATTACCCACGGTGCTCGCTAGTAGATCCATTGAATTGTCGTTCTTGTATCTATTAAAAATTGATCAGTTTCATAGGAAGTGTTAATCAGTTTTAAACATGTCGGTTTTGGATAATGCATTAATCGGTCTAACCATTTGAAAATCCAAAGCAAACTTTCCATTAATATATTTTTTTTTTAACCTTGCAAAAATTTAGGCTTTCAAACAATGATTAATGACTCAACGGGATTGAGGTTACAAACAAACCCTACGCTTGTGGACCGATAGAGGATTATAATTATTTGGGAATCTAGGCCTCCAGTCCAGTGCTCGCTCTCATGCCTTATAATCTCAGCCACAAACTGCCCATATCAATATTATGTGGCCCATCACTGATTGATGGCGAGAAATTTCATTTTGAGTTGATGTGAAACTTCACAAAATACATCAATTTGTGTAACAAGATGATTTGGATCTATATATATGAAACTACAAAAAATGCAAGGCTACAATATATTGACCTTGTTGTCGTCTATTTTATTTAGGAATATTCCCAAAATATGACATCTAGAAAAGGAGAACCATCTAATAATCACATTTAACATTTAACACTAGAAGAGAAATGGGTTGAGGTTTCTCATAACACAACCCTTTCCCACATATATATGGACCAATGTTGACCCATGGTCTCCTCAACATCTGCCAAATGATTTATTCACTCAATACCTTAAGGTAGTCATGGGTAACTGTTGTAGGGAAAACCCAACACCCCCCATTTTTGAATTTTTACTTCGAATAATTGGGACCATTTCTATTAATTTTTGGCTAAGAACCTTTTATGATTTCCATTAAGTTAATTATCTTGCAATTTTTTCTTTTTTCTTTTTTTTTTTTGTCGGATTTCCATTTTGATCATTTCATTGAATTTGACTTTTCACAAGCTTTCCAACGATACTTGTTTCGCTCCATTTGGTCAACTTGTTTGTAAATGACACTCTTTTTAAGTTTGATTATATGTGTTGCCTAGGCTAAAAAATGTATAAAATGTACCAATATTTTAATTTTTGTAGTTAAAATAGTCATTCATTGTAAATATTAACTTTTAGTTCATTTTTTCTATTTATTTCATTTTTCACTAATGGTCCTACAAAATGACCTAGCTAAATTGTACAATATACAAAAACACGTTTTGTGATCTTGGTAATTTACTCCAACTTTTCATTTTAAAACATTTTTCCAAACCCAAAACCCCAAAATTACAAAATGGCTGAAGTCAAATTTGTAGGATTTTTAATTCACGTGGCCCCCACTTCGCATCAACCCTTTCCTTCCAAAAATCCAAAATTTCAATAAAAAATTACGCTTAAAAATAAAACTTGTTAAAACTTGTGATGTGATATTGTGATATCGCATATCGCAAAAAACTTGTGAAGCACCTCAAGCTCATCCCTTCAAAATTTGCGATAGCGATGAGAAATTTGGTTTTATGTGACGGGTTAAAAGTTTTTATTATAATTTTTTTCAAATCCTCCTTATCTCTCCATTCACCTCACCTCCACTCCTTATCTCTCCACCTTATCCCTCCACGACCTCATATTCTCGCATCGCAAAAGTTACCGATATCACGAAAATGTAGGAATTTACAGGGTAAGTTACGTAGATCAAGAACCAAAGGTCACCACTCACAAATCGATCAAAACTCAGTACACCAGTATAATCACGTGGTTAAAACCCTCAAAGAGGGAAACAGTCCACGGCCTGAGCCAACGTGGCCACTTCAGGCAATTTAATAATATATAAAAATATATATATATATATGTTTCTCTCATAAATGGTTACCAGAAAAATGACCCTCCATGCTCTTTAAATAGAGATAATGGACCAATAGGGTGTTAAGCCATAGATCAAGTGTCATTAATACCGAGGAGAGAGATAATCGTCGGATCACTACAAATCGTGACTGTCGGATTATAAGTTACAAATGTACATGGTAAAGAAACACACTTTACCTAGCTCTACACTAGACTAAGTTATTCTTAACTATTTCCTATGTGTCGAAATATCCTAACATTCCCCCTTAAGAACAACTTGGGATAGGATTGAAGGATTTACAAAAGTGACACAATAGGAGCCTATTTCCTGTGTCAAAATATCCTAACATCCCCCCTTAAGAACAAATTGGGATAGGATTGAAGGATTTACAAAAGTGACACAACAAAAGAAGGAAGGAGGCATTAGAGCCTATCCCCCCTTAATGACAACATACCTGAACTCCAAGCATGGATCAAATTTTGGTAAACTTCGCTTCTGTGAGAGCCTTTGTAAAGATATCGGCTACTTGATCATTGGTTGGACAATACTACACTTCAAGAACACGATCATGAATGAGATTTCTAATGAAGTGTATGTGGATTTCAATGTGTTTCATATGCTGATGCTAAACTGGAACTCTACATAGTTGAATGGCACTCTGATTATCACACCAAAGTGTAGTTGGATGTTGTTGATGAAGACCAAATTCAAACAAGATATGATGAAGCCACATGGCTTCCTTACTGGCTTCAACTGCACCATGATACTTTGCTTCTACTGAAGAAAGAGTGATGGCACTATGTTTCTTACAAGACCAAGTAATAGGTCCTGAACCAAGAGTGAATACATATCCTGCAGTAGACTTTCGATCATTAGGGTCACCAGCCCAATCAGAATCATTGAAACCAATCAATAATGGAGATTCTCCTGCACTGTAATGAATCTCGAACTGAACTATACCTCGAATATATCAAAGTATTCTTTTAGCTGCTTTTGAGTGACTTTCATGAGGTTGGTGCATAAACTAAGCGACAAGACCAACGACAAAGGAAAGGTCAGGATGGGTATGGGTTAGATACAAAATTTTACCAACAAGTTGACGGTATAAGGTAGCATCAACTTCAAGGGTAGTACAAGTGACTGAAAGCTTGACTCCAGACATAAAAGGAGAAGTGGATGGCTTACAGTCTTCCATGTGAAAGTGGTGTAGAAGATCACAGGCATACTTGGACTGAGTGATGGTAATGCCTTCCTTGGATCGCAATACTTGAAGACTAAGGAAATAATGCAAGTGTCCTAAGTCTGTCATTTCAAACTTCTTTTTGAGACTAGACTTCACATGGTTTATATGGTTTGGATCACTACCAGTAAGGATAATATCATCAACATGAAGAACAAGGATGGTGAATGAGTTACCCATATTTTTGGTGTAGAAAGTGTTGTCAGAATGACACCTAGAAAAGCCACTACCTAATAGAAATCTATCCATTTTGGCATACCAAGCCTAAGGAGCTTGTTTGAGACCATAGAGAGACTTCCTAAGGTGACAAAAAAGGCTGGAGTATTTTTGGATAAAGTCAAGGGGTTGTTCCATGTAGATTTCTTCATGCAAATCTCCATGTAAGAAGGCAGATTTAACATCCATCTGATGGACTTCCCATTTAAAGGAGGCATCAAGGGAAAGAAAAAGGCAGATATAATTCATTTTGGCAACAGGGGAGAAGGTTTTAGTATAGTAAATGCCTTCAACTTGTGAAAATCCTTTAGCGACAAGACAAGCTTTATGTCTATCCACTTTTCCATCTGGTCCAAACTTTTTTTTGTAAACCCATCTGCATCTGACAAGTTTTCTTCGTTTTGGAAGAGGAACAAGATCCCAAGTATCATTTTCCAATAAGAAGAGAAATTCTTCATTCATAGCTTCATCCCAATCTGGATGACTCGAGGCTTCTTTGTAGAAATTTGCTGAATAATGATTAATTATTCACCGAGACTATCTTGATCACATACAATTCGAATTTATATGCAACACATAATCTCTTCCACTCAGATCATCAAACATGAGGAAATAAAATCAGTCATATATCAATTTCGAATTGCATACATAACACATAACCTTCTTCTACAATTAATTGTCACATGCGGAAATAACATAAGCAATCTCACATCAAATCAATCACACATTAACCTAAGATAAGTGAAAGCCTATAGTCAAAAACCTCAGCCTATCATGGTATATTATAATGATAACCATGTAAATCCAACAAAGCACAATACCTCACAAGTACTAAAGACTTTCATAAAGTCACAATCTAGCTTGGTTTTGAACAAGTCTCGTGTTCAAAACACACCACTAACTGCCTTGCCTCTATTGCGCAATCATGGCCTGTATATGAAGAGGTTCAAGGTTCGAATCCCCTTGCCTTGACTGCGCAATTGTCATGGACAATTCCTCCAAGTGTAATGCAACTCTCATGCAAAACAAATCCTCCAACTGATAGCTTTACTCACCCTTTCATCTACCTCTTCCACTGGTCTCCACTGAACTGATCATGCACTGTAGTGAACTGAAGTGTTCTTGAGTTGACTAATGAGTTAACATTTAGTAAATTAAATATTATTTAATTTACTCCACTCATATCTAGTTGATTAGTTAGTTAACTAATCCCAACTAGTTCAACTAAAACAAACAGAACACAACTCCACTACTTGTTCCGTTAACTCCTCCAAAACTCCTGCCACTGAAGTCTAACTGAAGCCAACCATGCAAGATGCCATCAAACCCTAGGAACCACGTGATTCCTTGTGTCAGTTGCATGAGCCACCTCCATGACTGAAACTGAAGTGCGCCAAGAGAGTAAACTGCTGTTTATAGTCAAAATATTATTAAGGGTAAATAATATTTGACTTCCATATTTTTGTGGGAGACCGCCTGCAACAGCTCGGGTCCTAAAAAATAAAATATCTATTTTTACCCACATGCCCATACCAAGAACTTCCAAGCAGAATTTCAAATTTTGTTCGCATGTTCAAAAATGTACCGCGCTGCACTTGCTCGCGGGTCACTTAGCAGAAGTATTCGCTCTCACCATGATCCATCATCTTCGCCGCATTCTCAACACTCCCTCTCAGCAAGATATGGATTATCTGCAATCCCTATCGTGCCTCTGTGGAATTCGAACTTGCTCCTAGTGAGCGCCTTCGTCAGGATGTCGGCATCCCGATCCTCCGTGGGAACATATGAAAGCATCATGATTCTCCGCTGAACACAATCTCTGATATGATGGTACCTGATGTCGATATGTTTGGACCTATCATGAAAAACTGAATTAGCCGAGAGCTTGATGCAGCTCTGGTTATCACAGTAGATCACTGTAGGCTCCAAATGCAACCTGAACAAACCCGGCGAGGATTCTTCTCTCTCGTTCCAACAGTCTTCACATGTGCCCAAACTTACGCCATGTACTGGCCGTTGAATCGTAGTGCCACGATCGTCTTCGCCGTACTGTGAAATCGTCAGCGACTCAATGTCGAAACTCTCCGTGGCGTTTTTCCGCTCACAGCCTCGCTCTGACCGTATCGTTGTAACCAGCTTTCATCTATCCTTCGTTCGTACCATAGACCATATCCCGATGTGCCTCTGATATAGCGCAACACATGCTTGCCCGCCTTCCAAAAGAGCTTGGTAGGCTTAACCATAGCTTGCGAAAGCTGGTTAACTGCATAGCATATATCGGGTCGAGTATTGACCGTACAATATCAACGATTTTTACCGAATTTGCCGAGACAGACAAGTATCCACTACCTCCTCCTAAGTAGCATTCTTCCTCCAACTTTCTGTGAAGAGGGCACGAACAGTTGTTGTGCCCTTGCATGTTGAACTCGAATTCCCAAGAAGGGCTTGCTCTATAGCCAGTCAGCTCCTCCACCCATACGTTTCCAACTTCAATCTTGTGAAATAATGAAGGATGCCCAGGTTCTTCTATCTCAAACTTCGTAAAAGATCCTCTCGTATGAAAGCATTAATCGTCGCCGCGTCAAAATCGTATCATTTGCAATTTGGTGATCACGCCTTCTTCCCTCTTCTCTCCACCACAACTGGGTACAGGTTTGCGGGGCTGATCCGCTCACCAGAATGAGCTAATGGCACAGCTTATTTAATCAGTGTACCAAGCACGAGGTGCTTGCTTCAGCCCATACAGTGCTTTCTTGAGTCGGCACACATGCGACTCACTGCTGAAGATCTCAAAACCTTCAGGCTGCTCTATGTACACCTCTTCCTCAATAACTCCATTGAGGAACGCAGTCTTCACATCCATCTGATGAATGTGCCACCCCATCTGCGCTGAGAGAGCAAGGATCGTCCGTATGAAAGAGTACCTTGCGACAGGTGCAAAAGTCTCCTCATAGTCAATCCCCTCGATCTGTGAGAAGCCACGGGCGACAAATCTCGCCTTGTACTTCTCCACACTCCCGTCAGCCGCCTGCTTCACCTTGTAGATCCATCGCGAACCTACAACTGATTTCCCAACCGGTCTTGGGACAATCTTCCATGCACTGTTCCTGATGATCGAATCATATTCTTCGATCATGGCATCAACCCATGCGGGTTCCTCCACAGCTTCCTCAAAAGAGGATGGCTCCGTCACAACACATTGACTCACAAGAGCCATGTATCCAGAAGTCGATCCAGGATCGGTTTCTCTGCTCTGCTGGCCGTGTCGTAGGTGGTCCAACCTTCGCATCCCGAGCGGGGCCGCTCAACAGAAAGTAGGGCTTCTCCTGGATGGTTGGCGCTGCTCGGGTGGTTTCTTCCACCTTCCTCGAACCTCCTCTTGTGGCTGATCCAATATCCCAAGCCCTCAGAAATCCATAGCTCCTGTCCGTACGGGCAGCTCCTCTTGCTTAACATCGCATGCTTTTCCTCTCGGGACTTTATATCTCGAATGCGATGTCAGTCAGCCTTGCGATCACATACAACCGATAGTTGTGAGGTGTATCAGTGTACCCCACAAATATTCCAACCTCAGCAGTTGGATCCAGCTTCCTTCTCGCATCCTTCGTCACATGCATGTAGACAGGAGAACCAAAAATCCGCAAATGGGAAATATCAGGCCTCTTGCCAGAATAAGCTTCCTCTGGTGTACTCATGCCAAGAACCTTGTGAGGACAACGGTTCTGCACATACACTGCTGTATTGCATGCCTCAGCCCACAAGTGAAGGGGTAGGCCCTGATCATGCAACATCGCCCGTGCAGCACCCACGATCGTTCTGTTCTTCCGCTCAGCCACCCCGTTCTGCTGTGGGTTATGGGGTGCGATGAGCTCTCTCCGAATCCCTTCTGTGCTGCAGAACTCCTTGAATTCAGCCGAGATTAATTCACCACCGTTATCACTCCTTAGAGCAATCACCTTCTTCCCCGAATCCTTCTCGACCAGTGCTTTAAACTCACAGAACTTCGCGAATGTATCGCTCTTCTTCTGCATGAAGAAGATCCAGCACTTTCGAGAGAAATCATCAACAAAGATCACATAACACCTGTGCTTTGCTGTCGAAGCAACTAAGAAAGGACCACACACGTCTGTGTGAACTCTCTCAAGGATCGTCGTGGCGCGACTATCCTTCTCGTGAAAGGTGGTTTTCACATACTTCCCCAAGGTACACCCCTTGCACTGATCTGACTGCGCAAGAGTGCCCTTAGGAAGCCCAGTAGAAATCTGCTGCAGAATCTTCAAAGCTCCATGGTGAAGGTGGCCCAATTCTGTAACATAGTTCGCTCATCATCCCGCCGACCACATCTCCAAAATTTCTACCAGAACAAGGTTAGCCTATCTACCCGCAATCGACAAAGGCCCGAGTTCGAACCCCACCTCTCGGGGCCTCCGTAGTCTTACCCGCGTGTTGGGCGCTTTTTCTTCACCGAAGACGCGTAAGACCACATCACACCCTTTATCCCAACATCGCTTACCAAAACTGTGTTCTTTCAATCCGTGCACATGCATGACATCCTTGCAGATGTGGCGGCTCACCATCCTTCGAAGGTAGCTAGGCTGACACACCAGTCGACTGTGACCACCGTCATCACCATCCAGATGTGCCAGGCCCACCCGGGACCGAGAACAACTCTCGATCTCCCGTCATATGAAATGACGCACCGCTGTCCAAGAACCACACCGATCCCATCACACTTGAAACCAAGCATGCAATCAGTGAAAAGTCAAGCTCGAACCGTGAAGCCAAAGACATCTTACGCGTATCTTTCCCCGCTTGGTTTGCCTTCTTCTTTCTTTGGACAATTTGTAGCATAATGAACTAGGATCATGGCAGTGGAAAATACCTCACTTTCGGGCCATCCTTCTTTCCTTAGCACCGTAACACGAGAGGCTTACCCTCTCCTTCTTTGCTTTGGACACCAAAGCATAGTTTTCTTCATCAGCTCCCTTCGATGAAGATCCATCTCGAGTAGTCCTCCTTATCTCCTCCTGCATGAGATCCGCCCAAAGGCGCTCCCATCCCGGCAGCTTCTCCCGACCATTGACACTATCTTGACATGAGTGCCAAGCCTTCGGAAGACCAAGGAGAGCCAGGTCGACCATGTCCTCGTCTTCGACAAGAATTCTTCGACATTTCGCGCTCATCTCTCGTATTGAGGAACTTCTAGAGGTATTTAACACACATCGTCGCCTTCATCTTGATGTTCTCGAGCTATTCTTGAGCTGTGTTCTTTCCTTGGTCACTCTTACTCTGGAATAGATCCGTCAAAGCTTTCCACATTAAATATGGAGTAGCCTTTCCATGCAGGCTGGATACAATATGATCCTTGACGCCCTCCAACAGGATCCTCCGACATTTCGCGATCTTCTTTTGCCATGCATCGACCAAAGTTGCATCAGTGGGCTTTGGGACATCCGCATCCACGAACTCCTTCAGACCATTATCTTCTAACACTGCTTCCATTCGATCCTTCCATGCAACATAGTTCGAACTGCCTTCAAGAGCATATTCGAGTCGCAAACCATTGAAAGAAGACATCTTTCAACACCGGCACCAAGAAAACAACCTTCTGCAAAATTCGAATTCCAAACTCCAAGCTCTATCGCTTCCGATCTATACTTGAAAACAAATTATTTCCAAATCAGAGATTGACTGCAAAGGGCATTCACCAGATCTTTCACCTTACAAAGAAGGATGAATATTCCGGAGGCTACCTGGCCCGCATGCAGACTCCGTCCGAGGAAATAAGTTTGCAATCACCGTAATAGATCTCGACAATTAATCTCGCTCCGATACCATGTAGAAATTAGCTGAATAAATCACTTATTCACTGAAGATTAACCTGGTCATATATCAATTTCGAATTGTATACATAACACATAACCTTCTTCTACAATTAATTGTCACATGCGGAAATAACAGAAGCAATCTCACATCAATTCAATCACACATTAACTCAGTATGTATGGGGAAAGCCTATAGCTGAAAACCCCGCAGCTATTGTGTATATTATAATGGAGAAATCATGTAACCAACAAAGTACAATACTCCTCACAAGTACTCAGTACTCTCTCATGAAGTTACTCACAATCTAGCTTGGTTTTGAACAAGTCTCGGGTTCAAAACACACCACTAACTGCCTTGCCTCTATTGCGCAATCATGGCCTGTATATGAAGAGGTTCAAGGTTCGAATCCCCTTCCCTTGATTGCGTAATTGTCATGGACAATTCTTCCAAGTGTAATGCAAATCTCATGCAAAACAAATCTACCAACTGATAGCTTTACTCACCCTTTCATCTACCTCTTCCACTGGTCTCCACTGAACTGATCATGCACTGTAGTGAACTCAAGTGTTCTTGAGTTGACTAATGAGTTAATATTTAGTAAATTAAATATTATTTAATTTACTCCACTCATATCTAGTTGATTAGTTAGTTAACTAATCCCAACTAGTTCAACTAAAACAAACAGAACACAACTCCACTACTTGTCCCGTTAACTCCTGCAAAACTCCTGCCACTGAAGTCTAACTGAAGCCAACCATGCAAGATGCCATCAAACCCTAGGAACCACGTGATTCCTTGTGTCAGTTGCATGAGTCACCTCCATGACTCAAACTGAAGTGCGCTAAGAGAGTAAACTGTTGTTTATAGTCAAAATATTATTAAGGGTAAATAATATTTGACTTCCATATTTTTAGGAGATCAGTCTAAAAATAGCCTGGGTCCTAAAAAATAGGGTCACATCTATTTTTACCGACATGTCGCATACTTCAAGAATCTCCAAGTAGAATTCCCAAATTATGCTCCGTATGTCTAAAAATAGACTTTGCGCCAGAATTTGCCTGCGGGCTCACTTAGTGAAGGCGACTTCATTTCACTAAGCTCCATCATCTTGCTGCATTCTCAACACAAACTATCAGATTTTTGTTCGCATGAGGATTTTTGCGATAGAATTCATAAGACAAAGTTTGAACATGGATGAGATTCATTTTCTATCTAGAAAGAAAAAAGTCCCAATTCAAACTAAAGGCTCAAATTGGTCCATTTATAGTAAATACCATAGTAGTTTAAGGAGGTGAATTTTTTTTTGAGCCAAATGAAGTTTAAGTCAAGTTTCACTTGGAATCATGAACCTTTGGGAGTGATTTTATCTAATAGGATTGAGCAAAAATCTGCTCCTTATACTCATATCTCAAAACCAGAAATTGGACAATATGCCTTTCAGGAGGTATGGGAGGAGAACACTTTGCAGGATGTTAAAGAACCGATTTCAAGTCAAACAACTCTCGAAAAAGAGAAAGAGTTAAAGAGACCAAGTGAAATTATGTCTCCTAATAGTTCAGGTTCAAAATTGGCAGAATTCAGATTTTTTAAGAGAAGAAAGAGAAAGAACAGAAAAGAAGAATCATCAGAGGTCAAAAATATAGAGTATCTACAAAAATTATGTTATATAGCGAGTTTTTGTTCACTCTGCAACAAAATAAAGAAACAATTCCTGATCCATCAGCTAACCCTTCTTCTAATGAGAAAAGTATTTTTGATAGGTTCAAATAAATGAAGAAGAATAATGAAATGTTAAAGATTGCTACCTATTCTGTGTTTTGGAAGTATACCTATATTACTCAAACTAAACTATTGTCTGCATTGGACCATGAAAAAGGACAATTTCAATTGCCATTTCTTGAGCCAAAGGTCACAGGTCCAAGAACAACAGAGGATTACAAGACTTCAGTGTTCTATTTTGACACAAAATAGATTCATCCCATAGATCATATTGATCTACACAAACAAGATGGTGAGATGATTTATTCTTCCTTAACAAGGTTTTACATGGCAACTTCAAAACTGCGAGCTTCTTTAAATAATGTTCGTTCTCAGCTTCAATTAGAAATTATGTTATATTTATCAAAGGGTACTAGAATAAAATATTTGTAATATATTGTAATCAATTTATGATTAGATCCTAATGATGTTGATTTTTCCCAAGAAATTATTAAGAACATAAATGCAGACATTCAAGCATTAAGAAAACAACAGAATTTTCCTACAACAGAGCATCCTCAAGCTCAGGAAGTAAGACAATTAGAGAAGGAAAAAAAAAATATTGTGTATGATTATTGAGAAAAACATCCAGATTCAGAAAATGGAGGCAGACATGGAAAAACTTCTGAAGGAGAAAGAGCAACAAGTAATTGTAGGAATGTTACACAACATTTTGTCATCGTCCCTGCAATCTTCATCCTGCACATTGGAGGACCATTTCTATGACTTATATGAAGTGTCATGCCTTGCAAAAAGTGTCATTGCATCCCTTTCCATGAGGAGAACATTTCCTCTGTTGACTTTTCCATGAGCAGACTATCAAAAACACATGCTTTTAGGTTGGCATTGGTAGACCGTTATGGCCTCGCTCCGATAAAGGAAATTAACACTGGGTCCTGCGCCCATTAGCGCTCTTTCCTAGTGAGTTGCTCGCACCAAGCTATTTTTGGAATGTTTTTTAAATATAGAGGCGAAGTTTCCATGCTAACTACTTCGTGAGCGAGTCAGCTTGGGTTTTTCGACTGCATAACCACGAACACCTTCCTTTGGCCTCTTGTTTCCACCTTTTAGGGGAACCTCCCAAAGGATAAGGCCTCCCTTCCACCATTTTAGGGATCACAACCTCCTCTTCTCCCTCTATAAATAAACCTCTCTCACATTGATGTAGCTAGCTGAAGGGGAATTGCTGAACATTTTGTTGAGATAGCCTGATATATCTTGTGAGATAGAGCAGAGAGAGAGGTTTATTTATAGAGGGAGAAGAGGAGGTTGGGCTGAAGGGGAATTTCTGAACATTTTGTTGAGATAGCCTGATATATCTTGTGAGATAGAGTAGAGAGAGAGACCCTTGTCGAGAGAGAGCTTAAGTTTTGCCTTGCCACGTCCAAATTCCCTGACAAATGCTCAAGATGTGCTTTGACTGGACCCGCTGAAGGAGGCTACGATGTCAAGGCTCTGGTTGTAATCTCTTTCTTTCTCTTAATATATGCATGATTGATGTTTTGGTTCCCATCTTGTGTTGATGTGATTTATCTTACGCAATACGTTTAATCTTCCTTGACTAATTAACTAGTTATGAATGCAATTGTTGTTATGTATACACTTTCTTCCTTTTGTTGTCACAGGCACCCTGGTACCATTCTTGAATGTTAGGTAAATTGACTCGGGGGTTAAGTCCAAGTTTGGCCAGATAAGCAACGATAGTTTTTGGGCACACATGGTATTGTGCACCCATGGTTTCATTGTGGTATTGCATGTAATGGAGCCTATAAAGGCTGAAGACATTGTAAGAGGGCACGGATGTAGTGATGAAAATACTTAAATTTGGATGTGAGTTTTAGCAGGGGTAATAAATTTCATTAGGATGAGTTTCCCCCTAGAGAGTTTGGGGTTTTTTCAGGTTAAATGTGTGTGTTTATATTTCATGTTTGTTGTTGGATATCATTTTATTATTTTTCTACTGTAATTATTTATATTCTCAGTAATTATTTCTTTACTTTGAAGGATGTGATAATAGGAACCAGGGGATCGGAGACATCTGCCGTGGCTACAACAAGCTGGGTGGATCACGGGTAGGACAATCTATCCCCAATATTTCATTTGATTATTTCAGACTGATACATTACTTATGTCCTCTTGGCTGCTAGACCCACCATAGGGCTAGAGGGATCACACAGCATGTCATGAGGAGGATTTACCTACACAACAGACTACCACAACGAAACAAGATCCTGACATCATCCCAAGATGCCCTTTGAACAACTTTTCTAAATCCATAGGATATTTATCATTTTAAATATTCAAATTGAGAAACTTAAAGCATCATTACAAAGGGAAGAATATAATAAAATCAAGAGCGGATAATTGCATATATTTTAGAAGTGCAAAAAGAATTTCAAGCTTACAAAACAACTTGAGAATATATGGATGAATTAGCTAGTGCAAGAATATATCAGAAGCTCGGGAAAATATTTAGGACAGAATATAAATCATTAGCTGATTTTTGAAAATATAGAGATTATCTTTCAACAAGAACAATTGGTACACAAAGAAAAAACAACCATTACGGAGATCAGGAAGACTGACAGAAGTAGACTGGAAGAACAAGCACTGGATCCATTAGGTCTTGAATTAAAAAATAGAGATGAGCTTGAAGACGTGGGGGATTGAAGACATAATAAATGTAGTCCTTGAAGTGAGAAAAGTGTTAATGAGGAATTTTTGGTGCTACAACTGAGAACAAATGTCAAAACCTAGAGTTGAGATCAAGGAAGATTTCATGAATTTTTTTGTTCTCAACAAAAAGGACTCCAACATTAAGTAATTCTCACTTGCCAATTGATCGAGTAGGAAAATTAACAAAGTAGCACTTTGGTATAATGAGATAATAAAATTTGCATAATAAAAAGGAAATATTGATGGTATAACTTCCACCATAAGGTTTAGAAAATGATTTATTCATTCATATGAAATTCATATCACTGTAACTAAACCCACTTTTGAAAAGCATAACTGAGGTAGATGAAGCATATAGGAAAGTGATTATTTTCATGTCAGAGATGATGATAAGTGGGATAAGTTCCTCAAATTATCAGTGGCAAAAGAGTATATTTAGAGGCAAGATTTTGGCAAAGAACAACAACACAATCAACAAAAATAGATTTAAAGGTAAGCGATTTAGAGACTAGATCCTCGAATAGTGTGCAAATTCCACTAGCTTGGATTAAATTTCTATTTGAGTTGTATTTATTAGGGTATCAAATCATATTGAATAAAGCTTTATTTTTATTGTAAAATATTGTAATAGATTAGATATTTTTGGTCGTCTCCATAAATACTTTGCAATTTGAAGTAAGAAGGGTTGATACTTTGATAGAGATCAGAGACATTATTATATTTACGGAAAACTTGAAGATAATCGAGCTTACTAGCCAATTTCTAGCAACATTTGTGTTCAGCAGGTTTCCTTTGTGTAATTATTTTTGTTGTTCTTCATATATTTGAAAAGGGTAATATAGTATTATTAGGTAAGGCTAGGTTGAGTTTTGACCAATACGACAACACTTCAAAGTTATTATCATCATGAGATTCTTATCAATATTGAAGATTTTGTTTAAATTAGTACCTCTGCATCATTAAATTATTGCTTTATGACATCTCTCAAATGTATAAGTGTTAGTAGAAATATTTCTATACACCTTTGCTTCATACTATAATAGAAATATTGAGGAAGGATATTTAATTACGAGATATCCTCTTCTTCATGTATCATAAACATTTAAACATTGCATATTTGTTAGTACTAAATCCAATACTTTTTGAAAATGTTTAAGATATTGGGTTATGTACATGTGAATGATTTGATTCATCGATCATCTATTTAAATAAATCCTCATTTAGATGCTTTGATGAGTTCTGAGCCTATAATTGTCTACAAAGAAACAACGAAATCAACAATTGTGTTTTAATTTCCTAGCCTATCGAGAATAGTAATATTGAATTCTGTAACAACTTGCTTCACATCCACGTTAATATTGTCATTAGTAATTGGTTTTATTCATTAAATATATAATAACAAAATGATCTGTATAGATAAACGGTTTCATAACGAGTGATGTAATTTTTTAAACTTATTAATGGCATGCACAACGACTAAAAATATTTTAACATTTATATGTAATTCAACTACCTTAGAGCCAAATTTTTAACTTGTGTAATAAATAACATAGAGTTAGATCCTTTTGTCCCAACACGACTCCTAAATTTGTATATGAAGCATCGGTTGAAATATGAAAAGGAAGAGACAATTAAGGTCCTCTTAAAGATCAATTACTTCATTGATTAAAATGCCTTATGGAAGTTAGAATTCCAAACAAAATCACAATATTTTGTAAGAAGTTTAGAAATTACTTCTACCTTAGATGTATCCACCTTAATTCCATCACCCGAAACATGGTGGCCTAAAAAAATTCCCTCATTAAACATCATAAAAAATTTCTCGTGACTTAATGAAAGATTTTCTCCATTACATATAATGATAATTTTTTCTAGTTTTTCAAGGGCTTCTTCAAAAGTATTTCCATAGGCAGTGAAATCATCCATGTAAACTTCTACACAATCTTGAATAGATTATAAAATATACCTAATGCTCCTCTTTAACATGTTGTGGATGCATTACATAACCCAAAAGGAGGTAACCTATAAGCATATGTACCCCATGGACATGTAAAGGTTGTTTTGTCTTGGTCTTTTGGTGCCAATTAGTTTGGTTATATCACCGAAACCATCAAATGTAAAATATGTCTTCCCTACTAAGTTATCTAGTACTTGATCTATGAGGGTAGTGAAATGATCTTTTAAAGTAAGTGTCATTTCAATTCCCTATAATCATTGTACTGAAAAATCAAGTTTTCCATTTCTTATTTGGAACAATCACTAAAGGTGAAACTCATTGGCTATTTACACGTAGACAATGAAACCATTAAGCAACTTTTGTATTTCCTCCTTAAAAATTCTCTGCATTAGGCTCATCCTTCTCTAAAGCTGTTCAACTGTTTGGTATTTTCTAATGTAAATGTGATGTATAAATGTATTAGGATCAACTTTCCATATCAAAGATATTCCCATGCATATACATAGAATGTTTTTCTAGCTTCTTTATCAATTTTCTCTTTGAGATCTTTCAGGGTTATTGTTGTTTTTCATCACTTTTCCAGGCAACTTATACTGTTGTTTCTACAAATTTTCCATAGAATGGAAGCCATTTGATGAGATGATAAATATTAAATATTACATTGTTTCAAAGCTTTGTCTTTAATTAACATGAAGAAGAATAATTATTATTCATCAAATTTATTAATTCTGTCTTCCTCATATTCGTGAAACAACAAACACTGTTGAATATAATCAAAGTCTTCATTATCATCATCTATCCAAACTTCACTTTCTACCCGCTACTATTTTTGTGTGATGTTGTGCAGAATTTATTAATAGAGGTACCATCGAGATATACATATCAACAGATCTACAACTTATGAATGCATCAGCTTGTAGCTAGCTGTATACCATAAAGGATCAATGAATCGAGTTAAAAATTCAAAATCAAGAAGATACCCCATGAATCTAAAGACACATACACATATTCCATTATACCATCTCGTTTCGATAACAAATATATCTCAAGTAATTGTAGTAATAAAAGCATTTTGAGATTGAGAAGTTTAATCGATCCATAGTTTGTTGCTCATAGTATTAATGGTTGCTCCTAAATCAATTAAGGTGTTCGATCAACACCATTGTCGTGGATATTTACAATAAGGATATCATGATCTAGATATTTTTGAACTATTGGTTTCCCCATCATAACATATGCAATATTTCCCAACACCGAATCTTCTTACATCGTTTTCACTTCTCCTAGTTTTTTAATGATAACTCCTTAATTATTTTTGAAAATATAGATATTTCTATACCTTGTAATAAAGGAATTTTGATGCAAATATTTTTTCAATCATCTAATAAATCATATTATAGTAAAACAAACTTCCTTATGTTTACTTATCGATTTTGAGTCTTTCACGACATGAGGATTTTGGGAAACAAAAGGTTGTTCTACTAGAGCAATTGTAGAAGTTGTTTTATTTATTTGTCATCTAATTGTGTAGGAACATCTTCCCTGAGGAGTCTTTTCTTGATCAAGAAGTGTTTTTTTAGGGTCATTATCCTCTTTAAATTCTTAGGTGACAATTGGAGATGTTTTATTTTGCAAACCTCATGAGATTTAAATGGACATCATTTAGACCAACTGTGCTTATCATACAAGCTTGAAAATTTAATTTCCATATCAGAGACAAAGTTGTTTATTTTTTATTATTTGGACTTGGAAGTTAAGGAGCAAGTAGTTGATTGATTTTCCGAGGAAAGGAGGATGAAATGGAAGTGGTTGATTTGATGGTTGTGTTAGAAATTTTGGTTGAGCTTGCTTGAGTTGGTTGAGGAGATAGTATTATGCTGGTATGGGGAATATGGTTTTTAGAATTGAGGATATCGAGGATTTATACTAAAATATTTTTTCCAACCTTGTGCCAAGATGGGTTTCTTGTGGTTGAGGTGCCCAATTTTTCCAAGGCATAGGTATCCTAAATTAATTTTTGGTCGTGCATATGATTGATATTGAGTATTAAGACCTTGTGACATACCTCGTTGTTGAGACCGCGTTGCCTTTAGGAATAAATCGTAAAGTGATTCGTGTCTTCGACTTTTTCTCCACTATCCGAAAAGCAAAACCTTAAGCCTAGGTATTGAATGACATTACCTTTAAATGATTTTCAACACATATGACACATATCTCTATACTATCAAGGGGGCATTTCTTCTTAAGGAATTTTTTTCCTCACACCTAGATGTCAAAAAAATAGAAAATATTCTCATATTTTTTTGTTTTTATATCTTTAGATAAGGTAAGCTATGTTCCAATAAGATTTCCATGATGTCACTTAAATTATCAAGAAAATTAACAATTATGTTTCACTTGTTGTTCCACATGTATATTTACTAACCTTGACATGACTAGATCTCTTAGACTTACCATATTCAGTCTACCCTCTTGGTAGGGGCCATGTTTACACAATCTTGCGTATTTCATCAAATGATAATTGGGAAACATCTCCTTTCGTTAAATTGAAAGTATCTATCCACTCATCTCTTACAGATTTTATAAAAGTGCTTTTAAATGTTTCCTCGTCTAAATTATGTATCTTGCCCTTTTTGACATTGTAGGAAAATATTTCCTAGGTATTCAAGGCTTTCATCCTCCTTTTGCATGATCTTAAACATTTAATTTTGGTTATTACAGCATACAATAATATTTATATTTTTCTTTCAGAACACTTCTCTCATTTCCCATCCTATGTTCTAATAGAGTGTGTTCCTAGACAGATAAACCATTTAAGGGCTCCAGTATATTTGGTTGCAGCTCAAAACAACTTCAATTTCGGTATCAAGTAAATAGTCATAGGATTTGTTAGCCTCCACAATGTCCCAAGGATGAAAGGATATCGACGCAGAGGTAACCTCTCGGTCAAGCTTTAGTCTGCTTCGTTGTTCCACCAAACTAGAGAGGGCTCTATGAAAATCCATCGAAGGATTTGACCGTACAAGAATGGGATTTTAGCTAGATAGTTCACCATGTAAGGTTTGAAGGTTTAGGTTTTTTTTCTCGGATCAAGAGTGAAAATCGTGGAACCAGGGTCAAAACATCAAAAGGTTTCAATTGCAAGAACAGCAGAGTGACAGTAGCAGATATGCTTTTGTGATAGTTTAGAAGTTGGTTTGCAGGTATGGTTGAATGATCAAGGAGATCATAATGAGTACAAAGTAATTCATTAATCAAGAATATGAAAAACAAAATGAAATTCAAAAACAAGAGCTTAATTAAAAGAACTATGCTTAAAAACTTTTGGAAAATCACCTAAGATCAAAGATATGGTAAGGAGACTAGTTTATCATCCATATAAATTTACAACAGAGAGAAAACATATCAAAACTCACAACACAATAATTATTTACTACCACAACGGCCCTTGATTGTGAAAATGATGAAGTACAAGTGCCACAAGACTTTCACCCTCTCGATGTCCAACCTTTAGATTGATTGGAAACCATTTAAATATACCCAAACAACTTTCTTGGTGGGTTAATTCTTAACAGGAAATCTCATACGAATTTATCAAATAAAACCCTACTGACTAGGGAGGTTAAAACAAACTCTCCATATAGAGTTCGAATTCGACTCGCTCTCATCAATGAGATCCAAAATTACATCAAAATGACTATAACAAGCACATTTACATTCTATTACATCAAGTCAACATGAAATTAGAGAACAAATCATCAAACCAAGATTTACTGAAGAAAACCTGAAAATTACAAGTATCATAAAAAAAGTTGTTAGCCATTTAAAAAAGCAAAGCGTTTACAGACAAAATAACGCCAAACTTGTAAGGGACTTTTGAAGGTCTTTACACCGCTTCCCAAATACAAACAAGGATCCAATGGAAATTTGAGGATGTCTAATTATCAATAGACACCTCAAGAAAGAAAATGGACACCCCATGACAGAAAATCATTGTTCCACAACTACTCCCAAAAGCGCAGCGTCTAGTCCAAAACAACAAGTGTAAAGTGACTTTTGTACATGTTTTTGCGCATTTTCTCTCAACCATTTTTTGCTACAAAGGCTCAAAAATTTGGATAAGCTTGTGATGCATATGGTTATATATCAAAAGGCAAAGTTTTGGATATTTGAGGTTCAAGGAAAAGGCAAAGGTTTTTGGTCGAAATCGATATTTTCCTTTCTAATTAGGTTGCAGCCATAAAATGTAGTACCACCAAATTTTCAAAATTTGCCTAAAATTGCTCCATGAATCCAAGTGATGATGTGTTTAGCCATGAGGGGAGGCTTTTCTCAGCAAGAAAATCAAGTTTATCTCTTTTTGCCTCATTAGGGTTTGCTTGAGCTCTTCTCTTCAACTCCTTGATTCTCGATTTGGGAGACTCGGCTTGTATAACAATGCATGGCCAAGTGTCTTGTAGGTTTTTATTAATGTCATTTCCTCTTGGAGAAGCTTTTCCATGAATTGATCATCCAACCAAACTACTTCTTTTATTCTTCTTAATTTCTTCCAAAATGAGTTCACCGAACTATGATTTGACCTCTTTGGTGGAGATGTTTCTTTTCACAGATCAAGTGCCCTTCGAGACCTCTTGTTCTTGGGTATCCTTTCTTTAACTTGTTCTTATTTATCCCTCCTCGAATCATCAATATCAACCATTGCCCACCTTTGGCATCATCCTTGCTCAAACTATTTTGGCTTGCTTAATATTAATGCACTTACCTTTAATGCATGTTCTCATGTTGCAAGAATGAGACCAAGAAATTTACCTTTGACAAACTATCTTTGAGCTCTCTCTAATCCTTACTCTTTCTCCATAATGATCTGCTCCGTTGTTTTTTCTTTTTCATGCTCCAAATTTGACATATCATATTCAACATGAAATTGTTCCTCATCCCACAATAGTGCTCATGATGTGATGATGTTTCTTCCTCGCCAATGTAGGTTTGGCCTTTAAACAATGTCTAGAGTAGCATAACCTCTTTACCTCTAACATATGTTTGAATCACCACTTCCTAGGAGTTTTGATGATAGGTTTTTTTCTTGTAGTTACCTCTTGTTAAATGGTGAGGTCAAAGGTGAGGAATCGTTAGACTCCAGTCGGAGAAGACAAAGAGAAGTCGGGATACATAAAACCATCCCATGACAAATTGATTTGTGCGTTAAATCGGGATGAAACTGTGATTTTCACCAAGCCATGGTGAAATGTACTAGCATGATGATTTCAATCGTACCGCTATTTCTACCATGCTTTTGTAAAAGTAATGAAGAAAATTTAGGCTTTTAATAATTCTGTGAAATGCATCAAGAGTCTTACATATGATACTGATGTAGACTCGAGACTGCTTCGCTGATGTAAAATATTCATGATCAATTTTATGAGAGTATGATTGTCCGTTGAATCGTTCAAATGGAACACATGTGTGTTGAGCTTTCTTTGCATGATGGCTTCGGGAACATATTTTTGTACCTTTTAATTGTAGCATGCAAGGTCGAAGGTCTTCATTTCGAACCAATTTTCTTCATTGTTTGGAATCCATGTGGCTTGGAAATGGTATTTATGAGAGGCCAACACCACCGCAATATCTACCTTATCTTCTCATTCTAGTGGCAAAGTGTTGTGTCAAAGAAACTGTTCTCAACCTTTGGCAAAAGGCAAGGTACCATTCCCCCAAAATGATTGAGGAAGGTAAGAATGATTTCATGTGATGTAGTGACCAGAAGTGATCCGACCTCCCTTTGTGCTCTCTTATACCAATAGTTTCAATCTATTGCAAACCCTAGTTCAATGAGGGAATCAAGCCTGCAAGCTTTAGGAATGAAGGGAGTCACAGATGTGAGGGAGTAGAGAAGTGAAATTTCAAGGAACGAGGAGGAAGGGTGTCAAAGGGGAAAAATAGTCCCAGTTAGGAAAGTTATGTAGTCTAGTTAGGTCAGAAAATAGTGAAATGAGGGATAGGAGTGAGGAAGTGATTAGGAAGGTGTACAATGTGGGAGAAGGTATGAGAGCTTTAAACTTATGGTTTTTTTCAAATAATTTGTTAATGAGATTATGAAACCAAGCAACACAACCAAAACCCTGTAAGAGGGAACTGCATCCTTCCAAGCACAAATGAAGGAAAAAAGGAAATTTGAGGACCCACTCACTTGTATCCGATACGATGGAACTTGATTGTTGATGTAGAAACCACTAAGAAATAGTTTTTGTCTCCTTAGAGAAATCGCAACACCTTTTCCTGGGCAAAGCGTAAAGCGCCCGCTAATGAAAAGCGTAGAGTAGAGGGTAAATGAGCACTGCAGTGTTGAATGGTTGCTCGCAGGTGAAAAGGTCTTCATGGTGGAGAGTGTTTAAAGGAATGGGAAATGACGTTTCGAAGTCTTTTGAAGATTGGAAATCAATTTTCTTCATAGGTGTAGTGGCCCCACCATGTCCTTTCACTTTTGATTTGGAACTACAACTTTCAGATCTTTTAAAACATATTACATCATGATAAATGAAATTACACTTTTAAACCTTTACCCAATACTTTTTAATTATCAATACTTCCTTAATGTTGAATTTAATGGTGAAATGACTGATTTTTATGATTTGACCCTAAGACTAAATGATGACACTACATGAAATGAGTTGAATGATGACCAAGTGGTGATGAGATCCAGATGGTAATGAATAAATTTAAACAATGAATCGCCACAATGAGTGATGGAATGACCAAAACATGGAATGAAAGGAGTAGTAACACACCTAAATGCACTAACGAGTGACCAAATTTTTATTTGAAAATCTATTAAAACCATAACAATTTCAGTAGGACCCTATCAAAAACCTTGTAAGATATTATTTATCATCGGTGACCCGAAGACTAGAAGACACTAACGTTGGCTCTAACCCAGATGAAGCTCCTTAGAGGTGCCAAGAACACCGTAGACAAAGTAGTTAGACCATTGTGCATGGAGTCAAAAAATCAAGAGACCAAATCAATATTGAAAATCGACTCACAAAATGAACTACCAATCGAACCAAACAAACTTGATGAACTTACAAACAAGCATCCAACCAAAGAACCCAGGCCTTCACCTCAAAGCCTAACCTTTCCATGATTAACTCCTTCTCACACTTCGACAAAAAAGTAAATGAGATATGCACAATGTGGCATGAGAAATTCTGGAAATTTGGATTGCAAGAGGTAGTGCTGGAGGAACTCATCATCGAATGTCCTCTCAGTATAGTATTGTCCATCCATTTCCTCCAAAAAACAGGGTATTCTTCTCGTTGAAGCCGAAATTCCGGTACGGTCTCTTCCATAAGTTCTCGAACTTGTCGTGCTTTCCCTTTTTATTCATTCCAAGCATCCCAACAGAACCACATCTCCCATATTGAAATCATTCACTTTTTTTTTTCCGTAATACACTTTTTTTATTATTTTTGAAGTTTATAAGTATGACAAATTTCTCCGGGGGTTTTTGTTGCAAATGAATCATATTATCTGTTGTAAACATTATTCGGTCTGCTGTCAACTTCCGCAAAATATCTGCGGGGATCGGAACATCAAGAGAAGTAGGAAAGACCGTATCAATCCATACACTAACTCAAAAGGAAACATGCCTATGGCCTTCTTATTACTTAACTGTTTTACCCACAAAGCATTGATTAGCTTCTTATGCATTTTTCTTATTTACTCAAATATACTTTTGATAATATTGACCAAAGACTTATTGGAAGACTTGACCAGTCCAGCATTGCCCTATGGATTGAATGAATTTCGATGACCTATTTTGACACTATACTTTCACAAAATTCCACCATCTTTTTGGACTTAAATGTACTGTGGTGTTAGTGGATTATCTCTCTCAAAACCAAATCTAAGACAAGATATTAGATACCATGAATTGAATGATTACCAAATCAGAAGCTCGTTGGGATTGCCTCAACCACTTTGTAAAATAGTCAGCTTGGACACCTACGACAGAAAAAACTCATTATTCCACAACTACTCCAAAAAGTGGCAACACTAGTCCAAAACAAAGGTACAAAGTGATTTTTTTGCATGTTTTATATGTTTTCTCCCAACCATTTTATCGAGCGTTCAAAAAGTTGATATTTGTGATGTATAAGTGGTTATATATCTAGAAAGGCAAAGTTTTTGAAACGGAGGTCTCGAGGAAAATCGCAAAGGTTTTCGTCGAAACCGATTTTTTCCAATTAGGCCAAAAGTAAAAAAATGCAAAATTTCACCAAATTTCCTCAAAAACTTGCCCAAAATTGCTCCATGAATCCAAGTGTTTATGTGTCAAGCTATGAGGGAGGCTTCAGCAAGAAAATAAATCTTATCCTTCTCTTTTTTGCCTTATTAGGTTTGCTTGAGCCTCTTCTTCAACCTCTGATTATGATTTCAGAGACCTGGTTTCTGTATAATAATGCATGGTCATGTGTCTTTGTAGGTTTTTATTATTTTTTCCTCTTGAGAAGCTTTTCCTATGAAAATTCACCCTTATCCAACCAACCTAATTTTTTCTTTTCTAATTTTCCAAAAATGAGTTCATCAACCTGTCATTTGACCCTTCAAAGGAGATGTTTCTTTTTACCGTTAAAGTTCCCCTGAGACCTCTTGTTCTTGGTCTCCTTTCTTAACATGTTCTCATTTATAATCTGAATCATCGATATCACCATTACAAGCATTTTGGCATCATCTCGTCAAATCTACTTTGGGATTTAAGTTTAAGAGTGTACTTAATTTATCTTTAGTCGCATGTTCCTGCTGTGTAAGAACTAGACCAAGAAATTTACCTTTGACAAATTATCTTTGAAATTCTTTAATCTCATCCTCCTCTCCATGATGATCTACTTCGGTGTTTTTTCCTTTTCATGCTCCAACCGATATCATTTTCAATATGGAATTTTTTCCCCATCCTACAATGGCAAATTTCATGATGTGGATGATGTTTTCTCTACCATGAGAACCAATTTTCAGCCAATGCCTCAAGAGCAACCATTTCAAGCAGTATATTAGTCACCTCTTCCAGAGAGCCTGGCTATAAGTCCGCCCAGCTGTCTGTTATTTAGGCCGGGTGTGGAGCACCTGTATTCCAGCTACTTGAGAAGACAAAGAGTTGGAGGAGGTAAAATGACCAATGAATAAAATTGATCCCGTGTTAACTCAACAAAATGAGATTTCAATGTTTGCTGAACAAAACATGATGATTCTGACCAATTTCCATACCTTTCACTATTTTACCATGCTTTTGTAAAGGTAATGAGAAAATTTAGGCTTCTTTTATTGCAACATGAAATGCATCAAGAGTCTCACATGACACCTAGGTAAACTTGAGTACCTACCTCAAATGTGTAAAATATCTCATGATCAATTTCATGAGAGTGGGCACACTTGTCCAACCACCTATTTTAAATGGAAAGATGTAAAAGGGTGTTTGCTTTGTATGATGGCTTCAACACATTTTGTAGCTTTTCAAGGTCAAGGTCTTGCTCGAAAACAATTTTATCCATTGTTTTGAACTTGCTGTGGCTGTGGAAATGGCTCCTAGTGAGAGAGTGAACACCACCCTCTAAATAGTCACTCTATCTCTCCTCATTCTAGTCGCAAACGTGTTGGTAAGTTTGTCATGAAAACCAAGTTCCTCACCCTTTTCGGGCAAAAGGCAAGGCAACCAACATTCCCGAAATGATTTCTTAAGGAAGGTGAAGAAACGATCCCACGTGATGTGTGGGACTATAGTTAAGAACCGACCTCCCCCAGCCTCTTATGCTCGTAGTTTTAGAATCCAACGTAAAACCCTATCTCAATGGGGAGGAATTAGGTTTGGTGTAGGGAAACAAGTGAATTGGGCGCTTTAAGGAATGAAGGGAGCTGAAGGTTATGGGTTTCCCAACCCTGGGAAAACTTAGGGGGTAGGGATAGATGGGGAGAGTAGGGGAGAAGTGGTATTTTAGGAATGAGTGAGGAAGGGTGTCAAAGGTGAACAACACAGTGAGTTCAGAAAGTGTAGTTCAGGCTAGGGTTTGTGGGAAATAGTGAAAATGGGGGAGTGAGTGATGCGGTATGATTAGGAAGGTGTACAGCGTGGGGAAGGTATGAGAGCTTTAAATTAGGGTTTTTCTCGTTAACTTGTTAATGAGATTATGAAACCAAGCAAATACAACCAAAACCCTTGAAGAGTGAATTGATCCTTCCAAGCACAAAATGAAGCAAAGAGGAAATTTGAGGACCCATTTACTTGTATCCGATACGATAGAACTTTGGTTGTTGATGTAGAAACCATTAAAAAGTAGTTTTACCTTTGGTGAAATTGCAACACCTTCTGAAAACAGCGCCGCCAATGAAAAGCGAGAGTGAGAACACATCATGGCAAGGAATGGTTGCTCGTAGGTGGAATGGTATTTCATGGTGAAGAGAGGTTTTTTGAAGAGGAATGAGAAAACAGATGCTCTTTGGTCTTTTGTAGCTTGGAACCGCATTTTCCATAGCAGTGTAGTGGCCCCACCATGTCCCACTTTTTGATTTGGAACTAAAACTTTTAGAACCTTTTGAAACATATTACATCACGATAGAAATGAAATTATATTTTTGAAACATTTATTGAACATTTTTAATTATTAGTACCCTTCAATGCTGAATTTAATGGTGAAATGACCGATTTTTATGATTTTGACCCTAAGACTTAATGATGATACTCACATGAAATGAGTTGAATGATGAATCGTCAAGCAATGAGGATGGAAATGACTAAAACATGGAATGAAAGAGTAGTAACACACCTAAACGCACTAACCAATGACCAATTTTTTATTTGAAAAATCTATTAAAACCAAAATTTTTGTAGTACGACCCTATCAAAAACTCAGAAGAGCATATTATCATCGCACTAGCAAGACCCGGAAGACACCAACATTGGCCCCACTGGGATGGAAGCTCCTTAGGTGGTGCCAAGAACACCGTAGGGAGATCACAGATGTATCCACTGGCATGTGGAGTCAAAAATCAGAGACCAAACTCAATATTGAAAATTGGATCGACAAAAATGAACTCACTAACCTAACTAAAACAAAATCAGATGAACTTACAAACAAGCATCCAAACAAAGAAACTTTATGGCCCTTCACCTTGGCTTCAACCTTCCATGATTAACCTTTCAAGGACTTCGACAAAAAAGGTAAAATGATATGTACAATGGTGATGAGGAAATTTAGAAATTTGATCAAAGACGTAGTGCTTGGAGGGAGCTCACCATTGATCGTCCTCCGCATAGTCTCGTTCATCCATTTCCAACAACAGGGCATTCTTCAATATTGAAGTCGAAATTTTCATTATTCTCTTCCACATGTCTCCTAACTTGTTGTGCCTTTTTCTTCATTCCACATCCTAACCGGGAGAACTACATCTCCTATATTGAACACCCGTTTGTTTTCCGTACACACTTTTGATTATTTCTCAAGTTTAGAAGTTTTTTTGAAAACTTCCTCCCCCGAAGTTTGTTGCAATGAATCATTTTCCTGTTTATTTACACGAACATCATTCAGTTCGCCGCCAATCCCTGCAAAAATTCATGACCGGAACAACAAGAGAAGTAGGAAATACTATATCAACTCCATACACTAACTCAAAAGGCTACATGCCTATGGCTTTCTTATTACTTAACTGTCTACCCAAAAGAATTGATTAGTTTCTTATGCCATTTTTTCTTATTTACCAACATATTTTTGATAATATTGACCAAAGACTTATTCAAGATTCACTCACCATTGTCTTGCTGAGTAGTATGCGCTTGAATGACCCATTTTGATACTACTTCTCACAAAAATTCCACCATCTTTTTGGACTTAACAATTGTGTTATCAATGATTATCTTTTTTATGACAAATCAAATCTAGACAAGATATTAGATACCATGAACTGAATGATTACCAAACCAATAGCTTGCCTTGCTTGGATTGCCTCAATCCAATTTGTAAAGAAGTCATGACACTTATTGCATTAAAACCTGTTCCAATAACTTTCAAAGCGTTAGAAGATTTGAAGTCCAAAACAATGGCAAAAAGTGACTTTTTCGCATGTTTTTGGGCATTTTTCCCAACCATTTTACAGACAAGGATAAAAAGTTGACAGTTGTGATGGCAAGTGGTTATCTATCCAGAAGCGGCAAAGTTTTTGGAAATGAGGTCTCGAGAAAGATGACTCTTTTGGCTGAAACGGATTTTTCCAATTAGGCCAAAGTCACAAAATGGTACCTACCAAATTTCTTCAAACTTGCCCAAAATTGCTCCAAGGAATCAAGTGATGATGTTTCAAGCTATGAGGAGACCAGAAGAACAAGCTATCACAACACCGGAAAAGGTGAGGCTGCTACAATGGCGCGAGAGTTGTGTTGGCAATGAGCACTGGCAGGAAGTAGAATGGTTGTTCAAAGGGTGCGAACAGTATCATGGTGGAGAGAGGTTTTCTAAGATGGAAATGAGCAAATGGGGTGCTGGTTAATTTTGTAGTTTGGAAATCTATTTTCTTCATAGTAATGTAATGGCTCCTCAGCTATGTCCTTTCACTTTTGATTTAAACGTAACCTTTAGAAAACCTTTTCAGGGAAACATATTACATCATGATATAAATGAAATTATATTTTTGAAACCTTTATCGAACATTTTTAATTATTAGTACTCCTTCAATGCTGAATTTAATGGTGAAATGTCTCATTTTTATGATTTTTGAATTTTTCAGACCCAATGATGACACTTCATATGAAATGAGTTGAATGATGACCAAGATGGACCGAGATGGTAATGAATAAATTCTAACGATGAATCGTCACAATGAGTGATGGAAATGACCAAAACATGGAATGAAAGGAGAAAACACACCTAAACACACTAACCAGTGAGAAATTTTTTATTTGAAAAAATCTACAAACCATAACACCTAGAAGAGAATTTTCATCAAATACCTTGCAAGAGCATATTTATCAACAGACTAGCAGGACTGGAAGACACTAACATTACCGATGATGGAAGTTCAGTAGTCCCAAGAACACCGGGAGACCAAGTAGTTGTATCCATTTTTTGCATGTGGAATCAAAAATCAAGAGACCAAAACCCAATATTGCACACTAATTACAAAATGAACCTACTAACTGAATCGAAACAAACTTCTCAAGGAACTTACAAACAAGCATCCAACCTTTCACTGAACAACTTTCCATGATTAACTCTTCACACTTCGAAGGTAAAAAGTAAATTTCATGTACAATGGTGATGAGAAACTTGCAATTTGGATCAAAGAGGTAAGTGCTTGAAGAGCCTACCATTGGATCGTCCTCTTCTTTGCATAGTTCTGTTCATCCATTTAACAAATAGGCATTCTTCCTCTTGAAGTCGAAATTATGTACTTGGCTCCTTCCACAAGTTCTTTAACTTGTTGTGCTTTCCTTCTTCATTCCTGTTATCCACTGGAGAACTACATTCCCCATATTGAAATCATCCACTTTTGTTTTCAACACACTTTTTATTATTTCTTGAAGTTTAGAAGTGTTCGAAAAACTTCCTCTCGGTTTGTCAAATGAATCAGTTTGCTTATCTGACACAACATCATTCGCTATTTGCCAACTTCCTTCAAATCTTCATGACTAGAACAACAAGAGAAGCAGGAAGACCGTATCAACTCCATACACCAACTCAAAGGCGGCATGCTCATGGCCTTATTATTACTTAACTGTCGCCACCCATTGTGCTAACGATTAGTTTTTATGCCATTTTTTCTTATTACCTCCAAATATCTTTTTGATAATATTGACCAAAGACTTATTTGAAGACCCTAATTTCATCTATTGTATTTTGGATAGTATGTTTGAATGACCTATTTTTTGATACTAGTGCTTCTTGTTAAAAATTCCACCATCTTTGGACTTAAATGCAACTACGTTATCGTTGATTATCTTTTATGGACAAATCACAATCTAGACAAGATATTAGATACCATGAATTGAATACGAAATCGCAGCTTTCCGGTCAGATTGCCTCAATCTACTTTAAAATAGAAATAAGTGACACTCCATGACAGAGAAAAAAGTCATCGTTTCACAACTACTCCCAAAAAGTTGCCAGTCACTAGTCTTAAAATGGGCTACAAAGTGACTTTTGCATGTTTTTGGGCATTTTCTCCCAAACTACTTTGGTTAACAAAAATTTGATAGGTTGTGATGTATAAGTGGTTATCTATCCGTAAAGGCAAAGTTTTTGGAAATTGGAGGTATGAGAAAAAAGCGTAGTGCTTTTGGTCGAAATCGATTTTTCCAATTAGCTAAAAGTCACAAAATGCAAAATTTCACCAAATTTCTTCAAAACTTGCCCAAAATTGCTCCATGAATCCAAGTGATGATGTGTCACGTCGAGGGATATTTCAAGATGAAAACTGCTTATCACAATACCTTTTGGGAAAAGCAAGAGCGCTTCCAATGAAAAGCAGAGAGAGTGGTGTAAATGAGCAAGCTTTCTGTGGCAAGGAATGGTGCTCAGAGGGTGCGTAATGATATTTTATGGTGGAGAGAGGTTTCTTGAAGATGGAATGATAAAATGAGACAGTTTCTTTTGTATTTTGTAGCTTGGAAACATTTTTCTTCATAGTAGTGGGTAGTGGCCCCACCATGTCCTTTTCACTTTTGATTTGGAATGCAAAAGTTTTAGAACCTTTAAAACATATTACATCATGATATAAATGAAATTAATTTTTTTGAAACCTTTATTGAATATTTTTAACTATTAGTAATCCTTCAATGTCAGAATTTAATGGTGAAATGACCGATTTTAAGTGATTTTTACCGAGACCTAATGATGACACTACATGAAATGAGTTGAATGGGATTTTTACTTCATGCAGATGTGACTAAGATGGTAATGAAGACATTTTGTAACGATGAATCATCACATGAGTGATGGCAAATACCAAAACATGGAATGAAATGAGTAGTAACACAACTAAACGCGCACTAACCAATGATCAAATTTTTACTTGAAAATCTTTTGAAACCATAACAATTTGTAGACCCTATCAAAAACCTTGTAAGAACATATTTTATCATTGGTGACTAATAGGACCGGAAGACACTAACATTGGCTCTAGCTTGGGATGGAAGCCCTTAGTGTGACAAGAACACCATAGACTAAGTAGCCGTATCCATCATGTGAGTTAAAAATCAAGAGACCAAACTCAACATTTAAAATTGATCGACAAATGAACCTACTAATCGAACTCGGAAACAAAACTTGATGAATTTACAAACAAGCATCCAACCAAAGAAACCCTATGGCCTTCACTCCTGCTTCAACCTTCCATGATTAACTCCTTCACACTTCAACAAAAAGTAAAATGACATGTGGTTAATGGTGATGAGAAACTTCTGAAATTTGATCAAAAGAGGTAGTGCTTGAAGAGCTCACTGTTGATTGGTCCTCCCGCATAGTCTTGTCCATCCATTTTCCTCCAACAAATAGGCATTTTCCTCTTGCTTCTAAATTATCATTCTTCCAAAGTTTCCTAACTTTTCGTGCTTTCTTCTTTTTCTTCTGTCTCCAAGCATCCCAAATCTGAGAAACTACATCTCCCATATTGAAATCATTCACTTTTGTTTTCATGTAATACACTTTTTTGATTATTTCTTGAAGTTTAGAAGTGTTCTAGAAAACTTCCTCCTTGGTTTGTTGCAAATGAATCATTTGGTTCGCTACCAACTTCCTGCAAAATATTCATGATTGGAGCAATAAGAGAAGTAGGAAATACTGTATCAAATCCATACACTAACTCAAAAGGGGACATGCCTATGGCCTTATTATTACTTAATCT